>JASANG010001276.1:0-413965 GCA_030248215.1 Enoplolaimus lenunculus
CAACGATCCGGTAGCGATAAGTGTTTGCGTTCAGATGGTGTATACATTGCGAGCCCGAGATGGGAAACCCATCCCGGACGTGATCGGGCGGAGTAGCATAACTAGACCTAGTAGCCAACCTCGATCAAACCATAAGGAGTACCCGCCAAGGATGGGTGGCAAGGACTTTCGATCCAGGGTAACCTACCTTATAATATGCAAAAGAACTTGTTAACATAAGCTAGAATGACAAGCTAAAACAAAGACGAAGTATATTTGCATGGTTACTACTTAGAAAAATGTATCAATGCCTAACTTCAAAAGGCTGTATATATGTACTGCTTTAGTTGCGCTGTCAAATATAAAGAATATTTGTGAATGAAAAAACTTGTTTGCAACGATGTGATTTAGCCAATTTAGTGTGAAAATGATCACTCGATTATTTATTGACATGAACGTATTTTTCATCGCAGTTATTCGGCTAATAATTCTAAAGCTCTATTCACACGTGCGAGTTTTTGCTGCGAGAACATGCAGCTGCAACCTTCACTTACACGTTTCGTCATAAAATCCCGATCGAAAAGCTTTGCAGCTGCAAAAAATCATAGCTAGAAATTTAGTTCACATGTGTGAACAACCATACAAGTTCAATTGAATTTATTGCAGCCGCTTTCTCATTGGCTGATGAAAAAAATGTACGCTCTGCGTGCAATTTGCAGCTGTAAGTTCTCGCAGCACAAACTTGTACGTGGGAATAGGGCTTAAGTTGACTGATGCAATTGTCGAAGAAATAGATACACAACTTAAAGTTTTGTGCTTCTCAACTTTAGTTTCTTCTTAACGTTCATTCTACTAAAATTTTCTACAAGCACAGAAACGTTTTCAATTTGCAAAATTATACAACGTACACAATAACATGCGTACACCTGGTGACTTTTGAGGGGGTAGTGTCACAGGACACTGAAGCCAAAAATTCTGGAAGTTGCATAAAAAATTAATGTTTCTTCAACTGGAACCTTATAGTCTCACAAGCACACCGTTAATAACCGTTGATAACCATTGTCGAATGCTAATTCCGTGGCTTCGAACATTTGAGTTGTCGCAACCTGCACTGCTCGCCATCACAACCAATTTGGAAACCCGCTAAGTCACATTTTCCTGCACCGGTCACTTTGCTGCCAAATATTGGGTCGTTTATATGCTAATCTATATATTCAGGTATCAGCATTGCGCAACCAGTCTGGCCAATTACATGAACCATTCATAAACAAATCGGTTCATTAAACAACGCTTTACTAAAATTTGAAGCAGTGCTGGCTACTTAACCCAACCTGCAGGGGGCCATTAAAACGGTTTCAAATATTAAAATCCAAATACGACTTTGGAGCAATTTTAATCTTAACAATTTTAAGAGGATATTAAATTGATATAACGATGAATTTGCTGCGTTTAAGAATTTTAAGTTATACCAGCTTGGTAATCTTTTTTAACATAAACTGTAACCGTTTTTACCTTTCAACCAGGGTGCAACCGGAATTCCGGTTCCGGCATTTTTTCACCTTCCGGTTGCGGTTTCGGCATTTTTTCATCTTCCGACTACGGTTCCGGTAAATTTTTACCGGAATTAATAAGACCAGTATTAAAATTTAGTCGGTGGAAATTAAAATATTTTACTAAAAAATGACGATAAAAATTAAATAATTTCATTACGTAGTATATAGTATGCAAATCTTGACAATCGCCGAAAATAAACCATCGAAGTTAGATTTCGCTTCCGTGGATTATAAAACTCTAAAATACAACAGATAAAGTGAATAGCTATCTCCAGCTAGGGTTATTTCACCAATATTATTGCAAAAATAAAAATAAAATAATTTTTTCGGTGGCATGTATTTTTCATTTTCCGGTTCCGTTTCCGGTAATTTTTTCAAATTCCAATTCCGGTTCTGGTTCTGATAAATTGCAATTCCGGTTGCACCCTACTTTCAACTTCACAACACTATGATTATTCTGCGTGACCATGTAGGTAGCTTACACACCGTGTCAAATACCATTTTCTAGCTACACCTGAGTCTAAAATTTCTTAGCACAACCACAATTTGCCGTGTATATTCAAAAATACACTGAACTCCCGGCCTGCTGCTATTGAGGAATAACAGTTTCCAGGAACGTGAACAAGTAAACGGTTAACAGTTAAACGCCAGCTAAGCATTATCCGAGTTTGTCAACGAGACTATGCTGCGCCAACACTTTACCGCTATTACTGACTCCAAAGGTACTCAAATGTTTCAACCCTCTTCTTTCGTTTGTATATTCAAAAAACTATGTCACAAAAAAGCAAATTCCGCTGCAAACCGTTCTTTACTCATCAAGCTATTATTAGGAGCCATATTCTCAAATGCGTATAGCGCCTATCATCAGTTAGCGACAGGTTTTCAAACTGACGAAGTGCTGCAATTGTAGATATTAAAATTGGTCCAACAGTAAGGCAACTCAAACGCAAACAGTGCGCTGAATTTCAATCCTCACTATGCGCTGGTACCCCAAAGTTACAGGACCTATCGCCAACTGGTGATAGGTGCTACGCACTTTTGAGAATACGGTCTCAGGTTAGCAGTGTTTGAAAGTTTGAACAAAATTTCGACTCTTAATATACCTTCAATTGTTTACAATGCGCATCCTAGTTTCTTCTTTGGAATTTTTGAAAAGTACGACCTGGTATTTGGTTATTCCACAACCGGTATATACTTACCAAAACCATGGTTTCATTCTGTTCAATTTTTTTGCATATTTGGACGTTCATTATTGGTCATTGCACTGCTAACTTTAAATGCCCGCTAACACTGAAACCGAATTGGTTTAGACCCAATTCAATTTCTTAATTTTGCGGGGATATCCAACGCATTTTAAGCACGTCTTGTTGTACGTATTGTTTTTATAAAATTTCACATACTGAGTAATAGATCAACAAACCTGAACGCTTAAATATATACTCAACCCCATTTTCCTTTAGTAACCTACACCGACGATACTACGACACCTGGAATGTTCCCACGACCCAACCATTATATATATATCAAAGTAATCAGCTTCAAAATAACCATTTTACCGATTCAAATGACAAAGCATTTTGTACTTCACTAAATATAAATACAAAGTTAGGCATTGAAAACTGAACCAGTTACTATACGCTCAACCCAGCGACAAAGCTTTCAATGTCTTCTAATAATTTATAGTATCCCATAACAGACAATCAAATCCCTTGCTCAAATATTTATTTTCTACATATTTTCAAGCCGACGGGACCTAAACATAGAATCAATCTTTCCCAAATCATATATTTGTATGTGGTTGTGCCAAATGATACAAACTGCTGCGGTGTACCATTGATCTACTAAACAATGCATCTCGTTGCACGTTTAACGGGTAAATGGGAATTGATATATACACCGACACGCCTTTGAAAACCACTATCATTTTATAAGTTTTCAGTATTTTTCACATGACAATCGTTTTATTGCGATTCCAGGGCCATAATTTGTATAAAGCGGTGGTTCCCCGAAATTAACAGGGGGTGCAATATATATACAACTCGTGAGCGAAGCAAGCGAGAAGTCAAAAACAATTTTTTCGGCACAAAAAAAGATGTAGTATATTCCATAAGAAATTTATGATAGGAACGTTACCGTCTCAGTCTGACCTTACACCTGATTACACGTTGGACAACCGGTTTTAACTAGGGTTGTGCCGATTAATCGGCATCAGCATCGGCATCGGTAATAATCAGCTGTTTTCGTGAGTATCGGCATCGGCATCAGCACTGCAAAAAAACTGCCGATTCTTTGCCGAAACTTTTTGCACATAACAGTCAGTTTGAATGCTATCTATTTCATTTCTGGGCACATATCAGTGTGTCCGGTCAGGAAAACTGATATCTTTCTTGCGTTTGTGTTTGAAAAAAATAATTGAAATGAACCGTTCGTCTAAAATTATAATCGTTTATGATGGTTAGGGTTTAAGTCTTGATATAATGATGCAATGTAGTATCCTATCTGTTTACTAAGCATAGTGTACTAAAGTTGGAATCGGCATTGGCATCGGTATCGGCATTGGCAAAAATTTTGGTATCGGCACATCCCTAGTTTTAACCTCGAATATTGTTTTTTAAACTGCTTTTTGCGCTATAGGGCTATTAGAATTTATGAATTCGAAGCCACATCCTATAGTGCATATTTTTTAAAATATTTAATTACCGATATGTTTTTAGGCAAACAGCTACGACTACGGCTTACTGTAAACAATTTTCATTAGATGTTTCAAATAAACGGACGCTCTAAAAATTCAAATCTTGTTGATCTGGCGACAAAACCTGTTCGCAAATTCCAACGACACATAAGCTTTAACGACTCAATTACACATGCGAGTTGAGTTGCTTACTAGCGCTCCAAAAAAGCATACATCTAAATTGATGATCACTAGTATCTTTTGACAAGAGTATGCAACTACGTACATTCGGTGTACAAAAAACGTTCCCAATACAAACTGCGCTTGCACATACCTAACCACATTTATGGTGTGAAGGTGAAAAGAATAGAGTCGTTTCTGAACAAAAGTTGCCGGAGCCCAGGGTGAGGCGAAATTAGGTAGTTACAAAGATATTTAATTTGGTAAATTTAGCAAATATCTGCAATGTGCTGTTAAATCGTTTAATTTTACGCTTATTTTTTACTAATGTTAAAACGAAACGCTCCAAACAGTTAAATTTTATGAAACTTTGCACAAATTTCATCACCGAAATTGCCGGAACCTCCGGCAAAAATTCTACCGGAACCGGAAGTCGTAGGCAGACCTCCGGTTGTATCTTGGTGGGATGGGTTATTTTTTGTAAGCTAGTATTGCATTTTACCGTTATATAGAATGATCCCCAGGAGCCGGAGTCGGAAGTTGATTTTCTTCCGGAGTCGGAGCCGTAGGCAGACCTTCGGTTGTATCCCGGTGGGAAGGATTATATTTTTTGCTAGTATTGCATCTTATCGTTATATAGAATGCTCCAATTGTACTTTAAACAGATTCAGTTGATCTTGCTTCAATCCGCGATTTGAATTGCTCATGGAAACCGGCCGCCCTCAAAAGTCCGATGGACGACCGGCTCCCAAAAATCAAACAGCGCCGCCATATTTTATACCACGCAATATTTGACAAGTTACTCACTCTTGTCAACAATTATTGTCGACTCTTTTTTGAATGTGGAATATTCAAATTTGTTTAACTTTTCAGCCACGATTAAATCGAGTTAAATGTAAAATATACCATATTGTGTTTGTGTACGTAAACCGGATGCTCTTAGTAAATATTTAATACATATGTCATAACTCATAACTACTTATCACAATAATTGATAACCACTGGCTAATTGTCTACAGAATCAGTGAACTGAACACAAAAGTATTGTAACTGTCGCAGACTTTGTTGCTAAAGAAATTTTTTTGTTCGTAGGACGTTTGGATAAAAGGACAAAAAACTATGATCATATATCGTTTCAACACTCTAAACATTAATTGCGTGTCGGTTCTTTTGGTGCTAGCAACAACAACAACAACAACAACAACAACAACAACAACAACAACACTGGCATCAGACAGCACCTCAGCTGATAATCACGTGACAAACTGTTTTATCACTTGCGTTACAGAATTTTCCCACGAGCTTGCAGGTCAACTGGATAATAACGACGAATCTTCACACCATGGCCGAACCGAATTTCAATGGAGTCATTTGTTTTATGTTAAAGAAACCAGCGTTGAACAGTCGAAAATAAGATTTGACGCAATATGCAAGTAAGTATAGGGCGGATCCAGAAGGTGTACGGGGGAACGCCCACGTCAAAATTTTTTTTTATACAACAGTAAGATCCCAACCTTACAATTTTTTCCTTTCCGATTCACTAGCGGATCCAGAAGGGGTACGGGGGTACGCCCCCACGTCAAAATTTTTTTGTGATACAAAGGTAAAATCCCTACCGAACAATTGTTTCCTTTCAGAAAATTTATTATAAAAAATACAACTTTTCCTTAGAATTTTTTTCTGATAAAATGATAAGGTTTTTCTACCTTTTAATTATTGCGTTTCATTACATTTGTTAGCCCGCCCCACCCCTGTCTGAAATTTCTTGATTCGTCTCTGCCTAAATTATTTAAGTACAGGGTTCAGCGTTGGCCACACCGGCAACCAGTTCCAGTTCTGTAGTATATGCTGCTTCTAAAATGAAACGTACAATTTAAGCAAGACTATTAAGTAGGCATATTACTTCCCACTTCTATGAATAATACAATATTGAAAAAAAACCGGACCAAGATTCAGGGTGCAACCGGAATTCCGAAATCCGGTATTTTTCGCTATCCGGTTCCGGTAAGAAATCCAGTATTTTTTCACCGGAATTTTCCGGTATTTGCGGTATTGAATATTTTTTCTCATTCGAAAATTTACGAAAAATTGGCGTATTATTCTAACTTATTTATCTAAAATTGTTCGAGCGTGTATTGCCAAACATTTCAATTTGTGCCATACTTATATGTTTCCATCTACTGCATTTGTTTCAGGATTTTGACATTCTAAATGATGTGTTTACAGCATTAAAAGCGATAAAATAGCGCTTACAATGAATTTTTCGGTAACAAATATTTTTTATTTTCCGGCTCCGGTTTCGGTTCCGGTATATTTTATCTTTCCGGTTCCGGTATTTTATAATTCCGGTTGCATTTTGCCAAGATTAAATCACAACCTTGGATAATAGTTTATAATCAGTACCAACTATACAATTCACTGTAAATAAACATGAATTGACTACATCGCAAACAAAAAACACCTTATATTTCGTTCTAACAACCGAGTAAATTTCTTGTTTCACAATCTTGAACCAGGATGCAACCGGAATTCCTATTCCGGCTAGAATTCCGATTCAAAACTAGTTCCGATCCCGATTCTGATTGCACAATCAATCGGGATCGTAATTTTTAAACTTTAATTTTAATACTGTTTGTTGTGATATGTTATGTTGCATAAATATTTTGTATTATTTATCCATTAAATTGTTTTCGATGAGTTAAACTTATCAACAATTGATTGTAGTTTAGATTTACAGAACCAACAAAAAGATTGCCAATTTGTACATGCGACGTTTTTTGCCAATTGTTGCCAGCCAACAGACACCCTAAATCAATATTATACTTGTTAATACAAATTATCCGTACACTCACAAATTTTCTAATTCCGATTCCGATTAGAATTCCGGTATAAATTTGCTGTTCCGATTCCGGTATAATTCAGTTCGGCTTTGCACCCTGCTGACTGTATTCGAAATAGATATTTAAAACAATTGGATACAAAAATAAGAAATAATAATAAAAAAAAAAAAATAATAATAATAATAATAATAATAATAATAATAATGCAAACTTTCAGGCAATATATCGAATTAAAAACGTGTGCAACAGAAAAATGCAACGACAGCAAACGCTTAACGCAGCTCACAGTGGTATTGCAGCAAAACTGGGGAGTCATCGACTTAATATGCGTTCAAAGACGTGAAGGTAAATTTACACATACGATGGCTCTACGCCACAACTGGTTATAATGTATTGTATGCAGACAGTAGACAGTACACAAATCGACTAAAACCTACGCGTAAATATAGGGCTCAAAATAACCTTTACTATACCTAAACGCAGGAGCCCGCCTCGCACTCTTACTGTAATGACTCGAATAAGAGGGGACAATATTTATTTTGCCTCTCCAGAGGGTATTTCTATTCAGAGTGGCACCGAGTCCACGATTTGATCGAATCGGAATTCATTGCTAATTTGCCGAATGCGAAACCGAGTCCGAATCTTGAGTGTTGCAAATTTCAGGTATATCTATAATTTGTCTCAGAATATCAACGCAATGCCAGTCGCATAACTTTTAAACATTAATATATTTCGTGCCCAACCTCAGTTCTGAGATTTGTGACCTGAAAAAATACTGATTTATATGATTAGTTATTTAAAATTTTTATTGCTTTCAAATGAAAAAAACATGTTGTCGAACATCGTTGAATTCGGTTTTTGGATTCGGATTTTTTACAACCGAATACCAATCAGAACCACAAAATTTTGCCGAATCCGAATCCGAGCCTTTATTGCTACTTTGCCTCTTGTATTCGCTTTTACGGACTGTTATTTATTTTCAATCCACCAAATATTCCCACACAGTTCTTTTTATATTATTTCTATAAGGTAGAACTGATTTGCTCCGAAGCATGAACTCAAATCGATATTATTTCAGATTTCAAGAACTCAAATCCATATTATTTCAGATTTCAAGGTCTCAAATCCATATTGTTTCAGATTTCAAGAACTCTAATCCATATTATTTCAGATTTCAAGAACTCAAATCGATATTATTTCAGATTTCAAGAACTCAAATCCATATGATTTCAGATTTCAAGAACTCAAATCCATATTATTTCAGATTTCAAGAACTCTAATCCATATAATTTCAGATTTCAAGAACTCTAATCCATATTATTTCAGATTTCAAGAACTCAAATCCATATTATTTCAGATTTCAAGAACTCAAATCGATATTATTTCAGATTTCAAGAATTCAAATCCATATTATTTCAGATTTCAAGGTCTCAAATCCATATTATTTCAGATTTCAAGAACTCAAATCGATATTATTTCAGATTTCAAGAACTCAAATCCATATTATTTCAGATTTCAAGGTCTCAAATCCATATTATTTCAGATTTCAAGGTCTCAAATCCATATTATTTCAGATTTCAAGAACTCAAATCCATATTATTTCAGATTTCAAGAACTCAAATCCATATTATTTCAGATTTCAAGGTCTCAAATCCATATTGTTTCAGATTTCAAGAACTCAAATCCATATTATTTCAGATTTCAAGGTCTCAAATCCATATTATTTCAGATTTTAAGAACTCAAATCCATATTATTTCAGATTTCAAGAACTCAAATCCATATTATTTCAGATTTCAAGGTCTCAAATCCATATTATTTCACATTTCAAAAACTCAAATCCATATTATTTCAGATTTTAAGAACTCAAATCCATATTGTTTCAGATTTCAAGAACTCTAATCCATATTATTTCAGATTTCAAGAACTCAAATCCATATTATTTCAGATTTTAAGAACTCAAATCCATATTATTTCAGATTTCAAGAACTCTAATCCATATAATTTCAGATTTCAAGAACTCAAATCCATATTATTTCAGATTTCAAGGTCTCAAATCCATATTATTTCAGATTTCAAGAACTCAAATCCATATAATTTCAAATTTCAAGAACTCAAATCCATATTATTTCAGATTTCAAGGTCTCAAATCCATATTATTTCAGATTTCAAGAACTCAAATCCATATTATTTCAGATTTTAAGAACTCAAATCCATATTATTTCAGATTTCAAGAACTCTAATCCATATAATTTCAGATTTCAAGAACTCAAATCCATATTATTTCAGATTTCAAGGTCTCAAATCCATATTATTTCAGATTTCAAGAACTCAAATCCATATAATTTCAGATTTCAAGAACTCAAATCCATATTATTTCAGATTTCAAGAACTCAAATCCATATTATTTCAGATTTCACGGTCTCAAATCCATATTATTTCAGATTTCAAGAACTCAAATCCATATTATTTCAGATTTTAAGAACTCAAATCCATATTATTTCAGATTTCAAGAACTCAAATCCATATAATTTCAAATTTCAAGAACTCAAATCCTTATTATTTCAGATTTCAAGGTCTCAAATCCATATTATTTCAGATTTCAAGGTCTCAAATCCATATTATTTCAGATTTCAAAAACTCAAATCCATATTATTTCAGATTTCAAGGTCTCAAATCCATATTATTTCAGATTTCGAGAAAAACCTACCTTGCCTATACGAGCATCAACAAAGCATATCATCGTCGTGCAAACAGCACGAACTGGTTGCAATCAACGGCCTCGAAAAGTTTTTAGTTCAAAACGGCGAGCTGAACGCTGACTCAATGGCGTATTTAGATACATTTTGCAGGTACACAATCATCGATTACATGAATGATATTTTTAGTCAAGTGTTTAATACTTGAATAAGCCCGGCTTATGCTTGAAAATATATAAAACTTGATCATAGTTCGACGGAAGTAAAGCTAACGGTTTTGACAAGTGTAGATAGTCGAAGATATAAACAATGGCTGGGTTTTTGAAATCCTATTGACTTAGGTACGACTTCACGCTTCAGTATTTATTATATATTATAAGCAATTACTTAATAAATTTATCGTTTCTGAAAACGTAGTTAAGTTAAGTAAATACTTCAGTCACTCATCAAAATTAGTGACTTACACTCTATATATCTGTTGCGGCATAATATCCGTGGTGTAATTGAGATTGTATGCTCATAGAATTTGCTTAGTATGAAGCAAGTTTCTGGCTTTCAAATGGCACTTAATGACCCATAATTCGCATTTACATTATGTCCAGAACGTCAACTAATTACTACTGTCAATGACTTGTAAGTACTTAGCAAAACTTAAGTATAAAAAATTCTTAAGATTTTAGAAACACATGCAACGTCTTTAATTTTATATATTTTGAACAAAGTTTAGATATTTGGTGATAGTCTTTGTAATACAAAGTTTTAGCTGTAAAATGACTCAATAATAAGTTCAGTTTTATTTCCAGCAAAAACACTATCCTTCCAGCTTCTTAATTTATCATAGACAGTAGACGTGCACAAAATAAACTAAAGTTTTTAATTTGAGATACCTATCTATTTCCGTTTTTGTTCTGGCTATCAAATTCTAAATATCCACTTTCTCACGAATTCTAAACAAAAAACACATTGCCCTAAACTTCACTTAAAATTAAACCGGAGCATATACACAAAATTCACAGTTTACCAGATACACCTTGGTATTTCATACTCTATTTGGTTTCCATATTTCAGATATACACGTAAAACTGTCAACTGTATGATCCCGCGCTTGACGCGAACTTGCAGCAAATCGGCTACGTCGCTCGTAACCCGAATGCTTGAAATGACGTTTAGAAATTTTCAGCAATTATTCGAGCAACTCGAAATGCAACACTCGCTTCCACCCGCGTGCTACTATTTCTTGTCACTTAATGGACAACATATCCAGCATCAACACGCCAACGACTCAAAACAACACGATCAACAGCAGCAGCAACCACAACAACAACAACAACCGCAACTACAACGACAACACCTAAATATCCATAGTTCTCCAGGTGTGATTGGTTCAATCTCAACGACTACATATCCAACAGCATTTCAGTCCGTCGATCATTATTCATACTATTCGAAGCACACCGATGCCAGTACTGACTCATTGGAAACACCATCGAAAAACAACAATCAACAGCCGTACTCTTACGATACTCTAATACAAGGCTTCTATCCAACAATCGCCCAAGGCGTTCAAAGTATGTCGACTACGGATATGCCACTGGATGATGCATCATATTCACGAGAATATTCAAATAATCAACTCATATCCGGTCAACAAAATGCAAACAGCGAACACCAAAACACTATGTGGGAAGGACAGCGTCGTCAAGAGAGTTTAAACGATGATTCTAGAAGCGTAAGACGTCACAAAAACCCAAAGAGCCAATCAAACCAGATACAAAACAACATCGCTGAAACGCAACGCAACAACCGCTTTACTTATTTAGTATTATTTACGTATATAGTCTACTCGATGTATTAATATGTACGAGGAACATGGGCTCAGCTTTCATGTTTTAAAACTTAAAAACGACGACGAGACCGTTTTCTAAGAAAAAATGTAACAATATATATTGGCACGTTCACAAACTTGTAAAATATATTAACTTACAGATTAGACACGAACATAAACACCAGAAACATACACATTCATCAAATGCCAAATTTAGCATTTAAATTTTAAATCCAGGTTCGAGTACCACAGTATCCGTAGCAAAATCTTTATGAAGAGCCTTACAGTATATATAATAAATAAATAATATATACATATATAATATAATATATATACACATACATATATCAGGGTTCAACCGAAATTCCTGTTCCGGCCGCAATTCCTGCAAAAATTCAATTCCTGTTGCTGTTCCTGCATTTAAAGATGCAGGAACCGGCATTTTTACGGTTTTGTCGCAAATTATGCCTAATCATTTTAACATTGGAAACTTTGTGGTTAAAAAATTGTTATTTTGACTATAGTGTTTTTCCAATTACTTCAATTTCTTTTAATAAACTGTTTCTGTTGTGTTTTCAGTAGAAAACAGCTAAAAATTGGCTTAAGCCGTTTTTTTGGCAAAATTGTCTGAAAAGTCCAACAGTAATTCGGAGATGAAAATTATTTCAAATTCCGGTTCCTGTTCCGGTTCCTGCAAAACTTAGTTCCTGTTGGAACCCTGACATATATATATATATATATATACACATATATATCGGATTTATTTGGTTGAATACGTAGTAGAGGCCACAAATTTTTCTAGTTAATGTTGTTGAATTGACTTAACATAATAACTGGTTTGAACAATCTGACCAAGTAAACAAGAAACTAAAACTAATAATTAGCCATTACCCTTGTTAGCTTGTGACGAATTTGTTTACCAGGTGCTTGACAGAGGTATTCGAAAGGCGCTAACAAAATCTAAAATAAAAGAAATAAAGACTGAATATATATGTACAACATAAAATGGCCGACATCAGAGATATACGCAAATTTTATAGCCATAATCAACTGAAGTGCACACAAATTGAGACATTTAAATTTTACGAATCGGAACCAAACATACTAAAACCGGCCAATGTTACTTTAAGGGGCATAACAGTAAATTATGCGTATTCCTAATCCTAAGCCTAAGCGTTGCAAAAATGTGTTCCTAAGCCTAAGCCTAAGCAAAAAAATGTAATCTAGAATCTAAACCTACAATTTTAGACTCACCAGAAACCTGCACGCTCCTTAAAGCAACATGGTCCCTAAAACCAAAAAAATCAATAAAACAACTTTTGAATTTAATCCGTAACCATTAAACATAGTTTAAAACTATTTTTCGTTAAAGTCAACCATAATATTCAAATATTACATAAATTTTTGATCGTGTTTACTGCTATTCGACAGAGTAACGGCCGAAGAAATATGCCACACAATCTTCCGTTAATATCATTACAACTACAAATCGGTTTAACCTTATCAATCTCGGAGTGATCTGCCTTTTCATCAGTGCTATCTGACATGTCGCAATCACAGTTCAGTGTGAAATGTAGTTAGAAAATATTTAAGTAATCTTAAACTTGGCTAAAAATACATTTTTTAACAACAGTCTGACATATACAACAATGGCTGGGTTTGTGAAATCTTACTTAACTATTTACTTAATTTATACTAAAGTAATTACTTAAATCATCGATTTAAGCAATTATATACTTAACTTTTTGAGCAAAAATAAACAAACGCCTATGTTAGCGATTGTCATAACAAGGAAATAATTCGCTTTATATTAAGCAGACTCCATGATTCTACAATTTCAATTAAACCAAGGTTAGTATGCCTCAAGGATGGCTTTGTAATATATCAGATTTAGTCAGCAACTTAAGTATTTACTTAATTTAAGTACGCTTTTAAAACGACAAAATGGTTAAGTAATTACTTAGCACGTACTTAAGTACTAAGTTGCACTTAAGTAGGGTTTTGGAAACCCAGCCATTATGTCACATGTGTACGATTTTGAGATTTAAAGCAAGTTTGTAACAGCGCGTTGAGTTGCAAATTCATTCATCTTATGGAAAATTTGCACTGTTGACCAACGAACGATGGGACTTTACCAGCGGGTTTCCGTGAGTAAACGTGGGTGGGGTAAAAATTTCAGCCGCGGGTAAATATTTGTATCACGCAGGTAAAAAATGCCAGTTTTTAACCGCACCAAAGGTGCAAAACACGAGTAAGTGTATGTTGTAACGCTACAAAAATCTCACTACCGAAATTGCCGGAAGCTCCGGCAAAAACTCTACCAGAGCCGAAAGACGATTTTCTGCCGGAGCCGGACAGCCGGCTGTACCCTGCAAGTAAGCTTTCATGCGGCAAACTCATTGGCGCTAAGCGCAAAACTTCATTACAGTGTAAACCGCCAGCAACCTTTAAAATACTGGTTTAGATTCAGGCGGGGTAAAAGCTGCGTAGTGGGTAATCATTTTAGCGTTAGTAAACCCACGGTAAAAATTCATATTTGCCTGGGTAAAGCACGGGTCGGGTAAAATATTCTTATCTACATCCCACTCTGGTCCAACAGAAATTTAACTTTGAGAATTGGTCCAGAATTACAAACGCATTTAAACTTCGTAGCTTTTGCAAAAATACAAAAAATGTTCGATAATTTTCTGCCGAACTTAGCTTTCGATTTTAATAACCCTTTCCCGAGCGCGTCGACCTTTATGAATTTGAAGTTCAAGAATTTCTTCATTCCCTGTTGCAACATTTGGGAAATGTAAACATCAGGGGCGGAACGTTTTTCTGTGTCAGTGCAATAGGATAAGCTTAAGCTTCAGACTTTTTTTTTGCTTGGGTTAGGCTTAGGAATACGCTCATTCTTACGCATAGGGTTAGGAATATTATGCTTCCCTTGCGATAAATTTTATCAAAAATTTCAATTTATTCAGTTTACAAACTGAAATAAAATATTTTATAAATTTATTAATTTGTCGGAATGACTGGAAATTTTCCACCACAGTGTCAGTCCTTATGGTGGACAATGCATTATAACTGATCCGCCCCAGCTTTTTACATTGGCCCAATATTTCTTTAACGAAACATGCCGTTGTTACAATAGTGAAGAACACTAGCGTTTGGTAAAATTTTACTTCTATTTAAATTTACAAACACATGGTACCACAATATGCTTTAAGTTTACGAATCAATGTTAAAACCGGCCATTACACTGTAGTGACACGAGCAAGTTACATATTATATTTTACCTCACCATGAACTACTCCAAGTTATTTGAATCAATACTTCGAATTAACGTTATTTGCATTGTAAAAAAAATCCAAACTTGATTAACAAAACGCACAGATTTTAGTTTACTAACTGAACTGAAAGAAATCTGAACTAAATGGAAAACCTAAGTAAATATTGTGTACAACAGGTTTGCAAGACAATGATTTAAAAACATTGCCTTGATTTCAAAACTAAGTTAAAGTTAACTCGAATTTTCGAGTAAACTCAATCACTACAACATACATATTCGCTTGACTGCTTCTCGTAATTCTTCTTCTGTTCCACAGCGTACTGCAGTACAAAGTTTTCTAAAATAAAAAATTATTGGGTATCAATATCAGAAAACATCAATTTACGAGATCCACTTACAAAGGAATAAACCTAAAACTAACACATAAAAATTATGAAAACCAGCTGAGAAATATAATTTGGTTCCCAAACCCTCGCACTACAGAGCGCAGTATTCAATCTTATATGACGTACCTTTTTTAAAAATTATTACGTATCTGGCAGAATTCCGATAAAATTTGGGTTCTGATACCGACTGATTGCCATTCCGTTGCCGGATTCCTATTTTTCGGTGATGGGCTTTTATTGAAATATAGGTAACACGCTAATAGATGATAGAAATTGGTTTATTAACGCGCTAAACACTACATTTTCTTCTGCCCATGACCTCGTTACAAGGTTACGGCAAACTCTGAGAATTGTCTTTACTATATTAATATAATAAGTTAGATACAAACTATTTTTACTGAAAATGTAAACAATAATGCATACTGGCATATGGCGACAAAAGTAATACTTACTGTTAATAGTATTACTAAAACTAAAATTCCGATTCCAGTTCCGTCAAAAAATTTGATTCCGTTTCCGATTCTGCTTCCAACAAAATCTAGTTCCGGTCGGAACCCTGGTATCTGGCTTTTTAGTGTATTCAATACCTTAAAAACACTGTGTATCTGGCTTTTTAGAGTATTTAATACACCTGGATGTTATTTACAATATAACAACCAGGGTGCAAAGGGCAACGGATTATAACGGAATCGGAACTACAAATTTTGTGACTATACGGATAATTTGTATTAGCAAGCATAATTGATTTATGGTATCTGTTGGCTGGCAACAATTCTCAAAAATGTCGCATGGACAAATTGGCAATCATTTTTGGCTCTGTAAAGCTAAACTACAATCATGATGCAGAATTTTATACAACATATCACAAGTAGGCCTAAAATTAAAATGTGGAAATTCCGATTTTGACTGATTGAGCAACCGGAATCGGAATTCCGTTTGAGTCGGAATTCCGATTGCACCCTGACAACAACCTGCTAAGGTGCAATCGGAATTCCGAGTCCGATTAGAATTCCGATTCAAAACGAGTTCCGATTCCGGTATAAATATGCTGTTCCGATTCTGATTCCGGCATAAATTTGCGGTTCCGATTCTGATTCCGATATAATCCAGTTCCGCTTTGCACACTGCAACCTGCGAAGTCAAACCCATTACCTTGTGCATTGAACTTTACGAGTCGAGATTTCAAAATCTTTACTTGCGTTAAAAGCCGTTTTGACTACCTGAAACAAAGCGTGTTACAATATCAGTTTCAACATTACCATGGCTGTGAAATCTCAAGCAACACAATATAATTTTATTAATTAAAAAGCATTTTTTTTCAATAAACTTTAAATAAACACACAAAAAGACCACGAACGTGAATCTGTTATATTATATTACATTAGTATGCAGTGTTCAAAAAATTGTGTGCTTAAGCTGCACCACCGTGAAAAAAACATGCGACAGCGTTAAAAACTGCCAATTTTAAAAATTTTCACTCGTTAGAAACATACCTTATCACCAATTTTTAATTTTGCCTCACATAGGTTTAGATGAAAAATACTATATGGGGAGATAGTTTCGGATCTAATTACGTGCGCAGTAATCGCGACTGCGTCTCCAGTAGCGATTTCATACTCGCGTTTGAATTTTCTTCGATCGCTACTGCGCGTACACAGACGCATCAAAATCGTGTCACCATGCGCGTTTAATTATTGAAAAATTAATACAAGTCAATCGTAGTCACAGTCGTAGAAACTGCCGCACCAACCTCGAGAAACTCAAATCGCGTTTACGAGCGATAGCGTGCGTCTAAGAAACGAACGACTGCGATCACAGTCGCGGTGATGCATTTAGTCCCGTTTGTGACAGTAGGGCTAACGAGCTCCCATTCTTGAAACTGCCATCGATTAGCTAAAAACCGGCGAGGCTTATTATGAGTACGCACAATCAGTCTTAGAACCGTAAATGTGTACGAAAGCGCTCTTACTTCATGTGGAATGCCTGCTAATTTTGCTGCATGGAACCCATATGACTTCGGACACGCACCACTCACAAGTTTGTACAAAAATGTCACAGTTTCTTGCGTTGGATCGACTTCGTTTTCATTTTCAACCATACACGACTTAAATAATAATAATAATAATAATAATGAAGTAGTAAAAACTCAAGTATGGTTGGCCATAACTTTTGAACGCAATACGAAAATTTTTGTATACGTAATAATCAAGTTACAGCTACGTTACTTAGCCAAAAAATAATAATAATAAAAACCATACCATATGGCCAAGTGATATGTTTGGATTGGTGGCAAATATATCGACTAAACTATGATAATGAGTTGAGAACAGCGTGCGACATCCAATTTTATCAGCGAGATAACGAAGCACTGAACTAGCAATTGCAGTTCCATCTGTAACAATAACACAACCCAGCTTAAAAACTGTAGTTTTGTATTAACTAGTATGGCCACGGCGGCGCTAAACTGTTGACAATTTTAGTGATTGTCAAAGACATACAAAATTTTTCTTATCGTATCATTGTGAATTTACGATTTTACGTGTAATTGTTTTAGATCCAATAATTACAATTATAGGTTGCAAGTGCATATTTTGCGATCAAAGTAAGCGAGCTGCTGTACTTGTCATTGTGCGGCGCATGATACGTCTCACCTGCAACCGCAATTTCTTTGATCTAACACAATTACACACAAAAGTACATAATAATATTATTCAATAAAGCTGCAGTTTACATATTACAAACTTTTAATCTTTGCAAATTATACTGAAATAAAAAAACCTTTAAAAGTCGGCAAATGTTTTCATGACACATTGTTTTAAAGCTTGGCTGCGATACGTTGCTTGTCTTTATTATCCCTACCATAACTGAATTTAAATTTCATACCATGAGTTGCAGTTCCGCGGCCAAGTTCGTCCATAATTACCAGCGAATGTTTCGTAGCATGACGAAGAATAGCACTGCATTCGTTAAGTTCAAGAAAAAAGGTACTTTGTCCTAGAACACAAACACACCGTCTGTGATTAAATAGAACACTGTGTTACAAACGACTCCTTTTAATTCAAACTTGAACGAGTAGTATATTATTCACCGTGCTGCCGTAACAGGCGTTTACAAAATACTGTTAGAATCACTTTAATTTTGCAGCAAATCAAATACATTTTTGCTTTTTGTAGTTAATATAATAGTGTTTCGTTTAGAAATTTCAGAAATGCAGTTTAACCAAACGGCTAATTTGTTGATATATATATAATATATATGTGTATATATATTTCAAACTCAACAATGAATTCAGGAATTGGTCTGCGGTTGAACTACTGCGATTCAGCTAGTAAACCAAGAAACGTTTGGTAACGCATCAAGTCATTTTTATAAAAACCCAACAAACATGAAAGAAAATCTAACCTGCCATAATTTTATCCCGCGCACCAAGCCGCGTAAACACTCTATCAACAGGCGTCAATTGGCACTTTTCAGCAGGAACGAAGCAACCCTAAAATAACAAAGTTCGCATTTTATTTTAAAAATCTAAAGTTAAGTTATATGTCTGTGGTAAAAACGCTTTTATATGACAGAAATTGTTTTCTAATCATCTTGTTTTCCGGATACCAAAATTACTGCAAAATTTTTACATACCATCTGTGCCATAACAACAAGGAGACTTGTTTGTCGCATTAACGTAGATTTCCCGCCCATGTTTGGACCAGTCAGTAGCATAACAGACGCGCTCGTATTTTCCCCAGACGCATCCTGAAATACACGGTAATTATTTTAAGTAGTTGCTTAAGTTTATCCAGTTTATGTGGATTTATTGCGTCTGCATATTTTTTCTTAAAATAACTACTTCAATTTGTTAACTTCTTATCTTACTCAGCAATAAACAATTTTAAAAAAAGTTTACCGATTGACACACTGGTTTGTTATATCAAATGAACCTACTGTACACCCACGTAAACTACGACAACAAACGTTAGAATTTTATTTGCATTATAAAATAAAACCAGACCTTAATTTAAATGCCTACCTTGCTTACACCCAGACGCGTATCATTAGGTATATAATCGCCTTTTGAATATAATCGCCCGGCACACGGATGAACACCTTTCACGATTTCAAGATAAGGCTGAAAATATGATATACGAAACGGTAAGATTGGACGACTTCAAGTACAGAATAGGAAGTGGTGCATGACGTAATATATGTGATAGCGTAGATACGGTGCGGTGAATACTGTTCTAACCGCACCGATAGGTACACAGCTATTTCAACTTACAAAGTCAGCATGTAGGAAACTCCAACCACTGTTTTTCTAAAAATATAGCACTAAGATAATTGGTTTTACTTGAACACAGCCGCTCGGTAATGAAATTTGAATCGCTTGCTTTAGCAGCAATTACAATCGAACTAAACCATTCCAGTGGTGGCTTACAACGCGTCGAAACAAAACATATAAAACTTTGACGTGTTTTAGCCAAAATCCTACATACTTATTGTCTTTCAACTTCAAAATAACATCAAATGGTTTGGGCATGTTCATCGAATTTTGACACACACAAAGTCTCACGACAAAACGCTTATTTCTAGTACCACTGTTGCAACCGCATGAGTAGAAAACTATGTATTTAATAAACGGTCAATAATTCGAATGTATACTGTGTTAACAAAGATACCAATCGTAACTTAAAAAACTGATGTACTTTGTCAACATAAGGACGCATTCATTTCAAACCAAATCGCGTCCATTAAATTGAAAGGCCTGTACTCCTGCTATATCTTTAGCTAAACTACAATTTACCTTCGCTACCACTGCAGGATCAACGATTTCAGGTGTACAGCATTGTCCGTCAATAGTTTGTGCATATCGTGCAAAACTCAACAACACATCAAACGTCGCAACTTGTGACACTGCAGCGCTCCACCTTTCGAATCTGAACAGTGATTTAATAGAGTACAATCATGTGTCGATAGTTAACTTGAATAACAATTAAGAACAATACAGAAAGCGCCGCAGAGTAGCTTTGTTTTGAATCGCTTCACTTAAACCACAATGGCAAAAAAATTTATTTTTATAGTACTCTCCATTATATAAAAATAAGACTACTTCTTATTTTGTTGAATTCTCAGTGTAATTCGAAAAATTAATAGCACAACTAATACTTAAGAATAACTTTAACATACTTGAGAAGAAACTTTAAAGTAAAGAGACTAAAAGTAATTAAAACAAAGTTAAAATGTATACAAGAATAATAAATTACAAACAAAACAAAAAAACAACAACAATAACGACAACACTTTGTCCCTTAACGAAAGTATAATAGTTGAATTACGTAAACAACTTAATTACTTAAGATCAAATTGCTCAAAAATGAGTCGCATAATGTCATGCAAACACGTTTCTCGCTTTGACTCGGCTTCGATCATATCCGCAAGAAGCTGTTCTGTTTTTGAGGTCGTATATCGTTTAAAACCCTGAAATACAACACATAATAAACACACAGAGATGTCTCAAAATAATTGGCATTCGCTAGTGAAGAAAGGCTGGTGGAAATCCACCCCCACTCGGCCATATATCCTCTAAGACGAAAAATCCCTCCCACAAAATTATTTATAACATAAAGGTTTTATCACATTGCAAAATGTATGTGCATTAACAAATACATATTTAATTCATCAACTAAAATTATACAGAATTGGTAAATATACACTCATCCCAAATAAAATTTTCCGTGCTAACTTACGCGCCTTACACAAAAACATGCTTTGCGCAAAAACAAAAAATAATAAAATATTCACCTTCCGCTGAGACTTGAAGTCATAGTCACGCGTCACTCTGGTTGCAACATCATCCGGCAATTCAAGCTGATATCTGTTTCGGCCTGTTCCCACATAACATATTTTCTAAAATTTTAATTCGATGCTTAATAGAATAAAAAAGAAATAAAGTACTAATTTCCAATAATACATAACGCTAGGCGCACACAGTCGAAATCATTGCAAATAAATACTCTATTACCGAGCAAACAACATATAATATAAATGTTTTTCTGCATGTATTTTGTACATCCACCTCGGCAGCTACTTGTTGCAAAATTTGAACGAGCTCAGTTAATATGAACATTTTTAGCAAACAACTATAACACAGTCAAAACATACAATGGAAGGAAGTATAACACATACATTGCAGTTAAAGTACTGTTGTTGTTCACGCAAATATTGGGATAGTTCAGCATTGACGCGTTTCAGATTCGCTTGGCACCTGTCATATTCTGAATCAACACCTTAAATCGCAAAACAACTCATTTGCACACATACACATGAGTTTCTTGGAAGCATTCAAGGGTGTACTCACTGTGCAAAAGGTGCGCACGGCCAAACATTTTCACGCATCGCTGTGATACGCAACACTAATAATCTATGTTCAATAATATATCACTGACATAAAATTACCTTTTTCCGGAATAATAACTCCGCTCTCGCGGGCACTTCTATGGTCGAAAGCGTTCTAAAACAGTGAAATAGACCAAAAATGAAATCCAAATACGAGACGGCAAAACATTCCAAAAACTGAGGCAGAAAGTTAATAACGGCTTAACACTATAATGGTATAAAATCATATTATATGATTCGAAGAAATATGTGAGGTAATATTAAATTACTCAAACACACTACAAAATACAATAGAAAATTAAAGCCATACATTGATTTTGGCGAAACTGACATTGGACATGTTGTCGCAGCCTAGACATCGATTATGTTAAAGGTTATAGATCAAACAAAATTTGCTGTACCGCAAAATAGTCAACGTCTTCTTTGAGATCTGGAAACTTCCCCCCGCTTGATTCATTAACGATAGTTGATAGCAGTAAACTTGAGCTGAAATAGAAAGAATACAGACATCACATATGGCCACAGATCAATTCCATACTTCGGCAATGTTAAAAAACGAAAATGAAAATGTGACAAAGAGTATAC
Source organism: Enoplolaimus lenunculus (assembly GCA_030248215.1). Lineage (NCBI taxonomy): Eukaryota > Metazoa > Nematoda > Enoplea > Enoplida > Thoracostomopsidae > Enoplolaimus > Enoplolaimus lenunculus. Next base: position 22,375 of record JASANG010001276.1, read on the forward strand.
AAGCAACAGTTGCTAGAATTTTCAAAGCATCAAAATTTAGAAGATAAGAGAAAACCTAAGTTGGAAGTTAGCTAATCTTAAGCCTAAAATAATATTGCACCATGCCAACCAAGTAAGCAGAATGAACCAATTGTGTGACGGGAATACCATAACCTTCGCACGCTTGAATTTGTCGTCTATAACTACTTTCTACCACTGATTGTAAAAAATCAATCACGTGTAGATCAATCCGACATGTTTAATAACTTTGTAAAATTTTGTGTTCGTCTTGCACTAAAAGTGCGTCCTGTTTGCTTCTCACTGGCTTCGATCACATTTTTTCACTGATCATGTTTATGAATTTTGCAAGGTGTGCCATTCAAAAGATGAAATATTATAGGGCGGACTAAAAGCGGATCAGCCTAAAATCAAAATACTACAGTGTGTGTTAATCCAAAAAATTGAGCTTCGCTTCGCTCGCGAGGTTTATACTACAACATTGTCGACACCTGATTTAAAAATCTTTATCGCCCTCTTAATACGACAAATCCACGGTCAAAAAACAAGGTGTGCCCGCGGAACTTTCCAGCAACCCATAGCGCGCTCCCTCCGAATATTGAACCGCCCCCTTTAAAAAATTATTGGCCGTGCCAATTATAAGTCCTGGTCCTAAACTATTGCACACAATCTAGAACAATCGAATATTCTACGAACCGCTCATACTACAGAATTTTACCTGCAACCACCGCGTTCTGACACCAATTGCACCAAATTAATCACATCGCGAAATCCTTCAAGTGCTAACAAGAAATCTTTAATTTTTCTCTTACTGTGGACTCCATTGTCAAAAAACACCGCTCGACTATCAGGATGCGACTCAGCACGGTTCTTCGATCCCATTACATGAATTCTTGAACAAGTATTATTTTTGTTAATAAAAAGTCAAAATTACCACATCTTTCTCCTCTAGCACATTTTACAATTTTCCATTCTTGATTAAAGTATAACAGGCTATTTACTATCAACTAAAACTAAACTATCAATTGCAGCATTATCTTATCAAAGTCTAAGCACACATTTTCTCTGAAATTGCTAATTATGCAATTTTTCATGATCCAAATATAGTATCTTGCAAAGATACTTTGAAATTTGTAATAGACGCACCTTTGCAACAAACGTTCCAAATCAGGAATTCGTTTCAGATTTGTAGCAGCATCGTTGATCAAAAGCGGTTGTTTGAGTAACTCAGCAACAGCATTTTGTCTCGAGATTATAATAGCTCGGTCGCATACAGGAGCGCAAAGCCAATGACGAAATAATCTCTTACCTGCGATATAATAATACGCACAAAATTAGCCATCCAAACCTATTTTCCTTGAATTATATTAATCATAATTTTGCTACGTTCTGTTTCTTTCGTTACAATATAATTGCAACTATTCAAATTGTTACTACCTTACATTCTGCATGATACGGCGAAAATGGATAAAAGAATATTAATCTCGAACATATGAAACAAAACTAATCCGAAAAATAGTTAATCGCTACGATGAGAATACTTCTTACCAAACGCAGTTGAACACATATCCAATTTTTCCAACAACGAGCCTTCAGTACTTTTTGGATTATTACTGTTGCAAATGATATCCAAATTTTGCAGTGTAACTGAATCTAGGACCTGAAACGATATACGTAACAAATACTTTTAGGCGCGTAAACGATAAGATACGCATCATACTACTAACCGATTATTACAATTTAAACCAGTCTCCACAGTCAGAAAAAATCATTGAATAGATTGTAAAAATTTGCATTCCGATAAGTAGCAGTACAGCAGTAAACAGTTAACAAGGCACCAACCATTCAACTAAAGATAAAGTGAACAACAATCTCTTATTCTCGTGAAATCCCTAGGCGCCGTGAATAGTTTTACTAAACTAACCATATACTTCGGTAACGGTGGAGTGTCGGTTTGAGATCCCAGCAAATTATCGTTTATATCAGAACAATTATCAACCGGAACGTATTTTTCGAATAAACGCATAGTTATAATGTCATAGTCGATTAGACATTGTTTGAGGTACCTAAGAGAAGCTGATAATTTATGACAATTTCTTTTCTTAGTTTAAACAGGTTAGTCCGATAGTGACACTAACGAGTAAAGGGATACAAGCAACCGCAAACATAAGATATCGCAATAAATTATTATAACCATAACTTTATTACATACAACTACATCTGTACTTTTCTTCGGCCTGTCCCTATCTGATTCTGTTTTTAATATCCGGCTGAGCTGGGCTGATTCATAAATAGGATATCCTAAAATCGATAGCACAACAAACTTTCAAGCTCTGATCAAAAAATACAAAAATTAAACTTTTGTATGATAGCGAAATGTAATAAAATTGCACGGTATAGGCTTTTTTAATTTTATACAATATAAACAATTTAATCGCACTAACCAAACGATAGCACCAAGGGAACGAACAGCGAGCTCAAACTCCGCTTTCGCAGTTTGTTCCAAACTGTCATTCGAGTCCAGCATTTCCCGAATTACACATGGCCACTCAAGACGTGAGACTTTTGGTTCTGTCGACGATTCAGTAGCTGTTTGCGTTGAGTCCACAGCAGATTGTGTGTGAAAATACCCCTTTGCATGAAGCAACTTTAACGTTGCAGTCGCAGTCCAAAACTGACTTGACGACGTAAGACCTTCTTTTATTACACCAGAGAGGCAGTTCCGAAAAATTTCTTCAGTTTCAGGAGAAATTTTATTGCGTTCAAACAGCACCTAAAATGGCCTCGGGCTAAGCTAATTTAAGAAGTTTTAACCAGTAACTGAGCCCATAGTTGCATTGTTATGCAACGTTACTACCAACACAATATTACCCGAAATTTTTCCTGAAGATTCCGACGCCAAAGTGGTGTAGAAACGGAAGACATTGTATAAGATACTTACAAATTAAATCTTCTATACTTAGCGAAATTTTTTATTTTGCTTGTGAGCCATTAACTTGCCAATAGTTGGCCCAAAATTGAGAGAAAAACACCACAGATTTTAGTCATTATTTACCTGCGCTGGTGAATATTGCGAGAAAAACGTGCGAAGTCGAGAACCATGCATATCATCACTGAATTGACCTAGCTAAAACCAAATTGTTTTACACTTGAATAAAATTACCAGCAATTCAACAAACAATATGCCAGCCATTACTGTAAGCATAACTAGAAATGAATGGCCTTAAAATTAATACATATCAAATACATATATTAAAATATATAAACAGGTGCAAATACAAATATTTGCGTCTAAATATACTAAAGAGAATTAATGATAACGACTCATTGAATTTGAAAACTTTAAAAATAAAATTCTGCATTAAACGCAACAGTAAAACTAGAACATTGCAAAGTAAGTAACTTCATGAGTGCATGATATATAATCATCTTTACAAGAATAAAGGATAATCGTACATGAAACCGCCCTGTCGCAGTGTCGACATAACAAATGCCATAAACAGTAGAAGTGTTCGTTTTCTGAAAAGCACACAATATGCATGCAGCTAATTTAATGGAACCTTTGAAGTTTGAACGTACTTAAACCAATACTACAAAAGTGTATGACTTTTGTTACAGTGTGCCTGTTCGTATTGTTAACAGTTTCAGTAACCGCTATAAAACTTTTTTAGCATTTCGAAACTTTAAACATGAAGTCCAAGAAACCATAAATAACAAGAGCCAGATTTTAAAATAAACCGATTCTACGGAGTGGCGATATTTTAATCCCTTGGGTTTGTAGTTACAATTCAGTACAGAACTCTCCAACCGAATGTTTGTCACTGCAGTAAAGACGCTGTTGAAACAAATATCGAGCGATATTTGAAATGTTGTGGGACAAAAAACACTGAATACCGCTATGTTAATGTAATGGGAAAACTTAAAGTTTTCAATTGCAGTCACGTTTTGATAGCTTGCGGAATAAGTTGCTTTGCTAGATGCTCTACAAGTATTCATGTGTAATAACTGAGAATACATACTAAGAAAAAACAAACATATTAAGCGCACACGAAAAACAACAGACAATAAATCTACGTTCAAAAAGCTTAAAAACTAATGACCGAAAAATCAGAATTCCAACATCGGAATAGCAGCCAGCCGCATTCGAAACCGAAATTTTATAGGTATTTAAGCCGGGATCGGAATTACGTTGGAACCCTGATATTTGGGATTAAAACGAAACATAATTTTCAGTCCACTTCCACTTGAAAATCGTTCTGGCGAAGCTCGATTCAAATACTTTGTGTCTTATTATAGGTAACAGTTATTGACTTTCATACCTTTTCACACAAAGCTGTCAAGTATGATGGGCTTCCTCCTTGGTCTACTCCATCAAGGTAACTATGTGTTTGTGTGCCTGGAGTAGTGATGCGGCAAAGCTCGCGCCTTACAACACGATCTTTAGGACCATTCGAGCTGCCTGGCGCTGAAATATTGTAAAATCTACACAAAGTTAACCAATAATTCATACTCTGTTAATTTTGAAAACAAAAAATAAATACTGTAAATCTTTTACTATTTAATTATTACTTTTTTGACGTTCTTCCAGCATTTGTGGTGTTTCTGTCTGCTCAATTCGCGCGACTTTATAGCCTTTGGATAACAACATGTCCGCAAATCGACCGTAGGCCATTTCGGGAAACCCACAGTGAGCATAATCGCCCTGACGAACGAAAACTACATTTTATTAGCGTAAATTACACGCAATAATATCACACAAAGAGTGCGTACGCCTTGTACGTTGGTTTATCGTTCTAATCAGAGTTCAAAAGGGCTCCCATGACTCAGAACAAGATACTTAGAGGCAAAAGTATGGGTACGATTTTTGCACTTGTCTTACAAATACTCTAAAACCAAGTAAATAAACGAAATTAACGACCAACGAAACATACGTACGTGATATAAAAACTAAAAATTCAAACCTTCATGTAGCTTAAAGCGCATTCTTGAACAGCCACAACGGCATCCATGTGATACAGTTCGTAAAATTTACCGACCTAGAAAATGATACATTACAGCATCGAATTTTTATCTAGACCCAGTAGAGATTACTACAAAACTGCACTCAGATAGGCTCTAAAAATCAAACATCCTTACATACAGCAATTAAATGCATGATAATAGACTTATGGCAGTAGAACATTATACCACATAACAACTAAAAATATGACCCGTTTTCATGCTTATATCAGTGCTTAAGTCACAGTTGCAAAATATAAAACAAATGCCGAAATTAAAATTAGCTTCAACATTTAGCACACAATAATTTATTATATGCTTTACTGACGATTGCTACTTGGTGGATAACGTTACTCCACGCTTACCTTGAAGAAAAGTATTGTATCAAAATGGCGCATTTTGAATTCCCACCATTGTCTGTGACCCTAAACTGTGAACATAAACGGTACAGAAGGTAAGCACGCTGACTACGGTAGATATATCTATAGAGTCAAAATCTGAAATGATTCGGAAGGTTAAAGTGAAATGGATGAGACGAGCAGTAAATATAAACATTTTCTCGGTAAATGTAACAAAGTCCATTGGAGAAACATAACCAGCATCTTGGGTTTCCCTAGGGTGCTGGCCAATGGGCGATACATGACAATCGTCATTCCAGTGGGGAGGAGCTGTGGGCAGAGATGTGCGGTCTCGGTCAGAAACATCCGAGATCTAGACACAACTACTAAGATCGAGACTTCTTGGTCTCGGTCTAGGTTAATTTTGGGTCGTTACCGTAAATAAAAATAGTTTTTCCAACAGCAGATGTGAACGCTTTTCGTACATCTTTTCTGTTTTAGCGTAAAAAATGCTGTATCTGCTAAGAGTTTGCAGTTAATTTATAAATAATTAAAGTAAAAAACACCGCAAAATTTATTATTCAACTTATTTTTTATTTTATTCACCTACCATTTGCTGAATTATTGAAACTTGAGATATAATGAGTTTTATATAAAAGTTTTGTAATAAAACACAAACTTAGCTAAAAATAAACCAATGCAATAGATATCCGTTTGTTGTGAACGTTGAGCAGAAAATCGGGAATGTGCTTTTTCTTTCAGCCTCGGTTTGAAACCCACCGCTGAACACCGAAATTTGCCGAAACCGAGACCGCACATCCCTGGTCGGTGGGAGATAAGTAAATTCTTGTACCTTAAAATTCATGTTTTCGCGGTTTACAACCTAGCTGGGTGCTCAGTCCATATAGAAGGAGTAATTTTGACCTCGAATGTGGATGGGCAAACCATCCCACTAGGGAAACCACAGAGTATGGTCAAGTATGGCTGTCAAAAACTAGATAAAATAAAAAGGACAAGTAGTACACAACTTTTCCCCAAGCCAGTAAGTAGTTTTGCATAATTATTCGTGTTAACTACAACTACCGGAGTTTGATCTTTAATAAAGGCTTCTGGAACATATAAAGTCCTTGAATCAAAATCCGGATCGTCAAACGTTCTTCTACTAATATCCCTACAAATTCAAAACCATCAATTTCATTTTCAGGGTTAATGATTCGCAAACAAAATAAATGCACGCGTACAAATTTAAAATGCATATTTCAAAAAAGAGCGCATTATTATTTAAGTAACATTACAGGTTCTAAAAACTACCAAACAAATATAGCGTACGTATTTATAATATTTTTAGCTATTTTTAAAGAAGTGCGACTTTTGAGTGATTCGCTCAGCAAAATTACTGATTCAATCTCAAATTATGGAAATATTCTTAAGGACGAATCTATTTGATGGCGTGCGGCAATTTTTAACAAAAAATGTTATCGTGACAGGCGCAGGCGTCCGACGGCGCGCCGCGAGTATAGCGTAACCTTTAGTCTGACGTCAACGTAACTGTTGCAAAATAGCAGAAAGGGTTGTATTTGAACGCATTCTTAAATTTTCATAAAGAAATCACAAATTATCGTCGAAAAAACATACTCAACTTTTGGAATGTATAACATTATATACGAATACTGTTGACATATTGAATTTATCTATCTAAACCTTTTGAATCAGTGATACAACTTAAACTTTTCCATAAAGTATATTATTTTGGAGTATGAAACATTTTCAATTTTTTAATCTTTTCAATTGTCGGAGTGACAGAATAAAGATAGAAAATGCAATGTCTCCAGCAGCTTTAGTACCATCTGGAGAAGTCTATATTAATCTATCATTCTTTTATTGTATATTAATGAATGTGCAGATGCGATTATTGAGCCCCAAATTGAGCAATTTACGGAAGACTACAAAATTTTCAATGAAATAAAGAACGAAAACGATATAGTTTTAGTGCGGAGAGGTTTAGATAATTTTCGTAATGGTGTGAAAACTAGCAATTAAATTTTTCAATAAATATTGAAAAACGTCGTTTCAGTTACCATGGTGAATATTGAAATATGAATATGTCGTGAACAACTGGCGTTTTGACTACGTATTTACGTGCGGACGTTTAAAAAAATTTTGAGTCAAAAACCACCGCTCACCTGCGATTGCTTTCCTTCAAAAATTCAAAATCATTATGCTTGAACTTGAATTGTCCAGGTAAACCCACTTCCGTAGAGGGACTTTGCACCTAGAATAGAAACAAGTAGCTGAATTTGTGCAGCACTAAGGAAACAAAGAACAAAGACAACTGTTTCTATTACATAAACTGCATTCACTCTTCAATTGAGTTGCATAGTATGAAAGATGCTTACATCAGGTGAAATGAAATTGTCTAGAAAACGCTTAGATCGTTCAGAAATCGTTGCCGGAGTTCGAGCGAGAATTTTCGACGTAGTTGATGACACAGGAATCTTGGGCAAACTAGTGGCAGTTGTTTCACATTTGGAAACTCCAGTTGTTGCGGGTGTGTCGGCCAAATACTGAGCGAGGGATGACGTTTCCATGGTTGAGTTCATGTTCTTTTCCTTTCCAGAATGCTCTGTTTGTTTTGATAAGTTCGACCTGTTGCAAGTTTTCTGAAAGAAATCAATATTAGAGATGTGCCGATTAATCCACCGGTATCATCGGAATTACAAGGGAATCTGTAATGTAGTAACTGAATTGCTCTCTAAGTCTCGTTTATTAAAATTGAAATCGGTATCGGTATCGGTTCGGCATCGGCATATTTTCATTCGGCACCTCGGCCAGCACGTTATCTGCAGGGATCTAATCGCGCCAGTTTTTATGTACGATTCACAATTGACTCGCATGAAAATCAATTATTGCGCTCAAGTCTCGTTTCAAAAAATAAAATCACAACAATGTACACGGTATTTTCTATTTTCCCACGGTTTGCTCTACACACTACGCAATATTTTCATTAGAATTGAAAAATACCTTTCAGCACCACTGCGCGAAGCTGACCAATAATCAGACGTAGCGTGGAAAAACTACACCGGGAATGCTCATAACCTTTGCAATACCTTGTGTTTGGTTTTAATAGCTTCTTGCTCATCAGTACAATCATCTTCAGTGTTTTCCTTTTCTGACTGAAGTCCTTCTTCAGAATCACTTGAGCACTTTTCAGGTTCTGGCTCGTACTCACCTAAATCAACATTACTTATAAATAAGAATGAGCCGATACCAAACTTTTGCCGATGCTGATTCTTATTTTGAAAATATGCTGATAGCGAACCGATGTCCATCCAATTTAAGTACACCATGCTTAAAAACAGAAACAATACTACTTTACATCATTATTCGAACACTTAAACCTTAACCACCATAAACGATTATATTTTACGACGATTTATTTAAATAAATTTTTTCAAACATAAACGCAAGAGTGATAACAGATTCCCTGATAAAGCACACTGATATATGACAAAAAGTGACACTGATAGCATTCCAACTGATTCTAATGTTCAAAAAGTATTGGCAAAGAATAGGCAACTTTTTTGCAATGCCGATGCCGACACTCACGAAGAGTGTCCAATATTATCGATACCGATAAACCGGCACATCCCTACTTTTAAAAATAATAAAAGGCATTATTTCCTTCGACTGTGTGTCAAAATTGGGCGCAAATTAAACTATAAAATATGAAAATCAGAACAGTAATTTCATACCAGAATCGAAACTAATTTTTTAATACTTGTTAAATTCCTCATTTAAATGTTGCAACTTTATACTTAAGCATCACTTTTGTGCCATCCCCTGCTGTAAAGATAAACGTACGTACTTTCGCTCTCGTCCGATACAATTACGCGTCGTCGTTTTCCGGTACATCGAGTCAACTGGAAGGAATAAAAAGTTGTTCCGTAGCCAAATAGTGTATATGATGCACATAGTTGATACAACAACTTATTGAGCAACATTACAAGATGAAATTTTCACAAAGTCTGTCGATGCTTAATACGGATCAGTCAAACAAAAAATTGAAATAATATGCTAAGCGCAAACCCACCCCATATAATATTGGTTTGGAACTCTTGTTCCGGCCGGCCAGAATTCCTGCGGAAATTCAATTCCTGTTCCTGTTCCTGCTATGAAAGACACAGGAACCGGAATTTTTACGGTTTTTGTCAAATTATTCATAATCATGTAAATATTCGAAAATTTGTCTTTGAAAAATTGTTATTTCGAAACGAGTGTTTTTGCAATTAGTTTAATCTTGTTAATAAACTGTTTCTGATTTGTTTTCGCAAAACTCGATTGTGAAATAGCTGAAATTTTGCTTAAGCCTTTTTTGGTAAAATTTGCTGAAAAGTCAAACAGGAATTCGGTGACGAAAATTATTTCAAATTCCGGTTCCTGTTCCTGTTCTGGTTTCGGCAAAGAAATTCAATTCCTGTTCCTGTTTCTGTTTCAGCAAAATTTATTTCCCGTTGCAACCATGATATATAACAGGTTTCGACCAGAATTCTTACAAAAATTCAAAAATATGGGAAACTTTTGACTTTAAAAAAATTCCTGTTGCTGTTCCAGTTCCTGCAAAAAAATTCAATTCCTGTTCCTGTTCAGCGAAAATTCAGTTCCTGTTCGAACCCTGATATATAATCAGGGTGCGATGGAATATCCGGATCTGGCAACAATCGATATCCGGCTCCGGTATTTTAACTTGCGGATACTATACTATTTTTAAAAACTTCAAATAATTTATACCATCACTCGAATTTATGCCAAATACCATCGAACTGACATCGAACTGATTGACATACTTTTACATATTTTTTCTGTCAGACAAGTAATGTAAATTTTTGCACGTGACCGTGTACGTTCACAATCTTTATTGGGTGACAATAACGCTGGACAACCAGATATAGACGACGAGTGTTATTCTAGAGGTGTTACACAATATGTATCAGTATATTTCTATTATTCCTAAGGCTAATTGAGACCACTTAAGTCTAAACCTAAACAAAAATAATAGCTTTAATGCAAAGCAGGGATAGGAACTTTTGGTCAGGTCATCACCGAAAAAAATAAAATTTTAAAAATAAATTATTTCTAATGCTTTGGATATCTGCTAATAATTATTGTACAACTATTAAAATTCATAGATTCGTAGCGAAATTTTATTCATCAGGCGTTATCTGCCTAAACAATATTAACTTCTGCTTTTTTGCAGGTCTATCAGCATTTTCTGAATGCTCGACTTCTAGTGTCGGTTCCAACCCACCGACTATTACTTCTAGTCTCGGTTCCAAACCAACGAGACTCAAAAAACGAAACCGAGACTGAGACCGAGACCATGACAATAATGAACGTCCAAATATGCAAAAATTTACAGAATGAGTCCATAAACTTTGTCAAGTAAACACTTTGGGTACCTTAAGCCACGGAACGAAAAATTAAGCTACGTTCTGATATCTGAATGCAATCTAGTATTAGATTGGAATCCATTATACGGCTCCGGCCAAATACTAGATTATACGGCTGCGTCAGTTTTTGGTATATATCCGGTGGCACCCTGATATATAATATACATGCAAACAAATTCCGAACTGCAACACTCATCTAACGTATTACATATTACCAAAGACCAAACCATGAGTGGATCTACAGTGTATATATGTAACTCCCACGCAGTTTCACATTTAAAATTTTCATTCTTTAAAAAATGAAAAAAGTTAAAAACATATTGCCGAAGATTGTTGGATTCGGTTTTTCACCACCGAATTCGAATCCGAACGGCAAATTTTTGCCGAATCCGAATTTGAACCTTTGTTGCCACCACAATTATTCTCAATACAATTAGCAGCCCACCGAGGTAGTAGTTGATCTTTTCTGCGCAATACTTGGCGTATCTTTGACAACAGACTCTGTCGAACTGCGGCATTCATCTGTACGTTTCTCTGGAAAATTAACAAGTATTTTCTATTATGTTGCTGTACGTGAACATTGATAAGTCTACCAGGTTTTTACTGCGCATCCATGAACGTTTTAAAATACATGTTGTTGTTGTATTGTCAATTCATCTCCATGCCATAGATACGTATGCATATACATATACTATACATAAATATTTTGAAAACCACAAATTACTTTATTGCAAACAACACATAAACAGATGATCATTTCCGCTCTACGGCATGAATAAGCGGGTACGAGTTTCTAGAAAAACCAAGGGGTGTAACATGCGGAAGCATGCAGGATGCAACCGGTATTTCGATTCCGTATAGAATTCTGACTCAAAACGAGTTTCGATTCCGATTCCGATTGCACAATCAATCATAATCGGAATTTTGATTAGGGATGTGCCGATACCAAAATTTTTGCCGATGCCGATTCTTATTTTAAAATTTTGCCGATGCCGAACCGATGCCGATTCCAACTTTAGTACACCATGTTTAATAAGCAGATAAAATACTACATTACGTTATTATATGAATGCTTAAACCTAACCATCATAAACGATTATATTACCGGAACTGTAATCCGAAGCCAAATCGACACTAAACATTTTGTAACTGCACGGATAATTTGCATTGACAAATATAATTTTGATTTAAGATGCATGTTGGCTGGCAGCAATTTTCCAAAACATCGCATGAATAAATTGGTGATGATTTTTGGTTCTGTTAAGCTAAACAATAATAAATTATTGATAAGTTAACTAATCGAAATCAATTTAATAGATAATTAATATAGAATTTTTATTCAACATATATATCACAACAAACAGGATTAAAATTAAAAAAATCTAAAATACAGCAGATTAATTAAATTCATATCTTTGAACTAAGGTTACTTCATCAATAATATAAAGTAGCATTAAAATGAATTTTTAGGCGCATGTATTTTTAACTTTCCGGTTCCGGTAAGTTGTTTCTTATTCCGGTTACGGTTCCGGTAAGATATAATTCCGGTTGCACTCTGTGTGCAACTTATGCAGCATCTAGTGCAAATTTAAGATTCTTGCAAGGCATAAAAACCTAAAACTCAGCAGCTGATTATGACGCGGCGCGACTCAGTGGTCGGTAGCGCGCTTCAATAAGAATCTATGTCAATTATGCGTGATAAAATAGAAACTTCGTCAGAGCGCCCCTCATTAGCAGCTGCAAGCGCACAAAACTCGTATCCTAAAGGCAACCAACTTATGACAGCTACACAACGAAGAAGCAACAGATGTGCGGTTCAGTTTTAACATGTGGAGAAAAATCGACATAATGCTATGGTAAGCGAAATAGACATTTGCATGTTACACCGACTTAAGACTGGGAATTTCGACATCCGATCGCATTGTCGGTGACTGACAGCTATATATGTACTAACCTGTGTTGACAGTTTGCTGTTTGCTGCCAGTAGTATTCCAAGCGCACGTTTTTCGCTGTGGGTTTGAACCTGTCGGTGTCTTATTAAAATACGACAGTAATGTTTTGGGCATATTTATTTGTTAATTTCCCCAAAATTATTGGTATATGTAGGTACCTAAGCTCGCAACACTCAAATAATTTACATTAAGTAGCAGGGTAACACCGAATCTGCAAATCTACGTCCTTCGCAAAAACCAATTATTTTGTGCCAGACCCAAGTTCTGAGATTTGTGCCTGAAACAAAAATGTTGATTTCAGGGTGCAACGGGAATTCCGGTTCCGGTTTAAAAATTCCGGTATTAAAATTTGGTAGGTGGGAATTAAGATATTTTACTAAAAAACGACCATAAAATTAAATAATTACATTCGTATAGTATATCAACCTTGAAATCGCCAAATATAAACCGTCGAAAGTAGATTTCGCATCCGTGGATTATAAAAATCTAAAATACAGCAGATAAAGTGAATGCCTATCTCCAACTAGGGTTATTTCACCAATAATATTGCAAAAAAGAAAATTAAAATGAATTTTTAGGTGACATGTATTTTTCATTTTCCGGTTCCGGTAAATTCTAATTCCGGTTGCACCCTCGTTGATTTATATGGCAAGTTATTTAAAATTTTTATTGTTTAAAAACGTAGGTACATCACATAGTAAAGAACACCGTTGGATTCGGTTTTTCACAACCAATTCTGTTACCAATTGAGATATCGCAGCACTGCTTCAACTACTTGTTCTAGCTATCATATGCGTTGTTTACCAGTGTACTATGTTGTGTAGGTACTGCGCAGCTACTATGCAATGTGTATTACGGGTTGACTTTTTACGTGCGGTATGTATTCTGAAGTGCAGTATTGAGTCAGTCTCCGTCTTAATATTTAAGTAATTTTGTATGACAAGTTTTTAAGTTATTATTCTTAAGTGCCCGCTATTCCGTGAGCTAGCTTTGAAATTTGTTTGAGCCGAGCCGAATTTAATGTCAAGTATTTGTGGAAAAGTTGCACTAACTTGCTTTACATTAACAAGCTGATTCATTTAGATTCGAAGAACTGAAGTTGCACAACACAGGAACCATTTCCAATCAGCTCAACAGATTTGTCGTCGTATTAGAAAAATGGCTAATTTGATATCTAATATTTTATATAGGTAAGTCACGGATAGACACATCTTCATATATATTCATAAAACGGTGGTTGGTTTTTGTTTAAATTTGAAGATTCCGTGCCAAGAGCAACCAATATGTTTACATAAGTCAAACAAATTTTGAGTTGCAACTATGACGAAAACTTAGTTCAGCTATTAAAATTTAAATTATTTGGCTAGTTCAAGTTATGTGTCGCATCTCTAGCAAACGTACTTATTAAAAGCAAATAAATACGCAACGTTCGTATTCGCATAGGACAGTCTAATTTTGTTCAGATTTACATTTCCTTTCCCGGACGCTCTTTATAACGCCGAAAACTAAGTTCAATGACTTTGAAAGTCAAAAATTTATTGAAATGTGGGCATATCGGTGTAAAGGTTTTTCCACATTTCTGCGCTATGAGGTCAGGACTGGTCAAAAACGAGGATTTTCGACTGATCAGAAGGCGGGTGTGGTCTAGTTTCCGGTCGATTCTGGAACAGTTTAATACAACAGCCTGAGGTTATTACCGGTTTTTATGCATCCGCGTGTCACACAGACAGAACTGCATGAGGAAACCTGAAAGAGTCATTATATCATACGCTGAAATGTCACCGGAGCATTGCAATGTCCGAAGATCATCGATGTGAACTCAAGCAGACCTTCGTGACAGATGAAGGCTGTCTTTTCGCCATCTGCTTCGTCAATCGGACTTGCCAATAACCCGATTGCAGATCGATGGTTGAAAAGTACTTCACACCATTCTACGCATCTAATGTATCGTCAATGCGAGGTAATGGAAAACGATCTTTTTTATAATGCGTTGAGTGGTCGACAATCAATACGTACGCGAGCGATTCCATTTTTCTTATTCGCCAAGACATCCTGAAATGCCCAAGGGCTTTTCGATGGATGAATCACACACTGATCACGCATTCTTTGATACTTTTGCTGAGTGTTTCACATTTTTGATATTGTATTAACGTCAAGACTTGTATGTTTGATTTGGTCATTCGATTTGGCAAAGAGATCGTGTTTGATATGCAACATGCGCTTCAGTAACTGCTTTTCAGAACAGTCAAATTTGGAATCGTCAAAGTTGAGTTTATTTGACAAGTCTACGTTGGTTTGTTTTAATTGTTGTTTCAACGATTGACAAAAACGCGTGACTTGTTCAGCAGGTTGTCGGCGTTTGTTGTATCGAGTGACATTTGCAATTTCGACAGACGGTTTGTTGTCATTTCGATCGATTTGGTCAATATCTGACAGTGAATCCATATGTTGGTATTCTGTTTCGCGATCAAGTATAATTTCGTTAACATCAACGTAGCGTCTTTTGATACTCGACCCATGCGCATTATGTCGTGAAGGCAGGTGGCACAGATTAGATTATCACTAACGTTTGTGACTGGTATATTGTGAGGAGTCTTGAATCGAACATATTGCGTTGTGCGAGCAGGTATTTGAATTTGAACCGTTTGGTCGAATTCGCAAACTTGTGCCCTCTTGGTTGCAATATTTGCTTCGTTGCCGAGTGGAGACGATCAAGCCCATGATGGAATCACATCGTTGAGATAGTGAACGTTCATCTTCTAATAATCGATCGGCCACCTGAAGATACGTAATGCATCATCTCCAATTATTAATACCTGAAACATGCGTTTTAATTAGCGGACAATCGTTTATGATCGTTAGGGTTTAAGTCTTCATGTGATGATGTAATGTAGTATTTTATCTGTTTGTTAAGCATGGTTTGCTAAAGTTGGAATAGGCATCGGTTCGGCATCGGCATCGGTTCGTCATCGGCCAAATTTCAAAATAAGAATCGGCATCGGCAAAAATTTTGGTATCGGCATATCCCTTTATAGAACCGTTGTCAGCGAATCCATAACAGTCGATAATGTCTATAGTGTCAATTTTGCAATTGTATTGACAAGTTCTTGTATTGTATAATCGTCAATTTCAGCTTCGATAAGAAACGTGACGCTTTATTGGTGAAATAACAGCTCGCGTCAACAGATGTACTTGTGTGTAGTTTAAAACCAGCAGTCGTCAATTGTACCAAGGACGGTTGGCCAGTTTTGCGCACACCCCATGCTGTAGAGATGCCTCGAGGTGCAGCAGATGACTGTTGTGTCAGCGCCGGTTGTTGACGTACGTTGACTGGCGCATATTCAGTTTACGAGATTGTAGTATTTGTCTTACAGCGTAAAGGCGCATTCGATATTTAAGGTCCCGAGTAGTGCAACAAGGCGTCCCCCAAGGCGCCATCCTATCGCCAACATTGTTCAACCTGGTAATGTCAAAGGCTCCGATTCCACCACCAAACATCAAACTGGTTTCGTATGCCGATGACATGTCGCTGTTAACTTCCGGGCCAACAACCCTGTCCGACTGGCTCCAAAACCGCCACCTTCGGCTCTCACCAGGTAAATCAACGGCAACAACGTTCACCACGTTCACACATGAAGTCAACAAAGCACTGCCGATCAAAGTGAATGGCTCAACAATCCCAACAACATGAAAACCGAAAATTTTGGGAGTTGTCTTCGACAGCATGCTGACGTTTTCGCACCAGGCCACTCAGGTTACTGGCGCCCTACGTAAGCGAAACGCAGTTTTACACGCGATATCTGGATCAACATGGGGTAAGCAGAAAGAAACCCTGCTAGTCACCTATAAAGCGATCGGAAGATCAGTGCTCAACTACGGTGCCCCCGTATGGTCTCCAGGCCTTTCCAGTAGCAGATGGCAAGAACTCCAACGCCAGCAAAACAGTGCCAGCCGTACTAACCGGATGCCTGCGGAAAACGAAAGAAGAGCACCTCCATCTAGAAACCAGTATGCTGCCAGTCAAAGAGCACAACCTGATGCTTTCGGAGCAGTATTTCCTCAGATGCCACCTTCAAGATCATATCAGCCATCAAATCGCCAATAATCCAGCGGTCCCCAGCCGCCTCATGCGTCACACTCTCGCCAGTACGTTTCCAGATCACAATCGTTGGCATGACATGGGTCCACTCGACAACAAAAAATATCGCGCTTTGCTCAAGATCATCCATGACAAAGCACATCAAGATGGAGTCAGAAACTACAAACCACCGGTCCTGCTGGGAGGCTATCCGCCGCCACTGTCAAACGAGGAGAAGAAACTGCCCAGGAGCACCCGTTGCAAGCTAGCCCAACTCCGTGCTGGCTACTCAAGCATCCTAAATAATTATCTGGCCAAGATCAACCATGATGTAGTGGATGCATGTTCCTTGTGCTCCGCGACTCCTCATGACACGATACATTTGTTCAATTGCCCGGCCAATCCCACATCTCTGACGCCAGAAGCTTTATGGACGAAGCCGGTTGAAGCTGCCACACTCCTTGGGCTCGACATCAACGGTGACTCGTAGCACAAAGGCGTTACAACATCAAGAACGGCTTAGCATGTGATTCGCTAGCAACAACAGTACTTGGTGCAGCAGCAGACATTTGCTGTTTTCGTGTCGTAATTTTGGTGTAAATTCGTTTGTTTTGCTATCTGGCTATGTTGTATACTGTGTTGGACCGAATTTTGTAGTTGTTTTTTTATTGTAGGCATTGCACTGATTTGTGCGACGCAGCGAGTTTTAATAGTTCTATCTGTTGTCAAATTTCGACTTTTGCTGGTCACGATCTTGACATTGCACATTTCGCAAATTTAGCATTTGTTCGATTTTTGCAATGGGAATCTTCAAATGACGAAAACCTTCGTCAATGCCAGCAGTGAATTTGTGAAACATTTGTGCCTTCATGTTGCGCCAGCCAATGTGTTGACATCTCCGGTTTGACGGATACTTTGAAGTTTCGCTAGATGTTCTGGAAACGATGTTGAATGCGAAAAACTTTGTTCGAAATATTTGACGACTACTTGGTAATCCAATGCCGTGAATGGACGACTAGGATTCTCGATGTATTGTCAATAGTTCTCACTAGGGGCGAATTTTTGTCGAACTTGTTCTTGAACCATTTCCATTTTTCGTCGTCATTGGTGACCTTATGTTCATCGAGCTGTCGATTGAACTTTTTGAACCATTTGTCAAAGTCGTTGGTGGCATCGGTATCGGATACGGATTTGTTACGTGCACCGACGTGTTTGCGTTGACGTTTGATACGTTAGCACGCTGTTCTAGTTGATTAGCTTCGTCAATTTTTCAATCGTCATCGCCATCGTACGCGAAACGTGCATTTTTACAACATTGTGACGTGGCGTTGATGTAAGTACCTGTTTGATTTTCACACTGCTAAACGTTTAACTTTTTAAATTTTTTACAACTTTTGCAAGTTTTGATGTGTTATTTGTATTTCACCGTAAAGGCGTTTTCAATACTACGACAAGTAGGTAGTAAATCGTTTTGAACTGTTTGCAATTGCTCAGTAAAGTTGTGTTCGATTTCATCCTTCAAAACATCTTCGCAAATTGTCAGGACTTCGTGTTGTACCGTTCGAACATCACGCAACGCATCCCGTTAAAAAGTTGAACATTATCTTATACCATCTGAATATCCTTCCACACATGTTGCACAGTGTGAACATTATTTTGCACCGTTTGCAATTGCATACTATTATTTTGTGCAATAATTGATGTAATTAACGACAGGGTTTTTTGATAGTAATAGCCTCAAATACATTTGCTGAATCCTCGAATTCTGGTCTCGGTTCCAAATCTCCGAGACTCAAAAAAGCGAGACCGAGACCTGCCAAATTCCGAGAGAGAGTTTCACTACACGCAGCAAATTTTTGATATTCATTTGTAGAAAATTTTTATAGCACACCCAGTGTAAATTAGCGTCATGAACTGTACATAAAACTGTGTATGGTTTTATGCAAATATCGTATATATACATACACAACCTTCGACGTGGCAATGTATTTTTCTATTTCAGTATGACTGAGTTTACTACTTCCACTAAAGCATATGTTAAAATGGTACTACATACTTTGAAATACCCTCACTGTGCAGTAAATGGTGTTCTTATCGGATTGAAAGAGAAATCCAGTAATGCATGTCACATTCATGATACAATTCCGTTGTTTCATATGGCTCTCAGTCTAGCGCCAATGCTTGAAATTGCAATGTGTCAGGTAGATGTGAATAAAAAATATAATTAGTAGTTTTGTTTTTTCTCGAAACATCAATAAATTTAATGCAGACTAATCATGCATGCGTGCAACATAATTAACACTACTATTTTCAGACTCACGTATATTAATTTAGCTGTGCTGGCTGCTGTAGCTTTCACTACGTAAAATGTACGTATATATGCCGTGTCCCAAGCAACTATTTGCACCAATTGGCAACTGGGACGTCCTAAACGACAATTGCTGTTCGGGAAAGCCCAAACAACTGCTGGAATGCAAACTGACTTCGAATGGTTTTTCAGGTTCCACTATATTCGAGAAAACTGAGCTGAACAAAATTATTTGCCTTCACCATATTTGCAAAGTATACGTCGTTTGGGGCCTAGCGCCCATAACCGGTTATATTAATTATGGCTTGAGTAAATCGTTTTAAAGTACGGTTGTGCTTTGGCTTTGATACGTGTTATTTTGTTTGATTGTACCTGCATAGAAATAAAAAACATTGCCCACATAATGCTGTATTCGATAAAACATTAGGGCACACCCTCACACAATTTCTTTTTTATGCTATTAAACACCATAAGCCTTGTTTATTCTATAATTTACAAATTTGGTGAAGCCAAATAATTATTGTGCAAGTTAGTTATCTCGAACACAGTCAAGCCTGATCAACCAATCACAAACTGTTTGAAATCCATTGGTTGTTTGGGCTGCACCGAACAGCAATTGTCATTTGGGACGTTCCGATTGGCAATTGGGGCAAATAGCTGTTTGGGCATGACATATATTTTTTTGAATTCTGGTATATAGTGTATTTCAGATTGATTTTTATTGTCAACAGTTATGTCCTCCTCTGCAGATTGTTGGTTATTATCACGCAAATGAAAGACTTAGAGATTCTGCGTAAGTTTTAAAATTATCATCACATCCACATAAACTAAGCAACAATTAGCCGTAAGAAAAATTTGCCAATTTTTGTAGATACTTTATTTCGGCTCTGTTGACGGTTGACGTTCGGTCCGTTGAAAATTTACCTCCTGTTCTCGGCTGTACTAAAATTTTCATCCTGACGTGCTGTTTTAAAGTCTTGTTTAAACGATATCAATGGTTGATCGATTTATTGCCGTGGGTTGAATTATGTGATAAATTATTCACGTGCATCCGCTAAATTAATATTCGGTCGCACAATGATATATTTATACTTACGTATATTGGAATGCTTTGGTTTATACTTTTAGACCTAGCGCAGTTGCCACAAGAATAGCTGAAAAAGTCCAATCTCAGTTTCCTGATGCCTTATTATTTATGGTACGTCTTTCTAAGTCTAAATATTGCAAATAATGTTTGTGCACACTATGAAATTGAGCGAAAGAAAAATTGTCATAGTTGTTCATGCTTGTTAGGTGTTATGTCTTGGAGTTTATGACCATGCGATTTAGTAATACCAACGTTCTTTATTAAGCATGATTGTATTAAAATTCGTATCGGCATATACAGGTTTGGCATCGGCAAAATTTGAAAATAAGAATCAGTGTCGGCCTTGGTAAAACGTTGGAATCGGCGCATCACTATTTTCTAGTTATAATTCGACGGTTCCGTACTCAGAAATAAGAAATTATCTCAAAACAATTAAGGTTGGCCTCGTCACAAGCTCGGGGGAGTCTGCTGGACCAACCTCGAATCCCCATCAATAACTCCTCGATTAGTCATTGCAAATGGGTGTGAAGTCGAATATTGGACGCACACCCTATGCACGCCCATGTTTTATAGTAAGATGATGTTGAAATATGTTGATGCGCAATCTTCAAATATTGGAAGCGCCTGACTACGCCCATGATGTATCTGTTTTGAATTTTCCAGTAAATTTTTCTTGAACTTAATTTAGCTTCATCGTCTGTTCCTCAAATTATGAGCGTTAAGAATGGTTTGCTTAGCTTAGTTATCTATTAAGCTTTCACTGTGCTTAACAATATTCGTGTTCGGGAAGTAATTTATTTTCACTGAGGATAATTTTAATACAGTGCTGTGTAAAACTGGCCTAGGGTCTCTTTTACTGGGGTCCTTTTTCACGCGGCGCTGTGTAAAAATGACTTCTTTTTAATATGGGGCATTTTTCACACGGACGTACTATAAAAATTGGACCTCTTAAAAATATGTCGGGGGTCTTTTTTCATGCAACACCTGTTGTTATAACACTTGAAGTTTTTTAACAGCTGGATTTTCAGCAGTAAGATTGCATAAGTTAACACATTTAATAACTTACTGCAGGTTGCTAGAGAGTATCTTTTTAAATGATTCCTCTTTTGTGTCTCGCTCCACTCCGAACGAAAATGTTAGTATTTACTATATATATGTTTAATTTATTTAACATTCTATACGATACAGAGTGGCAACTTTAATGCGCCGCTATCTTTGGGTTTAGGTTGACAATACTGCCGTCAGCATTGATTTTGAACGACCTTTGTACAAAGTGTATCAGTATCACGAACACAAGTGGAGGCAGAAAGAGAAGAATAAGTAAGTTATATTTTGTTGGCGCCTATACTGGGTGCAACCAGAATTTTGATTCCGATTAGAGATCCAAATCAACACGAATTTCGATTCCGATTACACAATCAATCGGGATCGGATTTTCGAAATTTTAATTTTATTCTTACTTGCTGTGATACGTTACATTAAAATTCTCTATGATTTATCTATTAAATTGCTTTTGATGACTTAACTTATCAATGAATAATGGTAGTTTATCTGTACAGGACCAAAAATGGTCGGCGATTTGTTCATTCGACGTTTTTGAAAATTATTGTTGCCGGCCAAGAGACACGTTAAATCAATATTATATTTTGTTAATACAAATTATCCGTCCAAAGTTTTTAATTCCGATTACTATTCCGGTATACATTTGCTGTTGCGGTTCCGGTATAATCCAGATCCGTTATGCACCCTGTGCCTATCCGATATTTCTTGGTTGTAATGTGAAATGGTGGCTTTGAATACTTTTGAATTGACTTGACTGTCCGGTTCCCAATAATGGGATGTCTCAGCCTTTACAAGTCCCGGTATTTGGCTGATCTCGGTCTCAGTTCTTTGAGTTGGGTAGGTTAAGTGAAAAATAAGCGTTTGTGGTGTTTTTAGTTTGAGTTTAGTAGGTAATCAGCAATTCTTCACGGATATATTAAGATTATACACTAAAACATCGAGCAGTTTCAAAAATGCGCAAAAAACTCTTGTTAGAAAAATTCATTTTCTATAACGGTCCAATACTGATCGAGACCGAAACAAGCACTCTTGGTTTTAGCGGAGTAACTTATTCCTGTCGGTTGCCAATTGGGACAGATATTTAGTTATTGATAGCGAAACATGTACACCATTTTGTAACACGTATTAATATTTTTCGTTTTAAGAGTGTTATTCGAAGAAGAAGAGCGAACTCTTTCAGTGGCTTCAGCTGCAATTCAATCGAAGCTGTATCGCGAACTAGTCGATTTTGATCAACACTTAGATGACATTTGTTTAGACTATCTCAACCGAAAGCTTGAGCTAAAACTTGAACAGCTATCCATATGATATTTTGCTTGTGTTTTTGTGACCGTTTGTGAATGCATAACGAGAACGTTATGGATGCGTCAGAAGGTTATTTGTTAAAGAGTTGACAAAACATTCAGTAACGTCGCGTTTGAAAATTTTTGATTACTATTGAATATTATTAATGGTTCTATCTCAGGTTTGACTAATTTTGAGGTTGTGTGTATTTTGATTGTCCATGCACATATACGTTAAGTACGGTTATAACAGATACTGTGGTAAGCTGTCTGAATCCATGACGGTGGCAGAGAATTAATCAGAATACTATTATTAACTATAATTGGTGTGTTAGTAAAATTTCAGTCTGTACGGGTTCTGCTGGAATAACTGTTGCGCTCAAAACTTTAAACGTAGCGTCATAATATCATTGTGCAACTCAAAATGTGTACTCAGTAAAATGCATCGTGTTCAAGCGTTTTAAAGGTTGTGTTATACTTATAGTGGTTGCCAAGATTGATATCGATGTTTGTATGTCCGTATTTGTGTTGTACTATCTCATTATACAACAAACCAGTTTTTCGGAATTATATAAAACAACTGACTAAGAGTATTAGGCTAATGCTACACACACTTGTATTTTAAAATTTTGGAACTTGGAAATACTATGTCAGAATAACGATTAAAGAATAAAATATTCAAGATATTTTCTGGATCAGAAATATTTGTTGGGGAAAAATCGGAGCCAAAGATTAGTTTCAAATATTGAAGAAATGTCTGTATAAAAGCCTCGTCTTTCTTTAAATATTTCATTTTGCATTTGCGTAAATGATATATTTTATGAAGTAAAACATTCGTTTCAGTAAATATTTGCGAAGCGCTTGTCCGTATTTCCATATGAAAGTTATTTGACCTGTAAAGTTGGTGCCCCTTTGATTGGACATTTCTGATTGTTACAGAAGCCGAAAGCAATCATAGCGTTTTTGTCTATTTAAAATTGCAAGGCGTTGGTGATTAACAGTGGGCGTCTATCAAGTTTAGGAAACGTGTAAAAGTACAGGTTGCAACCGCAGGTGTATCTCGGTCACAAACGAAATCTACCTTCCAGCTATGGTGGACTGTTTGAAAGCCTGCTAGGGTTCCACAAAGTACAATTTTTCATTAGTTTGGCTTAATGGGCAGGCCACCATAATTAAAACGAGATGTCCGTTTAAGTTAAAAATTGGTTTGTTTAAAGAAATACCGAAACTTCGGTTAGTTTTACTCTTAAAGTAGTTATACACAACGTATATGTCTCAGTTTTTTATTACAGATATGCTACAATTGTTTGAAATATAATATAAATTTCAAAATTCATCCAAAATATTAAAAATTTCGACGCATGCGCCATTTTTCTTTAACATTTTACAAAGCCCAGGGAACATTTGTAGGCCTCCATTTTTTGGCAGAAAAATAAAGCACACACAAAAATTGTCGTTATTCAAAAAATATTGTCCGAAATTTAAGACAACTATGTTTTGATACGAACTCCGGACATATATATCTAGAAATGTGTTTGAAATTTTTCAGACTTAAAAGTGTGAAATTTAAAGACTTTCATGAACGATTAAGACAAATATTTCTGAAATATAAGACAAATATGTCTGAATTACAAGACAAATTTTTCCAGGGAAGAGAGTCCAAAATTGGTGACTAAAGCTCAACCAAATACCAGGGTGCAATCGGAGGTGAAAAATACCAGTACCGAAGCCTGAGGTCAGCGAAACTTGTCGGAGCCGGAGGTGCGGCAAAATTATAGTAAAAATGATGGTTAATTAATTTTAGCCTATTTCTGCAATATGTTAAGTTGTTTGATTTTACGCCAATTTTCTGCGAAATTTCGAAAATCTTTCCTAAAAATTGCGACAAAAGTAAAACGAAACGCGCTATAAACGGATAAATTTTGCAAAACTAACGTTATTTTTACGTTCAAAATTAGTTATGAATCCGTATATATCTCGCATTTTTTGCTACAGATATGCTGTAATTGTTCGAAATGAAAAAGAATTACGAAATTCATCCAATATCTTAAAAAAATTTGATACATCCGCCAGATGTTCTTTTCAATTTTTGAAAGACTGGTTAATTTATGGACGCCTCAATTGTGCTGGCAGAAAAATAAAACATTTTTGAACCTTTTATACTTCAATATTCGTTTTCCGTTTTCGTTATTTTAACCACTATTTTTTTCCATTTCGGTTATTTTTACTATCCGTTTACACCCTGGTTGATACAAAATCGTGCAATATTAATCAAATGAAAGTTTGATTTTGTTTACAAAAACATGGTCGCTCGTGCAACCGGATTCCATAGAAAGTATCGTTTACGTCTTCGTTTTCGACGCTGTTTACCGTCCGCGTTCGATTGTTTGCCTTTTGTATTTAACGCGGCGTGGTCGCGTTGGTAGGTTTCGCTAAAGTTATCGACTAAAATACTGATTGGAAATGCGAGCAGAAGAACGCCAGCGGCAAATCCAAGCGCAGCGACACATTTGCCGAGTAATGTTACAGGCGGTGCATCAGAATACATGAAAAGGGTGGCTATAACATAATCTGCACTAATTTTTTCGCTGAGTGCAATAAAATGAAGTGAAACGAAAAAACTATTTTGATTGAAACGCAAAAGCTTCGAACACAGCATACCAAACGAAGTCAACTTCGAGATACACACAAATTCTATTGTCCTATATTCATTAACTATTGTCTGAATTGTAAGACAATTATGTTTTAATACAGACTCCAAACATATAAGTGTTGAATTCAATTTTTCAGAAGTATGTGTAAAAAATTTTAGGCTTAAAAGTTTGAAAGTTAAGATTTTGTTTCATGAACGATTAAGAGAAATATTTCTCAAATATAAGACAAATGTTTCTCATGTAAAGACAAATTTGTCTGAAATACAAGACAAAGTTTACCCAGCAAAACGACCCCAAATTCTGGCTAAAGCTCAACAACCCAAATTTGATAGCCTAAATTTGATTATATTTATATACACTCCTAAGTAGATAAACGGAACAACTTCAACTATTGAAAGGAAGAAAGTTATGCTTATAAATCGGCAACAGTAATTTCTTGAATATAAGACATTTATGTTTTAGCCAGTTCAGGCACAAATTTCTGAGCTCTGAAATGCTAGACATTTATGTCTTGAAAAAAGAAAGTAGGAGCCTTGAAATTTCAAGACAATTTATTTTTTGTGTAATATCGGGAGGAAACTGATGACCCTACCTAAACAGCGCACACAGACACAGGCGCCGGAAGGGTTCGAAACTAACAAACTGCAAATCCTAAAGCGAATGATCTAATCCTACTGGGTATCTCACAAATCTTACTTCTGCAATTGTTATTATTCACAACGTCATTGAAGTCCAAATTCAATTGTAAAACGGAATATACTCTATACGCCTAGGTCTAAGCTTACGCCTACACTGTAAGACCCAGTGAGTTGATTTTAACATAGAATGAGTTGAACACTCAATCTGAGTTAGGATTTTCAGAACTCAGAATTCTGAGTCAATAAAGTTCACTCTGATTTAATTATTCGACTCACCCAGAATCAACTGAACTCAGAGCTGGAATGAGCTCAACTCAGAGTGAAATAAAGTTTTCTGTTATTAACTCAGAAATAATTAACTCTCCAGCTGAGTAAATTAATCAACTCATTGGGATTTACAGTGATTGTTTGGCTGCAAATTGTCGAAGAGGCGAGATTTCGGACTACAAGTTGTGGGTTATCGAATTGTCAGGCGATGAGTTATCGTAATATATACTATACACAATGAGCTACAAAAAAGCCGTTCAATGGGGAGTCAAATTGGCTCTCTCTGAAATAGGCTTTTCCTGACTACACAAACTGAGTCAAAATTCGACTCCGCCAGAGTCAAATTTAATTCATTGAATCGCTCAGTGAGTCGAATTTGACTCTCTGGCGGAGTCAAATTTGACTCAGTTTGTGTAGTCAAGAAAAGCCTATTTCCGAGAGAGTCAATCTGACTCCCATTTTTTACCGTGTAGGTATTTACCGATTAAAGCATTGAGTATTAATTTTCAATGCAAATTTACCCACGCTCCACCACATTGCTTCGGGTATTGTCGAGTATTGTGTATGCTTGACACCGAATTCTGCGTAATATAGTAACGTTGAAAACATGATGGTACAAACGAACAGACACGCCAAAATGAGCAAAAGCTCTGAGAAACTTTTTCGAAGCGTTTTACCAATTATTTGCAAATCGGTAGAATAGCGGACCTGTAAAACCATTTTACTAAAACAGTTTATGTTGAACACTATAAATACGACAAATTTTGTTCAATATTTTGGCCAATGTAAAGAACAGGGGCGGAACAGTGTTATAAGCATATTCCTAAGCCTAAGCCTCAAGCCTAAGCCTAAGCGTAACAATGAGCATATTCTGCCAACTGCAACAAATATGGATGGACACATCGAATCAGTATGCGATTATCGTTATATCTCGGAAAAACAAGCAAAAACACTGCTGCAAAAACTATTCTTACGCGAATATGATTAAAACGAATGGCTCTTGTAGCCTTTACCCTATTAACATTACAATTCCAAACTTAGCCTTGGCGTTGACTTTAGGAAAAAACTAAAAAAAAGACATTTATCCAAAACCACCCTCCCCCCCCCCTACAAACAAAGCTTGGCGTTGGCTTTAGGAAAAAGCTGAGGAAAAGGCTTAGGGTTTATTCCGTAAACCTAAGCGTTTTCCTCAGCCTTTACCTAACATTACAATTCCACGCTTAGCCTTGGCGTTGACTTTAATCGGAAAAAGCTGAGGAAAAGGCTACGGTTTACGGCAGCTTTTTCACGAAACCTAAGGATAAAAGCCTAAAGCCTGAGCCTAAGCGCCAAAACTTGGTTGTATAGGAAGACAGTGCACAAGAGCCATATACAGCTTACCAGCTTGAGGACTCGCAGTGCTTTGAACACTTTCATAATCCGTATAACGCGTATCACTTGCCACAGTTGCATTGTATGCTGAACGTGTTTCATGTTGAAATGATGCCGGGCCATCAGATGAAACCGGGAATCGAGTACTTTTTCAACCCAAAACGGCATAAATGCGAGCAGGTCGATAATGCTCATCGGTTGAACCAAAAATCGACACCGTCCTTGTTGAGTTGACCAGATTCGAAGACAATATTCTACGGTGAAAAATATCAGGCAAAGCGTATCTGTGCGATCGAGTTGTTGGTTAGTTATGATATAAAATGTGCTTTTACATTCCTAAAATGATTTAATTTACAATAGTAAATACTGTTCAAACAACGACGTATCAATTTGACTCACCATTTTTTGCAGTGTAGGGGTGTCGCCAGAAAATTAACTATAGGCAAAGGCGCTCTCCTACGCTTTTGTCGAATTTGTTTCTGTTAAAAACAAAAATTTTAGACACTTAAAAAACCATATGTATGGTAAGGTACAATCGGCTCTAGCTCCGGCAGAAAATGAACCTCATGCGCCGGTAGAATTCCTGCCGGAGGTTCCCGGCTATTTCGGTAGTGAAATTTTACATAATATTGCAAAATTTAGGTAAATATTTGTTTGGTGCGTTTCGTTTTTACTTTTCGTACAATTTCTAGTGAAATAATTGCCGAACTTCCGTAAAAAAAATAAGTGTAAAGCCAACAAAATAACTACAATACCTTGCAGATATTTGCTAAAGTTACCAATATGTTTCGAAGACAAGATGACATGCTGGCATTGATACACTTTCTGTTACTCACAAGCTCGACTTAAACCTAATTTTAACTCTAACCCAAAGCATAATCTGGAAAAACCCTAAACCTATGGCCTGTATTCCCAAATGCATGTGTCACCTATGACAAGTATATATAGCGGTAGGTGCTCAGATTGACGAACTCCTGCCGTTGCGGACCTGAAAATTTGTCCAGCAGGAAATCGAATTAAATGCGAAAAATGAGCTGAATTTAGAACCGCATAAATCATACTTAAGTTTTGGACGTACATTCCAAAGTATAAACGTTTAATTCAACGGATAGTGGTAATACCGGAACAAAAAGCGGCGGAAGGCTGGTAAAAATAAATAACTGTCCGTAACCGAATAACAGGAGGGTACCCTCTCGAGAAGCCAAATAAATATCAGTCTCTACCCCCTCTTATTCGTGTCACTGCAGTACGCTTTATATTATACATATTACGGGGTAAACCAGTATTTCAAACTGCAGCAAACTGTTACTGAATATTCAACTTTGTAACCCTCGTAAATCGGTCGGTGCATCTTCACAGACAACTGATCCGCTTCGCTGATTGTTTGTAAATTTTGGCAACACTCAATTGTTTTGCATACATTTGTAATCTTACAAGCTGAGTATAACATTGAAATGAATTGCATATATTCAAATCTTGCCTCATCTTCTTCGTTATCGTCCAAATTTGACGTTTCAAACGCGCTACCATAGCTAACATTCGCGTCAACATGCTTGATCAGCTTTTGTAACATTGATGCAAACCTGGTACCATCGAACCCAGGCCAAGCTGAATGACTTCCTAATATTTCGTCGTGTTGTCGAGCGTCCGATGATAAACGATTAAACAACGATGCGTTTCGCTCTATTAACGGCAGACGAATGCTACTTAATTGCGCTAGACTGTCAGCACAAATTTTGGTGTAAAATTGTGGCAAAGATTCCAAAATCACAATGGTTAGCGATGACATGACAAATGCAATCGATACGAAAGTGAAAGCCTGTAAATGTATTTGTGAACCGAACTGTTATTAACGGAAGATTTGTGGGCAATTTATTTTTATACGTTTGTTCTAATTTTAACCTTACAAACTATATAAATTTCAAATAGGTTTTATTTTTCTGCCAACACAATTGTGACACGTGTAGATATTCACCGGGCGTTCCGAAATTTTGAAGAAAAAATGGCTGATGCAGCAAAACTTTTAAGATTTTATTGATGAATATTGTAACTTTTGTTTTCGGACAATTGCAGAACATCTGTAATGAAGAATTGAAAGAAATTTACGTAATTTATCACTAATATTGAACGTAAAAATAAATGAATTTCCGGTATTTCTATATCTGAAACGGAAGCGGATACCGATTTTTACCAGAAACGGAAACGGATATTCGGTTACACCCTGATACTGGTAAATACACATACACAATGTATTTCTAAACAAACTTATTGTCTGATAAATAAGTTGTTCACAGCTGGTTTGTCGGAATTGTTGGCGTCAAATATCAATGCTAACTTACGAGAGCGTACTTTGAGTGTTCGGGATTTTCTGTAATTTCCCAAACGTATTTTTTGACATGTGCATATTTTTGACAAAACGTTGTATTCGGATGTTCGATTTCGCGAAAGAACTGTGGCCCGGTAAAGTTGATTTTTCGATCCTCCACATCTGATGCTAAAATTTGAAATTTTCAAATTATACATTAAACAACAAAGTTTTAGTTTAACTTTTGATGTATAAATATTGATTGTTGTTTTATTGCTATAAGAGAAAATATATCGCGTTAAAATTTGTTTTGATTGGTGCTATACAGTTTCTTTCATTTGCCGTCCGGCGTAGTCTGCATCGTCCGGCACCGTACGGCAAAGCACACCAGTTGTAACATAGCGTCGCTTAACAATAAATAAAATCTGTTTGACTTGTGGGTTCTTACGACAAAAATAGCATCATCGTTATTTTAACAGTGACATGGACAACAGTTTGAATTCAAATCTATATATTAAAGCTGGAACGCCCCACATACGTATTTTGGGCAGTGTTCCCACACATATTTGTATATCTATATAAAAATTTGCTTCCGTACTTCTAAGCGAAAAATTTCGATGATAGAAGATTGTTGTTAACTTTTGGCGTTGTTTATAAGACGAAACATGTTTGCATTATGCGTATATTTTAACATGTATGTAATTTGTATATTATCTTAAATAGGCATCAATTTGGGACGAGTATTTTCCTCTGCGGATAGTGGGTTACAGGGTCCAGCATTCCTACCGGACCCACACAGGTTAAAAAATGTATTCAAATTGAACCCACAATTGGCAATAAAGTTTCAAAGCTTAAGTGCAGACTTGCTTCAACAAATTGTTCTATGCCAAAACACAATTTATTTTAAGACACTTGCAGATGTATGCAACTACGGATTACTATAGTTTTCTTTTAACTCTGGACTCTGTCAATACTTTAATATTTCTCAGGTTATCGTATAAATAATGATGCGCTAAAACTATAAAAGTACATTGGAATACATAATCGTACCCGTTTGTGCTGCTTTGGGCGGCCGAAAACAATCCACACAGCATCGCGACTGATAATGCGGCAAGATACCCCAAAAGAATACTTCGGAATTATAAGCAATCGGGCACGTGTTATCGGGTTTATGAAGTATGCCGCATTGATAAAACGCAAGTATCCACGTAAAATGCTCGGGCGGTGTTGCAAAATAGTATTCGTGCGTTTCTGATATATACGCTTCGCACAATCCAAGCGCTGTTGCACTAGGTCCTGGGTCTAAAGCGGCTAGTTTTGCTAAAACTGTGTCTGGAAATCGAAGAAGACGCTGTTTAAGCAGGGAAAAGCGAACACCGCACAAGTTTACTTTTAGAAACATAAGTCAATAATTAATACTACAATGCTATTCTAGTATGCGTAGTAGTTGTAGCACCTGATTTGCGTTTTTCCGAGATATGAACGCACACCTGCTGCGATACATCGACCAATGTAAAGAACAGGGGCCGAACAGTATTATAAGCTTATTCCTAAGCCTAAAGCCTAAGCCTAAGCCAAGCATAAAAATTAGTCTAAAGTTTAAGCTTTACTCTTTTCTAGTCCCACAGAAAAACGTTCCGCCCATGATCTTTGCATGGGCCGATGGACCAATTGTGAGGCACGGGCTGAAAGAAATGGGGCGGTTGCGTGAACGAGGGTATCGCTAACTTGCTGTGCAAGTGAATAGAGAACGATTGTACGCATAAGTGTAGAATGAGTGCGCTCCGCTAGTTGTTGAGTTACCTGCACCGCATGAGACCGATGCCCGAATGCACTGCACGCTTGAAGAAAACAAAGCAGCGCGTTAAAATCTATCGGAAGGACAATAATCCGTCCTACAGCTGACTTGTACCACGGTCCCAGATCGAACAATCTGTGGTTTTTGGAATACACTATCACGGGCCCGCAGCAGAGAGGGGAACAGGTTGTTCACACCTCCTACATAATTTTCGTCACCCCTAAAAACGACTTGTGAGACCAGAGAAATCACGACACGCCGCCACTTCTACAGTGGTTTTTATAAGCACCACTCTTTTATACTGAACATTCGGATGAAGTTATGTTTTCCGCCGTGCAACTAAGGGGGAAACGGCTACGGCAATTTAACAAAGAAAATGCAATGTCAGGACATAACACGGATTTGTTGTTTGTACAACCAAATGCACATACAAGTGAACGGGCAAGTACAACTATTACAGCTCTTGCAGAATGCAGTATAGTACCTTAGGATCTACTCGCTACTGCAAATTGCGGTATCCATTCCCGTTATATCTGCAACAGTATACAAAGTTCTTTCTCAGTATCATCTCTTCGGTGTTGGAAAAATTTATTTCGTACGATGATGGTACAAGATCGGCTAAAACGGTGTACCTCTACACGCACCAAGACACATTCGTACAGACCGAAACAATTTGAGTACAACGTTCACGCAGCAACGGGGTCGAAAACGCTATTAATATATTAAGTCTTAGAACGATGTGCTGGTTATATTTTGGAACACGAAAAAACTGATACCATTTACGGCCTGTGTATAGAACCGGGCCGGATCCTTTTTCGGAGCGGCTATAATAGAGTCAGTTTAAGCTTTAGACTAATTTTTCCTTGGCTTAGGCTTAGGCTTAGGAATTTGCTTATACTACTGTTCCGGCCATGTTATGGGCCCCGTTTACAATTTGTCAAACGTATAAGTATTATGTCTGTATATATGGGATGGGCGATATATGAGAAAAGTAAAGCCAAATAATCAGAATCTAATGACACATATATAGCATACAGTAAAAAAATTGCCTATCATCATTTGTGCCAGCCCGCTCCCTACTCCCATCGTCAGAAATTATTTGGCTCGTCGGCCGCTGTTTCTTATACTCATTAATTAGTATAAACATCTGTTTTGGATTATTTTCCGGTGCCTCCGCAGTGGAAAAATATGCGATCGGTGCTCTAAAACCGGCTCTTACGCTAGCGAAACTTCGATACTTCTATTCAATACCGCAGACAGCAACACACACAAGTACAAACGCTGCTTCCGCATTATTGGTTTGCATAATGCTCTACACGGTTTCTTTCCGCTTGCACTGTTGGCATCTTTCAACTACTACCGCGCAGCGGCGTCATGCGGCGAAATTTTCACCGTTCCGCGAGCCGGCGTCCGGTGGCATACGGCGGCGTTCAGCGGCGCGCGGCGAGTATGGCGCAACCATTCCTCTACCGGCTACGTTGCGGTTGTCCACAATATGGAAGTTTTCTATACTGTCAAACAAACTGTTGTTGGTCTGTCCACTGTGCGTTTGATGCATCCTCCACAATAAAAACTGTGGCATGGTGGAAAAATTTAATTTCAATTCCACATCTAAATTTCATGTATTAGTTCAATTCAAAAAGAGAGCATTGTTTAGCACTAGCAAGAGTGCATAATACTAGGGTGTGCAACTTTTTGGGCTCAAAAGTGGTACAAAATGTACCACCGTGCGTTGCGTTTTTAGCCAAAAACACCGTTGTTCAGAAGGGGGGTCGTTGTCACATACAATAAGCCTAAATTAAACTATAACTATAAGCGGGATCATTCCTGTTGCCCGATCCATAAAGTGCAATGGCTGGAACCGGATGTGCACCCTAAATAAAGGGGATGGCCAAAAACGCAACGCGTGCTGGTTACATTCTCATTCTTTTCTATACAGAATGTACCCAAAAGAATGTACCCAGTTTTACATACTCTTGTTGAAGTATGCATCATCCACTCGTGGCATTACTGAGCATTTCAGAATTAAAAACCCATAAGACAGAATGAATATAGGAATTAATGTTTATTCTCGCAATGCAATTTCATAATCAAAAGACAAAAATCTTGCAAGTTTAATATAGTGTCAGTTTCAGGAAATTTTCCAGAGTCAAACTTTTTGCAATATTCGTCAAAATTTAAGACTAATTATTCTCTAAAACATTATTTGTATTGTAAAACTGGATTCATGTCAGTTATTCACGCACTCCCTGTCTCTTTGACTGTTTCAGGGGCTGCTTGTTAAAAATGAATCTTAAATACGTCGTCATATAGTGCTAAATTCTCAACATTATGCAAAAATTGCAAAATCAAAAACTGCAGCGTAATTCATAATGAAAATGTTTAAGTTAAATACGTTGTCACAGAAATTAAAAATATACATTTTAAATTTTAAAATGGAAATTCCCAACGCTTTTACAGTCGCTGAACGAAGTGTCATTGTTATCAGTTCAGAACAGGTCCAATCAATTTTTATTTGCCTTTTAATTTTTTCAAAGAATTCAGAGAAATGCAGAATTATGCCATGCATTTTACAGAGTAACCGAAGTAACGTACTGTAGTGACCAGAATAAGAAGGGGGGGACTGATATACATTTGGCCTCCCCAGAGAGTACCCCCCTTGTTATTGGGTTACAGATTGTTATTTATTTTTAACCCACGCTCCGTCGCCCTTTGTTACTGTTATATATCCGGTACTGCAATTATCTGTTGAATTATACGTTTATTTGTCTTGTGTCAATAGCTTGAGCGATAATGCAAGGTTATACTTAAGAATGTACTTTCAAAATTTAAGTACGCTTTAAAGTTTCGAACACAACTTTATTTGGTCGTGGAGTCATTTATGCGCTACAATTAGAGATAATTGACATTTATGGACTCTAATTAGGGTTTAGGGACTCTATCCGCTTACGGACTTTTATTAGGGATACAGACTCCTATTGATTCAGACTCAAAATGGGGACACCCCTTCTCATTCGGGTCAATTCAGTATGAACTTGCGTTTGCTCAGACGGTTAAATTGAGGACTTCTATTTCCACGGCATGGACGCAAAACAAACTGGACGATGCATAAGAAACGATGCTGCAGATTGCAAATTAACATCAGTTTTCAATGTTAAAAGTATCAAGTGAGAAGCAAGTAGGTTCTTATGCTGCTTGTTACAAAACTCAGCATAAATGCGACACTATGCTGAATATTAAACACGAGTTTACGATTCAGTTTCGGGTCAGAACCCTTTTTAAATTTTATGATACTACAATAATTCGAAGGTAAACAGTACCATAAAGCCAATCACAAAAATTTTACTTCGGATGCGGTGGGATTCGAACCCACGGCGTACTTATTTAGCAAATACGCGACGTAGGTCCTGTGACATGTGGATGCATGGAGGCAAAATGAACCTTCATGCTAATGCTGCACATCGGTGAAACGTTGATGCATATGTAGTGCCTTTATATGCAGCAGCAGTCAAAACATGAAAGAACCAAGATACATGTGTATAATGTTGAGGTTCTTATAAGGCATAAAAACAGAAAAACTAGCAGTTGAATGTGAGGCGGCGTGGCTCAGTAGCTAGCGCGCTGGTCTGCTAAATCTGTCGACCGAGTTCGAAACCTCCTCGGAACATGTCTCATTTTCAGCTGCTAACTCAGAACTAAAAAAACCGTCGTACTCTAGCCTACACAACTTATCACAGGTCCGTTTTCATCTGAAGTTTTTACATTGCAAGGTTCAAATAAAAAATTTGCATTGGAACATTCCAGCTGCACATATCAATTTTAGTTCAGATTTTGAAGATAGATTATCATGAGGAAACGATCGTTAATTCCTTATTGACCTGCAAATTTTATAAATGCTTAGGCTTAGTCTTAGGCTTAGGCTTAGGCTTAGGTTTAGGTTTAGGCTTAGGCTTAGGCTTAGGCTTAGGCTTAGGCTTAGGCTTAGGTTTAGGCTTAGGCTTAGGTTTAGGTTTAGGCTTAGGCTTAGGCTTAGGCTTAGGCTTAGGCTTAGGCTTAGGCTTAGGCTTAGGTTTAGGTTTAGGCTTAGGCTTAGGCTTAGGCTTAGGCTTAGGCTTAGGCTTAGGCTTAGGTTTAGGCTTAGGCTTAGGCTTAGGCTTAGGCTTAGGTTTAGGCTTAGGCTTAGGTTTAGGTTTAGGCTTAGGCTTAGGCTTAGGCTTAAGCTTAAAATGCTCATATTTGCGCAATATTAGTTGGAATTAAATTTTGAGGTCGAGAGTCGAGACGCTTAAGAAATTTTGTAAAATGCGTATTTACTTGCTTTATTTCAAACCAAAAATGTTTGACCTCACACTAGCATTGCATAAAAATTGACTTTTATTAAGACAAGTGAACTGTCTAAGGTTGTATTATTACTGAAGAATATTAAAAGCATCGGGAGATTTATTTAGTGTGTTTTGGGTTCAGCTTCAACTCTTAAGCTCGAGGTGGGCGTCCAAGTTTTGAACTGAACCAAGTCAAAAATACAAAATTGGACGATCACTCAAACAAGAGTGTGCAACTACGGAAATTTGTGTGGTACAAAATGTCCCACCGGGCGTTGCATTTTTTAGCCAACCCCCCTTATTTAGAGGGGATAGTTGAAGTTTGAAATGAAGAATGCGCATGCTTTTAAAATTATAAACAGAGTTAGCTTACAACTGCAATATTTCAACGTGTAAAATTGAAAAAATTGTCAAACTTGACCCCCCTCCCTTATTAAGGGGATAGGGCCAAAAACGCAACGCTTGCCGGGTACATTCTTTTGTATGCAGAACGTACCCAGTTACACACTCTTGTTATAAAGAGTGGTTGAATTACACGTTTTTGTCTTGTATCAAAAGTTTGAGCGATAATCCTAGGTTATACTTAGGAATGTTCATTCAAATCTTAAGTATGCTTTAAAGTTTCGAGCTAAACTTTATTTGGTCCTGGAGTCATTCATGCAATACAATCAAGGAAAATTCATATTTATAAACCCTAGTTAGGGAGGGTTTAGGGACCCTATCAGCTTACGAACTCTTATTATAGATATATTTAAAAACAATTCTAAATTTCCGTTTCGGAACGAATGCACAAACTGATATCAGAAACTATAGGACTCACGGCCCATGTTACTTTAAGCGGCGTCCATGTTTCTGGTGGGTCTATAAAAGAGTAGGTTAAGATTCTAGATTACATTTTTTGCTTTGGTTTAGGTTTAGGCTTAGGAATACGCTTAAACTACTGTTACGCCCCTTCAGTAACATTGGCCGGACTGAATATAGTTTGGTGCTCGATTTGATTTTCTGACAATCTACTGTAAACTGTACCTAATAAACATGGACCATTTGTCAAAAAATTTGTTTTCTATGAGCAGGCAAACCCAAAAAATGTAGATTTGACAAACCAAACATAGAAAAATCTCAAAATCGCCAGATGCTTTTTAAGTTGATCTTTGCTAAGAATGCAATTATAATTCATGGCACAGTTTAATAAACAATATATACCAAACGCATATATATTTTAGTAACGTTTAAATTGAAATTAAGTTTATAATTTTGCGAAGTAGAATTAGAAATATTCGATTACCTTTCGCATTGGCATAAAGCGAAAAAATAGTTTAATAAGGTTTCTTACAGGGTTGGAACCGGCTCGAACCAAGCCCCGGCGAGCTCGGGCCCATATTTTGGGCTCGAGGGCATAAGTGGGCTTCCGGGACCGGGCCGCCAGCCAAAATGAATAGCAGCAGTTCCCTGTGTTAGTGCCTAAGCCTTAATAGTGTTTAATATTTTTATTGGCCATATAAATAGCTTGTATGCACATCGACGACATGAAGAGATTTTTCAAATCAAGTTTGATTCTCTCTGCTTTTGGTGGAATATGTGGTTTAGCTAAATTGCAATTCGCTCCAAGACCGATTTCAGCGTAGTTATCTTCAGTTTCAGTTTCCATCAAGAACCGGACTCATTGCAGCAACCAGCGGGCGGAATTTTATCACCAAAAATATTGTGAGGTTTAAAAATTGCAAGGTACGGACCTTATCATTTAATCACAAAAAATTCTGAGTGAAAAATTTTTTCTGAGGGGAACAATTGTATCCTTACCATTTTATCAGAAAATTTTTGATGGGGGGCGTTCGCCCCCTTACCTCCTCCGGATCCGCTAGTGGTGACGGTAAAATCAATCCATTCGGAATTGTAATTGGTTATTTTTGTCACTTTAAGTCTAAGGTCTCGCCCAGATCTGTCACTCAGTACACACACAACAGACGCACGCAAAACCGGGACGTTTCCTGCTATTCAGTTGGACGTTTTGCATGGGAACGTTTATATTTTTGTTTATACTTTCTCACGACAGACTGACATGTATGGCACGTATTTGATTAGAAACCACAACTCCGTTTGTTTGGTGTTCTGTTTTGTGCTCCAAAAAGTATAATCTTAGCGGGTCCGGGCCCATGCGAGCCGAGCCCGGGCCCTAAAACCCAGCCCGGTTCTAACTCTGGTTTAATATGTAATTTAGCGTATGAAGCAAAATATCAGCACTGCAAGTAATATTTCATTGTAAACCAGTATTTCAGTCAAACTCGTTCATTTACCCTTGTTGTACAACTATCGCGATAATTATTAACATCTGCAAACACCCCGTGCAAATTCATAATTATCATCGTTGTAGCAGCTGTAACTGATACCACGACCGCACTTTTCAGCGCAACATTTCATAAACTCAGTACAGTTGCTTGATCGTGCAGTACAGTCGTGTGAATATCTCGGTTGTCCAGTTCCCATAACCATAAGTGACATTGATAAAAATATTACAATCGATAAAATATTCATGGTGTTAAAATACAAATGATATACTCTATTTTAATAATTGAACCTAAATAAGCTAATAATAAAATGCTACTAGTGACTACGATGGATTTAGTATCAGAGTGTAAACGATTAGTGCAAACAGTGTCTGATTAATATGTTCTAGGCCCATATTCTCAAATGTGTATAGCACCTATCATGAGTTAGCGATAAGTTTCCAAACGTACGAACATCTGCAATTGCAGATCTGAAATTGGTGCAGAAGTAGGGTAAATCAAACGCAAGAAATGTGCTGAATTTCGAACCTCACCGAAATCATATTCCAAAAGTACAGGACCTATCACTAAACTGGTGATGGGCGCTATACACATTTGAAGATACGGGCTCTTGATTTTAAGCCCTATTCACACGTGCAAGTTTGTGCTGCGAGAACTTGCATCTGCCATACTTGCACTTGCAAGAAAAACTTGCAGCTGCAAATAATTCATTAAAAACCATAGCTAAAAACTTTGTTCATATGTGTGAATAACCGTGTAAGCTCACTGAAGTTATTGCAGCCGTTTTCTTATTGGCTAATAAAAAAATGCAAATTCTGCATGCAATTTGCAGCTGCAAGTTCTCGTGGCAAAAACTTGCACGTGTGAAGAGGTCTTTAAGGTTAGCTGAATTCTGTGTGCAGTTACCCCCCCATTGAATAAGGGGGTATGGGAAAAACGCAGCACGCGGTGGTAATTTTATGTCACGCGTATTTTTGGAAGTTGGTCACTCTTATCATCGACCCTTGGTCCTGCATATAAACAACTAATTTCAAGCCAGGATTGCAATCACAACCTCGCAGATAGAAGGCCTTTGCCATCACCTCACAGATTAACGAGTCAGTCAATAAAGGCCCAATGGGCTCTCTCGTCTTGTGGAGACTTTACCCATATGCGCATACGGTAATTGTTAATTGACGGGCATTGTGATTTAATTCTTGTATATAGATTGCTTTAAGTTGCTCACAGTCGACTCTATGCCAGAAAATGTTAAACCAGGGAGTTGGTATTTTTATTAGCCGTAAAGGTCAATGCGCCGCCAATTTAATGTGCCCAACGACATAGGAATCGGTTAAAAACCAAAGCGCGCTCGGCACCCCTGTAAAACCATTCTTTGCTGTGAAAAACCTCTGAAATTAATGGCTTGCGCTTCAAAACATATAAAGCGCTTTGTATATAAATTTTTTAGCGTTTCTCAAAACGTCATTTTTTCATCAGTAAAAATAGCTTTTTCTCAAAATGACAAAAGCGGTTTGTATCTTTGACACGATTTCTTACGCGTTTGTTTTAAGGTCATATTGTGTCTTAATGCGTCGGTGTTTGAGCAAAGCTATGAATTGATAAGAAATTTATGACTTGTTTTGCATAAACATGGATGAAGCAGAAGCAAGACTGGATGAAAGTTTCTTTGCATATAGATAAAAGACGCATACAAACATTTAACTCCACCCGACACAGTAGTGAAATCAGGACACGTACCGAACGCCCATGCATACTTGCTAAAATAATATGTTTACATATTATTACGACTCACATTAATAATCCTTCGATATTACCATTTTTACGGCCAATGTTACTTTTAGGGGCGTCCTATTTTCTCGCGGGACAGCAAGACACAGGAGTGTAATTAGAGCAAACTCATATACTCCTGCCGACAGCATTATATATGCAGATGGGACAATGAGACAATCTTGTTTACTGTAGTGACCCGAATAAGAGGGGGGACTGATATTTATTTGTCAACCTCCAGAGGGTAACCCCCTTGTTATTCGGTTACGGACTTTTATTTATTTTTAACCCGCACTCTGCCGTCCTTCGTTACTGATATATATTCGGTACTGCAACTGTCCGTTGAATTAAACGTTTATTTGTCTTGAATCAATAGTTTGAGCGATCATGCAAGGTTATACTTAGGAATGTACTTTCAAAAGTTAAATATGTTTTAAACATTCGAACTCAACTATATTAGTTCTTGAAGTCATTTATGCATTATAATTAGGGATAATTGACATTTATGGACTCAAATTAGGGTTTAGGGACTCTATCCGCTTACGGTCTTTTATTAGGGATACGGACTCCTATTGATTCGTACACAAAATGGGGACCCCCTTTTTTGATTACCCCCCTTTATTCGGGTCAAAATCGCTCAGTGAGTCGAATTTGACTCTGGCGGAGTCGAATTTTGACTCAGTTTGTGTGGTACGAAAAAGCCTATTTCTGAAAGAGTCACAATTTGATTCACCGTGTTTTGCAGTGTATGTACAGGTACAGTCCAGAAAATATTCGTTCCCACCCATTTTCCATACGCTTTATTCGTTTGAACTATGCCCACGGCAAGGGAAGGCGGTGGTCTGAGTGATTATAATGAACCAAGGTTTTTTCGGCCTTCTACAAGCGGATTTGACAATGAAAATATGTCGACGTTTGCAAGCTATTTCCCATAGTTGTACACGTAAGCGAATACTAAGGGCAGATTAACGGGATTCAGAGATTTAATAACACTTTCAAATTAACAAAAAACTCAAAATTTTCAATTGAAGTTTACGTATTAACAGAACAGTGCCAAACAGATATTTGCGGGTTTCCTACAACTCATGAAATATGTTGACGTGACCAGTGATAGTGTAAGTTATGCAAGATATTTTTGGTTTCTTCTTTAAAATCCGTCTAATAATTAGTGTAAAATATGAATTTGTCAAAATGTTCTATGTTTGGCAACAGATAGCTTCAAAATAATTCTGCAATTGGTAGATATTAAATACTGACTGAAAAAATTAATACAGCACTACAATTTAATATTATTATGCTTATTCATTTTAATATTAACACTGCTTGGAATTGCTTAAAAATATTGTTCAATCAACTCAATCAAAATGTTCACAGCCACTCACTAAAAATAGGCAAAAATGAAGTAAAACTATT
Source organism: Enoplolaimus lenunculus (assembly GCA_030248215.1). Classification (NCBI taxonomy): domain Eukaryota; kingdom Metazoa; phylum Nematoda; class Enoplea; order Enoplida; family Thoracostomopsidae; genus Enoplolaimus; species Enoplolaimus lenunculus. The sequence goes on from JASANG010001276.1 coordinate 63,745, forward strand.
GCCAAAGTCTCGGTTTTACTTTACTGTGGTGCTTGGCAAACTTTTACTTAATTTTGAGCAAACACGAAATTCTTAGTTTTACATTTGCTTAATTAATCAGCAAATGACAGCAGTAGTTTCACTCAGCAACGTACTCAATATGTAGGACACTTATACTTACAAAACTTAGCAAAATATAACCAAAGCATTTTACAGAGCACACTTAAAGCGATTATGCCAGGCAGAGAATGAATACGGACTTCTATTCATTGAGACTAAAAATTGTGGGCTCCCCCTTATTACCGCCTTTTATTCGGGTCACTACAGTATGTATAAAACAAAACTAAAATTTGTTTCACGAACAAAATATATCTGTACGCTACTACACAAGATTCACCTCAAAATATCTATGGTGCATCTTTATTAGCAACAAAGTACCATTTTCCGTATTTTTAAACAAACATGCGTGTGTTGCTTTTTATTTGGCCATTTGTATCCATGTTAATGTAACAGTTACATCAAAGAGTCTTGAATTCAAGACATATATGTCTGGAGTCTGTATCAAGACATTGTCTCTCAGGCAATATTTCTTGAATACAGAACAATTTATTTTGTGTGTAAAAAGCATGATTATGTTGTTAAAAAAGTGGGCCAATGTATAGCACAGGTGCTTCCAGTTTGCCAAGGTGGAGAACTTATGACCAGGAGTGCAGGGCAGCCACTCCCGTATGACGGTCAAATTTAACGCTGTTCTGGAAGAAAAAGAACCATAAGTGTGGCTGGGAAAACTGCAAAATTCAGACCCCTAGATATTCCCATGTTTAGTATAAAACTTTTGGTGTACAGGCTATGATCGCAAACGGGGAAAACTGAAAAAGTTACAGGTATAGGATTTCTCTTGGAAGGAAACATTTTTGGTACGACTGGAACATTGCGATGTGTGGTTCGGGTCGGAAAACGGAAAAGTGGAAAACTGGAAAATTCAAGCGTAGGGCATAGGTTTTGGTTAGAAAACGGGAAAGTTGGATAAGTGGAAAATTCAAGCGTAGGGCATATCTTTTAATTGAAAAACGGAAAACGTGAAAAATCTTTAAAGCCTTGGTTTACCCTGGGTTGGTAGGGAAAATTTGTCGCGTAGGTTTTGGTTGATAAACGGGAAAAGTGAAAAATTTTAATGATTTGAGAATATGGGCACAGAAATAATCAAAGTTATGATATAGCTAGTTATCTTCTGTTTACTGAAAAAACTTGTGGTTCTGGCATATGAGATTCTTCATAGCGCACCTGCCTCTGCCACACTGAGGTCTGAGAGGAAGATTTTATGCCAGATTCGAAATTTCATAAATGTTTGTGTATGGGCCAACATTCATGTAAATTGCAGAGCCTCTGAAGAAGCATTGAATTTTTTAATTTGTAAACTGGTGTACGGTCAGGACTGGTCAAAAACGGGGATTTTCGATCGATCCGAAGGCGCGTATGGTCTACCTTCCGATTGATTTTGGAACAGTTTTGATGCAGTTATACACAAAGCTACTGCTCGCATGGGGTTACAGAACACTGTTTAATCCGTTTTGCTAGCAAGTATCAATTATGTAACGCAAAATAATACGAAACAAGCCCGTTAGTCCAATTTACATCAATTACGTTTTCCTCCGACTTTCGACGCTAATAAATTTTATAAGAGGGCCATACAGTCGGAAAGTATTATCTATAAAAAATCCGGAACATGCAAAAGACGCGTGAAATCTGATCGCTATCCGTCGGACACAAAAGTTGACTTTTGTTGTATATACCACTTTGAATGTCTATTTGGTGGTCTATTTGCTACGTCAACTAAAACAAAAATCTGAAACTTGAGTATGCGAACTCGTCGATAATCCAACAATGTTTGGCAATATGTTTTTTATGTTTTAAACAATAAGTCAATCGAAATAAAATTTAAAGTTCATCTGCACTTGTTTGATGTAATAAGTAGCTTAGGACAATGCTCATGCTAATTCATCAAATAACGCACAGTTCACAAGAATTTCGTCAACGGTGTAACGAAATCTCCTATAGACATCTATCACTAGGTCATTTTCAGAAAGAGTTCGTGATAGACCTGGTCTACAAGATATTTCTCGCTTAGTCCAGGGCTACCAGAGTTCACAGCCTTCCTGCAAATGCACAACAGCCCTAGACTATCACAAAATTTCTAATTTTTCGACACGCAGCACAAACACGTACGCAACATAAACGCGCAGTTTCGAGGACGGCAGGGACACCTGATACTATCCCTGGACTATATGGACTATAAGAGAAATCTCTTATAGACCAGGGCTATAACAGATTTGATTTCAAAACGACCTCATGATAGACTGGTCGATAAAAGATTTTGTGTCACTGTTGACAAAATTATCGTGAGCGTGGCATCACTGAGAAGCATACGTATTAAGTACCGGACCTCTTGCCAATAGTGTGTGAACCGGATATGTTTGATTCATGCCTCGAATGTTATGGTCGTGTTCGTGAGCCATAAAAACTGTATTCGGCTTGCTGTCGCATGCGGAATTGTGTGGTACGCCAATGGCATTGAATGATTATGCTATATAGACAATCCGGTTTCTATTATTTCGGATTTAAATATTATCAATATAAACGGATATCCCTGGTCAGACAATATAATATGTGTAACGATGACCCGGTGTAGCGTATGCCGCTTCCCATTTCGCAAAATAAATATATATGTATTAGAGATGTCTCGGGGCCTGGCCCCGGTACTGGGATCTAAGGCCCCAGCACTGGGGCCGGCACGTTATTTGCCGGGGCTTAACCAGTGGCCAGTTTTTACACGCGAATCTTAACTGACTCGCATCAAAAACAATCTTATCACGCTCTGTTCTCGAATCAAAAATATCAAAATCACAAGAAATTACTGTGCACAGTATTTTTTATTTTCCCATGGTTTGCTGCACAGACTACACAATATATAAATTGTTTCTTATGGTGCTTCAACCAAAAGCTCGACATAATAAATTTCTTTCTATCATATAAAACGGAAAGATTGGTTGATTGGTTCAAATATCTTTTGCGATTTGGACCTGAGCGAAACACATGTTTCGATAAAATCGTAAATGTTTAATATAATTTGGCCAATAAAACTGGTGCATCAATTTACAGAAAACTTTTTTGCACCTTTGGACGAGTTGGATTGACTATATTAAACAAGGGATACATTAGCATATGCATGATGCAGTATTCGATAAACAATTTCGTAGTATATTCTTGAATTTGTAGCGCAATCCACTATCGCTGACATTTGCATATAGAACAAACGACTTCGTTAAACTTGGATATACCAGTATTGGTGCGTCGGGCAAGTGACGTTTCAGAGTATAAGTAACTCTAATAATGTAATCTGCATTGGCATGCATAGCATAAACTCATATTCATTTTTGTGTGTTTAAGAGCTGTTCGTAAACATTAAATAAAGATGTCGGGCGGCCAGATACCATTTTTGGGCAGTAAAATCAGTCTAATTTCGAATTCTGAGATTCGATATGAAGGAATTTTGTATACAGTTGATACGCAAGAATCTACTATCGCATTGGCAAAAGGTAATTAACATTTATATTTTTATGTGAATGTATAGTGGAATGCAATCTTTAGACCAATTTATAGACTTGCAAATAAACTGGTGGAGTAGGCTTGTAGCTTATTCCTATCTAAGATATTTTTGCATATACGTATATTTCTATCTAAGATATTTTTGTATATATTCGTTAAACTAAAACATTTGTTTTGCCAACGGTGTTTGAAAAACTTTTTTTAGGCTAAGCTAGCAAGAAGTTTTTGTGAATGCCGAAATACGCCTGGTTTCTAGCTCGCCACGCTCGCGAGGTTTCATGAATTGAGAGGCTCGATGTCAGAGGAACAGGCAACCCAAACATTGTCTTTGGATTTCATATATGCTTTCAAGAAAGGCGTCCGATTTGTATAGCTCACTCCGCTCACGATATATTCTTTACTGGTGTAACTGTTGGTTCCCTAGATGAGATGGTTTTAACACATTATATCACACAGCCTTTCTAAACTAAGATTTTGTATTGAAACTGATAAGCGTGTAATGTTTTATTCGTTTCGCTCGTGAAGTTTCCTTTGACTACTGCTAACATAGTGGAAGTGGATAAGGCACATTCCTTTCCAATGATCAATTTAAGTTTTGATCCCTCGAGCGAAGAGTCGTTTAGCCATTTCAATGACAAAATCTGAAAGAATTTTGTTGGTTTTCAGGAATTCCGATGAAACCCTACTGCACAATCTTTTGTTTGAGTCTGTTTGCAAGAACGGGAACAGGAAAAAGAACTGGAATTTGAAAACAATTTTCGTCACCGAATTACTGTTGAACTTTTTGAAAAACTTGGCAAAATTTTTGAGTGAATTTTCAGATATTTCAGTATAAAGTTTTGCGAAAACCCATCAGAGACAGTTTGTTTATTAACAAAATTGAACTAATTGCGAAAACACTCGTTTCGAAATAACAAATTTTTAAAGACAAAGTTTCCAGTATTTAAGTGATTGTGAATAATTTCCCACAAAACCCGAAAAATTCCGGTTCCTGCACCTTTGAATGCAGGAACTGGAACAATAACAGAATAAAATTTTTTGCATAATTTCCGGCCGGAACAACCTGAATTTAGGCCGTGTTCTAATCTGATGTGTTATTGTTTGCAGTAAAATCGTTTGGAACAGAAAATCGACCGACAGATCATCCTGTGGCGGCACGAGACGATGTTTACGAGTTTATTATATTTAAAGCGACGGACATTAAGGATTTGATTGTATGTGAAAGCCCACAGCCCGTGCCTCAAATGCCTGGCGGTTTACCCTACGATCCAGCGATTGTACAAGTGTCCTCTCAGGTACACGAGATCTCCAAAGCGTTCGGGTTGTGTGTTACTCTAAAGAAAGTTTCTATCTGCATCGGCTAGTTAGATTCTTAACAGGATTCGAAACGGTATCACTTTGTCAACAATATATTTGTACATATTGGATTTTGAAAGGAAACTTTCAAGAAGTTGAACATTTGTGAATCAAATCGTATAAGAAAGTGCATCCGTGTTTAAAAATGCCTTAAATAATTAGAAGAGGTCCTTAAGCATAAACCAGATCGCTGTGCAATAATTACGTACTTACACATCAAATGTTTAGTTGGCAGTAAACATTTTCTAAAAACACTAAAACTTAATTTGAACCACAGTTTAAAGATTTTTCGTGTTCAGTGTATGTCGATGTCATGAAAATATACTTATCACTTATTTTGCAGAATGCTCAGCACGATGCTAGAGGACAATCTATTGGTAAGTGATGAACATGAAGCATCAACAACACATTACGTTTTATATAATCGCATAAACAATGCGCTAAATCTTATTTTTACAAGAAGTTAGGAAGTATAAATATAGTCACTGCGAATGTTTTTTGAAAATTAAGTTACGTTCTGTTCTGTTATTGTTTCACTTAACTTGTCAGCCATCTTTTAGTATGAAAACCACTGGCGACGTAATACATGTTTAAAATGTTTTTAAGTTGTTTAAATGTTTTTGCTTTTTTTTGTTGTCACCGCCTTTGGGCGGTGACTTTGTTTTCGCTCGTTGCAATCATGAACGAAATATGTGTTGTAGATTGATTGGCAAGCATGTTTTTGAACATGTTTTCATTATAAGTAAATTTTACAGCAGATCACGATTTTATAATTTCTCAAGCAGAAGTATAAAAAATTTTCATAACAGCTTGTATACATATTATTGTTGTTAAAAGGAAGCGTCAAATTATTTTATGTTAGAAATTCTTCTGATAGAATAGTCCAAATTTTAATACTTATCATGTCATGATGAATTGGTCAACAATGTTTTACTTTTAAATTTGTGCGTATTTAGTAAAAGGTAATTAATTCTGCAGCACATACTAAATTAAAATTAAGTATCTGCAACGGGTGACACCAAGACATTAAACTGTTTTTTACTCGCGGTGACGTGACCTTATAATTGCCTATCAGGCTGATATCGTGTTTTTTTACAATTGTTACTGTATCAATCAACATAAACTTGTATTATCACTTTTGCTCTTTGTACAAAATGTTAGCTATTGCGTTTATTGATTTTAGGCAACCAACCACAACCATTAAGCCCAACAGGTGCTGCTGGGGCAATGGATGGTGTGCCTGGCAGCGGTAGTGCATTGAGTGACAATAGAGCTCCAGGGGCTGGACGACCACCTCCCCGAAGTCTGTTGTCAGGATCAATACCCAGTAGTGGTGGACAGCAATCGCAACAACCTGGTGGTGGACTGATGGGAATGGGTGGCCTACAGCAACAACAGATGCAACAGCCACTTTACGACACGAGTGGCGGAACGGTTACATCGCCGCTGTTGTCGCCGTTAGCTGGCGGTGCTGGGGCAGCGGCTATTGGAGCGCCACAGTATCAACCGCACCATTTACAACAACAACAACAACAGTTTGGACATGTTGGCGGAGGTACTTCGGTGCCACGCTCTGGCGGTAATGATACGACGCATCAACATCAGCATGGTTCTGCTGGGTTTGGAAGTATGTTTGTTTGCATATATGGAATTGGGATAATGGTGTTTACTGTTTATAGAGATCTGGTTCAGTCGTGGTCGGGCTTTTTGTGGTTCAGTTTCAGTTCAATCAGTGAGTGGATTCGAATTAACGCGCCCCAGAGTGCAAAACGAAACTGATTTACACCGTAATCGGAACAGGAAATTTATATCGGAATTAGAAATTTTCGTAGCCCATAGTTTGTTCGCACCGATTGTTAGTATATGTATTTAGTATGCGCTAGGTCAGTATACCCGTTTCAGCGTGCATGTTATTCATGCTTTAATTTTCATAAAACACCAGTGGTTCTGAAACTTTGCAGAACTGGGGGTTCAAATTTCACATATTGCAAATAATACACGTTAGAAATGATGAAAAATTACAATTCCTATTCCGATTATAACTACAATTGGAACCGGAATTGGATATGAACCGAAATTCTAAACGGAATCGAAATGTTCTGTATTAAATATATCCGATGCAATTTATCGAGCTTATTTTGATCGCTAATAATCACAACGTCTTCCGTCTCTGGTGACAGTAGTATAGTTTTCAACTCATCACGATTTCAGTGGACGTTCTTAACCTGAGACAGCAATTTTAAAATCTTAAAATTATTAAAATTTCAGTAAGTTGAAAAACTCAAACTAAAGATTGTTTTAGTTTCTGAAAGTTTAGGTGTATGACTGAGATACGTACTTTTAGGATTTGACGACTATACGTAATTTTTGTGAGTGGTTGTATAATGGGTTTTTGTACTTCAGGGGGATGGTGCTAAATTTCTAATGAGTTTGGTAGTTTTCAGCATGTATTCATAATATCTCGGAAATGCTACGCAACTTTGCCATTATAATCCAAGAGATACTGATGAATATTAATCGTTTACTCCCTGCGTATTTTCGATTTGAAAGGCTTTCGTCAATTTGGGGTTGCCTTTCGCATATTGACCGCGCTTTTAGTAGTTAATTATTATTGAATAACTTGAAATATTAAACTGAACCTGTGTATTCGTCTGGTTCCGACGGAGTGGGGGCGGGCTTCAACCAGGGCCCCGGTTAACATACGGAGGAATTTATGAGGGAGTAAGCTTTACCGGCAATGCTACTGTTTTTAAGAGAAAACCCCATAACTGAAAAATTATGAAAGGAATTGTGTTTAACGTTCGAAAAAGTTAATTTTTTTTATATTTAAAAAATGCTTAACCGGGGGTCGAAATCTCGAGTTTCGGGGCTTTGACTCAGTGGGTGTTCAATTCGCCTCGCAAAATTGTTGATGCGACAGTATTGGTTGTGGCAGCATATAGTTCAGCTCACCATGAACCATGAACTGTCTCTAACTTATGTGCAAATTGTATGCTGTCTGATTCATAACAAAACGGAGTTGGATAAAAGTATTAATTTGTCGTGAGAAGAATTATGGTATACCTGTCATGGGTTCAAGCAAAATTACATTCAGTGTTAACTAAATATCGTTTGTTGAGTTTAAATGCCCTCAGTGCTTTTAGCATTGCTTTAGTTAACCTTAATGCTATTTCGGTTGCGGTATTGGTGTATTGATAGTGTGTAAAATAATATTGTGATGTGTTTTGTTTTCTGTAGTGATTCTGAAATGTTATACCAATGTTTGGGATGACAGTTTACTTTTAGACACAGAATATCGTCGCAGCAACTTTCAATCATCGAGTAGCGCAGCGCCGCGCTACCAAAGCCAAAATAAGATGTCCGGTCGTAATGGAGATTATGGTGAGATTTTTAATACATATAAGTTGATCCGTATTGATTGATATTAACCTGCTAACAATGTGCTAGTAATAATCATAGGACCAACCCAATACTTTAATATGAAGAAACATTGCGTTTTATAGGATGCAGTTCTGATTGTAGCCGTTTTTAGCTGACTTATGCAACTGCCGTGTTTAGAATTATACGCTTGTCTTGTAGCTACTGTTGATTTTCAATTACTTGTTGGAAATATTACTTCTAAAATACTATAGAAGGTAAAATTGCAAACTATTGCATGCAGGATAATATAGAAAAGACTCTGACTCTGTTCACTTATCTGTTTAGTATGTCGTTTCGATGGACCCATTGGCCCCTTCTAGAATGTAATCTCGTGTGTGGCTTACTAAGGATTTCTGTACCCTTTTCATTTATTTTTTCTAAAATACGAATAAGATGAAGAGGCAGTTTTTGAGCAGAGAATTCACAGAACTGGGAACAAAATTTCGACAAATTGTTTTATTTCGAAGTTTGTAATAAAGGGTGTTAACTTAACGTGTTGGCGTTGCAAAATGCAGCGTTTTAATTTGTTATGTGATTAGCATAATATAGGTTAACAAACAGAAATCCTTTCATTTGTTTTGTTAATAAGACAGTCTTGTTAATTAAACCTATTAGGTATGTATTTTTAAAAATCTGGTTAACAGCCGTAATAGCGTACATAATGCTGAAATTAGATTGCTTGTAACTGTAATAAATAGTGAAATAATGTAGAAAGTCCTAATTTAGGCTTAACTACTTATGCAAATTAGCCTGTAGCTAATAAACCGCTTAAAATTTTTAAACCGCAATGCGAAGTTAACACCCCAGGATACTTAGCTTTCAAACAAAAAAGTTTATCAAAATCGGTTCAGCCGCTCCTGAGATTCTTTTCAGAGGGACGGACGGACATCCACCTTTCGACTCCAGAGTCCAAAACATAAAATGCTTCGCGACAAACCTCCAAAACCGATAATTGAGTTGTTAGCTAATAACTAATTTGCATATTACCTTAATTGCTTACGTGTGTTCGAGCTTCGCTCAGTAAATGTAGTCCTACGACAGGTTTATGTATAGTTTGCTGGTCAGTTTCGCTTACTCTTATGTGCCTATACTTATGCAAATAGTTTCAGTGCGATACGTTTACTAGATTCCGTTTAATATTTATGTGCTTCACACATTTGAAATGTGTGAAGCACATACATTTGTTCCATGTAATTATGCCGATGCCAATTTTAATATACAATGCTTAAAGAACAGAGGGAATACACCATTACATAATTAAAATTCAAACCCTAACAACCATAAAACGTTATAATTTCATGAGAACGATTTTTTAAATATTTTTTTTAAACACAAACGCAAGAATTATAACGATTATCATGATCAGACGCACGATATATATCAACAATTATTGAAATTGATAGCATTCCAACTGAATGTTGTGTGCAAACGGTATCGGCAAAGAATCGGTAATTTTTTCCAGTGAAGATGCTGATACTATCGAAAAGTGCCGATTATTACCGATGCCGATTAATCGGAACATCCCTATAAGAAACACTTTTAACATATCGCTGTAACTTTCTTTGCCACTTAGTAGGGTACTCGCTAATTTCCGTATTAACTATGAACATCATTGCGTTTGAACTTATAGTCAGCAAGTAGGTCCGAGGTTCGCTCATTACGTGTAGGGCCACTACGAAGGGTTATAAAATATAAATCTTATGGTATGGCGTTATGGTAGTATACAAGGGATTGCGGTTACACAATTCTTAGGTCTATTTATTGCATCTTGCATTTCTGTGAATCATGTAGTTTTGAACCGATACGTCCTAATTCCTCGAAATTACATAACGTTATATTTGAGATCATTTCGATCCTGTAAAATAAATTCATCTACCGTAAGATTCGGGCAAACTAGCCGCTTAGTTTCATATGATTCTAAATCTAGTATTGGCATATTGCGCTATGCAGCATTATCTAAAGACATACTGTTACGTAATATATAATTATAGGGTATACGTCAGGACGTTATGGAGGTGGCGGTGGTTTTGCACGATCGTCGTTACTTGGCAATTCATTTGGTGGCGCCGGCGGTAACGACTCGGCAGTAAGCAACAATCATCACGGCGGAGGTGGCTTCCGAACGTACAGTGCGGCACTCCGACGTCCATCGGTTGATGGCAGCAGCGGAACCGGCTTTGCTAGAGGCGGACGTGGGGGCGGTCCTGTAGGAGGCAGTAGAGACGAACGGTGAGTGGAGTGAAGGAAATGATGCAGTTTTAGTGTAAAATTGGTCAAAGTGTGACTTAATTTGCAGTCTTAACTTGTTTCATTTGTTTATATTGCTGGGTGCAACGGGAATTACAATTTACCGGAACCGGAATTTGAAAAAATTACCGCAAACGGGACCGGAATTTGAAAAAATTACCGGAAACGGAACCGGAATTTGAAAAAATTGCCGGAAACGGAACCGGAATTTGAAAAAATTACCGGAAACGGAACCGGAAGATTTGTCTTTTTGCAATATTATTGGTGAAATAACCCTAGTTGGAGATAGGTATTCATTTTATCTGCTGTAAATCCACGGAAGCGAAGTCTACCTTTAATGGTTTATTTTCGGCGATTTTCAAGGTTTACATACTATAGTAATGAAATTATTTAATTTTTATCGTCATTTTCTTGTAAAATATCTTAATTTCCACCGATCAAAATTTAATATCGGAATTTTTCATTCCGGTAAAATTTCACCGGAACCGGAAGGTGAAAAAATGCCGGAACCATAACCGGATTTCCCGTTGCACCCAGATATATAGTATTATAGTATTATGTAACTATTCATGTAGTTGATTTGTTTTCACATTAATGTTTTCATTTACCTACTTGTAGCAACAGTCATGTTGTTTCACTTTCTAGTGTTTGCGCGAATATAATGCTCAATTTTTTGCCTTTTTAGGAACAATCATGTTGATTGTTTTTCTGTGTTATTGTTGTAAATATTATTGTTTTCATTATTATTATTATTATTATTATTATTATTATTATTATTATTATTATTATTATTATTGAACTGATCGTACGGATTATTTAATATAGTCTCAGTTTAAGATTTATGGGATACAATGCGAACAATTATCATCGCGATCGTTGGGGAATGGGACCTAGCGTGTCCGGCTATCGAGGAGGGTGGGCTGGACGGGGTGGCTTTTATCGCGGAGGTCGAGGTTCGTGTCAGCAATATTGCATATAATCGTTTTACCTCAAAGCTATAATATCCTGTTCAGTTTTGACTTTGGATATCTTTAGTTTTAGCACGTTTGTTTGCAGGTTAAAATGTGTAAGCCGTAACATGTGACAATTCTTGCTGCATACTGTAGTGACCCGAATTAGAGGAGGACTCCCTGTTATTCGGTTACCGACTGTTATTCATTTTTAACCCACCTTTTGTTACTGATTTATATCCGATATTGCAACTATCCGTTGAATTAAACGTTTGTTTGTTTTGTATCAAAACCTTTAGTGAAATGCAAGGTTATACTTAAGAATGCACTTTCAAAACTGAAGTATGCGTTAAAGTTTCGCGCTCAACTTTAAAAGTTGTTGCCTGATAGAAAGCAATTATTTAACGAAATGCAAAAAGCTCAATTGTTTAATTTTTAATGCAATGTAATGTTTATAGGTGGGCGAAATACTTTAAAAATTCCAAGCGAAGATTTCGATTTCGAACAAGCAAATAAAAAATGGGAAGAAACGTTGAAGGAGACTGGAGAAGATTTGGAGAAATTGAAAATCTCAGCAACAAAAGGTGTTTCTTGTATTGATTCTATCCATTCATCATGCTATAATATTTCATTTGCACGTGTGAACGCATATGCAAGTCGCTTGAAATTCTTGCTCCTGCATTTTGATATAATTCGAAAATTGTGTTGCTGAGCGCTTCTTGAATAGATTCAGAATTTGAATTTATTCTAGAAGCTCGAATTAATTCGAATATCAAATTTGTTTGACATTTCGCAGACAGAAATTGTTTTGGTCTGAAAGAGTTTTAATTAAAGAAATTTCGATTAAAATCTTGTTTGCGAGTGTATGTTCCTTTCAGCTGCAATCCATTCATGATAAATGTACGCCAAGAATTAGTTCATAGCTGTGAGCTGGGTAGCAACAAAGGTTCGGATTCGGATTCGGCAAAAATTTGTGGTTTCGATTCGATTGAAAAAGCCGAATCCAACAATGTTCGACAATATGTTGTTTCATTTTTAAGCAATAAATGTTTTAAATTGATTGTTGTACACATCAATATTTTCCGTTTCAGATAAATCCCCGAACTGAGGTCATGCATGAAATATCTTAACGTTTAAAAGTTATGCGGCTGGAATTACGTTGATATTTTGAAACAAATTATAGATATATCTGAAATTTGTAACATGCAATATTCGGACTCGGACTCCTCAAATTAGCAATGGATTCGGATTCGGTGCCACTATGGATGCGAGTTGTCCCTGCAAAAGTTTGCATGTGTGAATACCGCTTATTTGTCTTTGTTAGAAGGTGAAAGCGGTGGTGTAACAAAACCGAATGGTGATTCTGGAAACGAAACACAAGGAACAAACGACACTGAAGGTTCATGCGGGGAAGACCAAGACCCGACGTTTTACAACAAGTCAACTTCTTTCTTCGATCGCATTTCATGCGAAGCAACCGAACGTGAACAAGGGTATGTTTCCGTTGTTACAGCCATGCAGCACTTTGTTTTAAGCCGGAGTTAAACACGATAATATTTATTGCAATACTTGGTTATCGAATTGTTTTGAAGACGGTAATTACTTTCGCTACATTCCGACACATACTTGATTATTGATGACAGTTACCTTTTATCCGAAATCTTATGTTTTTACTTATATATCATTTTGAGATTAGTTCCTGGTGGCTTACACCATGAGAACATAATACATTTAAGGTAGCCGATTTATGTAAGCTGTGTCAATATTAGATTTAATGTTTGTGAATAGTAAAGTCACTGACTTTTTATTTCATGTTTCAGCAAACAAAGTGGAATGTCACGGCGGCATGAGCGACAACTAAACACGGAAACGTTCGGTCAAGCAAGTGTGCAACGCAGCTATCATCGTGGCCGTGGAATGGGCGGGTATCATCGTGGAACTGGGGGCATGGGCATGCGCGGAGGGGGAATGGGCATTTCTGGTGGAGTAATGGGAAGAAATAATATGGGAGGGGGTGGTCGTAGTGGTGGCCCATGGCGTACGAATTAAAGGTTTCGGCTGGGATCAGGATGAGCATTGTTTTGTTAGAATAACATTTGAGTAGTTGTGTCGCAACGCAATGCAGTATACTTGATGGCTGATGTGTACGGATATTGCCCTGCTGATGAAGTGATGTACAAAAGTTTTAATGCCGTTTCAACAAAAATCTTGGATGCGCCTTGGGTCATCAGGTTAGTGTGACGAATTATTTTTATTTAAAGCATGAATAACAATGAAATGGTTTGTGTAATTTAGCCAGTTCGTTGAGGTCGTTCACATTATCTGCTGCTATTGTTTGACAATATGTCGCGCTAAACTGCGATGTTTAATGTCATTTAACTGCGTTTTCTGATAATTTGGGTATTGAGAAATTTGTTGCGAGTTTGCCGTGAATGTTTTCTGTGTTCAGATCTTGTTATTCTATTTAAACTATGTTTAAATTTTGTATTTAGGTTGTCGTCACTTGTTCAAGTATAGCATCTCATTCTACAGCAAGGCTACGTTCTTTTGCAACTCCGGATGGTCAGTCTCACTTGTTCCCAAGCCCATTTTATGTTTATGTATTTTATTTCGTTATGTTGGATTAAAACGAAGACGCGTGCCACGACTCAATGCTATCTTGTAGAATATTATGCTTGCATAAAGTAAAAGCTTGATCGCAGAGGCATTGGGATATTTTTGCAACATCATGTTATATAGTGTAAAACCTGTTCGATGTGCCTGTAAAACGCGCAGTTTGTTTAAAATTTTAACATAGTTGGCCTTTTAATTAAATTAACGCGAAATGCTTCTGCAGTCTTTGCTAATGTATGTACGCCATTTGAAGCTGTAGCAAATAATGTATTTCATAGTTTTATGACGAATAATATGAATTTTTTCATATGTAGCGATAGTGTACTGACAAAATTTAAATTTTTTCGAATGTATACTCGATTGTTTTTTATATCTACGTATTTTGTGGTAATATCAGTGGGCGAATTTTATCTGCAATATACCTACGATTTTGCATCGGTAAGCCGGTTTCATACAACGGTATCAGTAATAGTAATTTTCAGATTTTCTGCACAAGCACTTTAAATTTTCTGTGAGTTTAACTTAAAAACAGTAATTATGTAGTGTCGCTGTCACGTTACCATTGGTGCACTCCGCACATTACAGGTCCCTGCTGCAATAAATTTCAGTCGTTTGTCGGCACACAGTATCAAACAAACCAATCAATTTCAACCAGATTTTAAGCTAGTAATAGACATTGCCACACTTTGTCATCAATTTACTCGGATGTTATTTGTTTGGGAAAACAATGGAAAAAGGTGCCCACAACTGTTTAAATTTCCGATCAGGCAGTGCAAATCTCAACGTTTGCAGTTCAAGCGTGCCGAGTGCCGATTATATCCTGATGCGTTTTTGATCGCTGGTTGCAAAATTTCGCATGCATCTCTAGGAATGAACGTAATGGCGGTGAGATGTGCATGCATATTTAAATTATTTACAAAACATTGTTTAAGCAATCAGCATGCGCTCTATATTGAACGTCTGGCTTTGAAAATCATGCTGTATCTACATTCACTATGTTCATAATATGTGCCGATAATTTATATATATACCGTATGCCGCTAAAAGTGGTTATTCTTGATTTTAAATTGATATCTTTTTGAACGCTTTTGTTATTCTATCTCTTGGTTGTCAAATTTTCGTTCTTCAGAACGTTTTTCGAAATGAAAGCTTCGCCAGGAATAAGTACGTTCAGTGGAGTAAGCTTAAGCTTTGCACCAGTTTTTTGCTTAGACGTAGGTATACGTTTATCATTTATGCTTAGGTTTAAGAATATAAATGATAAACACAGCGGCACCTAAATATCAAAGATATACGATACTACATTTTCAGCGGTTTATTTTTTCTTTATAACTATTTAGCGTCGGAGCTTGTGTGCTAAGTCGAGTAACGTAAAAATTGACTCTGTGCTGTTATAGCACATTTGTGCAGCCAGTTAGTATGCTCCAGTCCGGCAACTTTGCTCAACGGCACCTCGCCACCCACTGCGCCGAAAGTACGGCTACAGTTTCGGCCGCCAATGGAAGCGTTACTCGTAGTTTCGCTCACTAGAGGCAATACCAATGGTCTGTTGTACGACCTGTTAAGAAGGAAGATTTATTGTTACCTTTGCACACAAGTTCTGCCGAAATCGGTGTTTATAAACAACAACATTGGCTAAATGCCTTTTCAACGTCGCAGTGATTTAAGTATTAGGCAATTATACAACTAGTAAATTTACTCAGAAAAAGGTACTAACAATTTAACAAGTAAACCATAAGGGTTTTGGAAAGGGACAAGACAGAGTCCAAAGCTATATACATTACTATAAAAAACGGTAAATTCTTTGATAGAACGGACAGCGCCAGCTAAACTCAGCATCTTTAATATTGAACAACAATTACCCTTTGGAATATGTACAGCGGTGAAATAGTAGTCACGGCAGCGCAGTGGCACTTTTAATAACCAATATTTTAGAATAACTCTTGATATATAAATGGCTAATGTTAACACCGAGGTGAAAAGAGTTCGATTGAAAATTCGGTTTAAAAATCTGAAACTCAAAATTGTACTAAGTTGTATAGGTAGTGGTGATATTTGATTTTCAGGCAAAATATAGCTTGTTTAATTGAAGGATTTGTTTTCAACGTTGTTTGGTTTCGTAGCATTCTTTGATGCTTCGACCTTTATTTTTGTTCGCGTGTTCGTTCGTATATATCTTTTATACATTATTGCGTATACGTATCCTAAATTTGTTTTGGTAATGGAGTAAAACTGAGCAGTTGTTTCTGAGTACGAGTTTTAGAGTTTTATGGTCACGGTGAACCTTTAAAGATCAAGTCTGTCAGGCGCTGGAAGTGGAGGCAGGTATGGGGCACGGCCAGGGTGAAACCGGAGATATGCCTCCAGCTCCGGCAGAATATCGGCCTTAGGAGGGACCTTAGCAGCGGCGCGCGCGGCGTCCAGCGACTGATAAGTCCGGTGTTTAATACTAAGAAAAGCATATGGCCATTTACTAGGGTAAGGAAGATTGTACACACTAGGTACATAGGTGAGGTGCAGGGAACAACTCGAAGTGGTGCTCCGGCAGACTCGGCCTCCAGTTCCGATAGGATTTTTTCGGTCGCAAAATTTTGCATAGTTGCCAAATTTATCTAGTTAGCGCGTTTCGTGTTAGTTTTGTCATAATTTTTAGAAGGAAATTTTCGAAATTTCGCAGAAAATTAGCGTAAAAGCCAAGCAACTTAAAACAACGTATTGCAGATATTGGCTAAAGTTTACTAATTAACCAACATTTTCACAACCTAATTTCGCCTCACCTCCGGCTCCGGCAAGGTTCGGTTACCTCCAGCTCCGGTATTTTCCACCAATTGCACCCTTTTTACGGCACGTCCCTCTCCCAATGCCCAGAATTCGTAATTTTTTCGCAGGATTTATAAAATATATCTGAAAATTTCGCGCCAAAAATTACATTTGCATGAGCATTTATGCTTTTGTTACTTTATCAAGCGTTGTTAATTTGGATGCACAGCTCCGGTTCTCTGGTGAAATTTCCCGCTATTTCGTATAAAACCAGTGAAACATTTGTGACTCTGATTTATACAACCAAGAGCGGTAATGTAAAAGTGTGCAGATTTGATATTTTGGTCATGGTTTCCTGGGTTCGTTCAGTTGACAAACCCTCCTAAAAAGCGTAAGTCCAAGTCCAATTTTAAGCCTACGCGTTGGCCAAGGCGTAAACCTAACCGTCAGGGTGTGACTAGATAGCAGACATACGTTTCTGGAAAAAATCGGTATTCGTCTGCGTTAGAAATGCGGGAAATTGCGTTATTCTTTTACGCTCAAAATTAGTTATAAATCACGTATTTATCGCGCAATTTTTCATAAAACGTTTGCTGCAATTTTTGATATGACATAAAATTACAAAATTCATTCAAAATCTTAAAAATTACGGTGCATCCGCCATTTTCTTGAAAATTTTAAAGCCCGGTGGATATATATCTGCACGTTTCAGTTATGTTTGCAGAAAATTAAATTAATTTTGAAACTTTGGCATATGTAAAAAATAAGGGGTGGAACTTTTTCTGCAGGACTGCATTACAGTATAACCTTAACCCTTTTGGCCCATGTATGGAACAGGGCCCGGAACAGTAGTTTAAGCATATTCCTAAGCCTAAACCTAAGCCGAAGCCTAATCCTAAACAAAAAAATTAGCCGAAAGCATAAACTGACTCTACCATAGCCCCTCCGGAAAACGATCCGACCCTGTTTTATATACTTGCCACCCTTTTTAACATGAATATTTTCTGTTTCATCTGAGACTAATTCAATACTAGGATTCGAACCTCGGAGACTGTAGTGGAAGGTGGTTACCATCACTACTCGCTCAGCTATAGGAGCTTGACACTTCAACACGAGGGGGCTCTCACATCTTGTGAAGAATTTATACTGCATATATGCGGAGCAATAATTATGCAATGTATATATTGTGCAATATTTTACTATACTATTGCGATGAGTGGTTATGAGGCAACTCTATGTGGGAAGGGGACCCACCGAAAACAGCCTCGAAACCGTCCCGATCAACCCTGCAAAAAATAGCTGCAGACTGCAGGGATATGCTATTGCACTCGGAGCCTATTTGCTGTTCCGTGGAGTAACGGACCCCTTTCAGAACATGTGGCGGTATGCCTTGCGATACCAATTATGGATGGGTACCGCGCAGGGTGGAACTGGAGGTGAAAAATACCAAGACCAGAGCCACAGGTCAACAAAATATGCCACAACCGGAGATCTACAAAATCTGCCAAAGCCGGAGCTGAAGCCACTGGCGAGGCAAAACGTTTAATTCGCTAATTTTAATAGCAGATATTTTACATGTGTGGTTAAAAATGTTGGTTTACGCTTTTATTTTCAAAAATTTCCCACCATTTTTCTTCGCAATTATTACAAAAGTTATTAACGCCAAACGCATTGGCCAATGTAAAGAACAGGGGCGGAACAGTATTATAAGCATATTCGTAAGCCTAAACCTAAGCGTAAGCGTAAGCCTAAGCGAAAGAATGAGCATATTCCTAAACCTAAGCCAAAGCCTAAAGCCAAGCAAAAAAATAGTCTAAAGTTTTAAGATTACTCTATTTACAGTCACACAGAAAAACGTTCCGCCGCTAATCTTTACATGGCCCAACGCATTAAACAATACAATCTTTGTAAAACTGTATATAAAAGGTATCGCTACCCAAATTAACGTAACCTCCGGCAGCAATTCTACCGGATTTCGTAAGCGTGGCACTAAAGCTCCAAGTAACTGTTTAAAAATGAGATTTCCATATATTCAATTTTGAGCGCGAGATTAGTAGAGGAACGCATAAGAATTGTGACTATTCGTTGGGTTTCGAAATTTTGTTTATTGCGTAAACGCACTTTTATAGGGGTTTATACGCTACAAAGCAGAACCACAGGAAACGCCACATAAGCAATCGAGCTTATAAATCTTTGAAATTGTACTAAGGACAATTCCAACATATACATTTTCCATCAATTAGCCCTTAGTTCTCAATTACTTTCTCCAGATCCATTCGCTTTAATGCATCGTTAGATTGTGCTAAAAATGACAGCAGATGATAGCATTTGCTTATAAAACTCCAATTTTTTAGATTTTCAAATTTAGTGATCTGAATTTTGTTCCAAAGTTGTGTGCAGGCTGCAACCGGAGGTGAAAAATACCGGAGCGGGAGCCGGAGCCGGAGATGAGGCGAAATTACGTAGTCAAAAAATGATGGTTAATTAGTTAGTTTTAGCCAATATATGCAATATGTTGTTGAGTTGTTTCGTTTTACGTTAATTTTCTGCGAAAATTCGGAAATTCTTTTCTTAAAATTGTGACAAAAGTAAAAGGAAATGCGCTAAACAGATAAATTTTGCTAAATTATGCAAAACTTTACTACCGAAATTGCCGGAACCTCCGGCAAAAATTCTACAGAAGCCGGAGCCGGAGGCCGATGTTTTGCCGGAGCCGGAGCCGCACACCACAAAAAATATTTCTGAATTTATTCAGAAAAGTGTTTTCTCTGGCAAATCTGAAAAGTTATTCTGATATTTAAGACAATTTTTCTAAAAATATAACTGGAAAACGTTTATTTTCAAACTTTATTTCAAAACTTTTCTGAAATCTTTTCTGTTATAACAGAAACACTTTTCAAGAGCATCTTGCTAATAAAATTTCTTAAATGTAAGAAATTTTTTGTTAAACATCAGAAATATTAATTTGGAGTGTGGAGGCAGACCTACGGTTGTACCCAGTGGTGTAGGTATCAGGCTGTTTGCTCTTTCTGTTAGCACGGGTAAGTGTGAGTTTGAAAACTTCTTTGTTGCACCAGGTAACTCAAGAAATTAGAACCACACCAGTGCAATTTTAAAACACTAACGCTACTACATTATCTGCTTTTCAACAATCTTCGGGTCTTGCAGTGGATTTCTATCCGACAACAATTACCGTCCGTATATCCAGTATGAAAAAATACACCCCATACATACCTTTCACTAAACAGCAATTCTTTCTTGCAAATGAATTTGTAAAAGCATTTTTGAATCACACAACGATTATTTTAGACTGACAACCGTGAAAGATTTCTACGACGATTACTGCGTATGGTTCTTACAGAAAATTTCTGATTTATTTTCAGTCGCATAAAACAACAAGAACGCAACCCATGCAGTATCTGCGACCTTGAACGAAGCGCTGAAGAAGGTATCAAATATGGTTTCACTCTGTGATGTAAAGGTTAGTTTGTAGCTTCGAAATCAATATAGTTTAATTTCAATTCTGTATTGATTGTTTTCATAAAATTGTGCAAACTAATACAGCAACGACAACGCAACGGTCCGCAATGTATGCAGTGATTTTAACCATTAAAAACATATCTGAGATAAAATTTTCTAGTAGCTTGGACGTTTTATAACGAAAGTTGTATATAAATGCAACCATAAGCAGTTTCAAATAGGGATTCAATTTTAATATTGATCATGATGATAACAGTAGGCAACATTTCAGATTTCAGCTAAAAGTATTAGAATCGAAATCTAAACATGATTGAAAATATTGAATTGATGATGTCAGAATTTTTTAGCCTTTTCTAAAACAAGCAATTACTGGCCGGCCGGCTGGTCGGCGGCCGGCCATCCGGCCAATATTTCTGGCCGGCCGGCCGGTTCCTGGCCGTATGCACAACACTAATATATATGTATATTACATACATACACATATATATGTATATATAAGTTATATGCCAGTTGTCAATGTTTCACTAACATTTCTCTACGATATTTTTTTGAAATTTTCAAATTTAGAAATTTACAGATAAATATAGCGCTATTGTGCACAATATCCACGCAATTAAAACAAATGTTGAGCGCGCAGGAACCCCTGCTGCGTTCATAGTTATTTCAGCGTCTGAAAGTAGATTTGGCGCTACGGTTGTTGTTGAACTGAGCAAATCTCTTATCGGTTCACTTCCGTCATTGATATTTTGCTGTTTTTGAGCATTGTTCTGTTGTTCCTGCACCGCTGAATTGTTGTGTTTAAAACTGCTTTGATAATCATTGTTAGTAGAAGAAGTTTGAGTATTTGGGCGAAACGTGCTGTTAAATACACCAACATTTGAGTTGACGCTAACATTTCCGGTTGCAGTTGTTCGTTCTTGCCAGGTAGAATTTTGCCTTGATTCACTGTCAATTTCTGGTTTGCGAGCGACTGAACCAAATACCATAACTGCAGGATAGGTTGCTGATGCTGCAGTTGTCGTGGAATATTGATCCAACTGCTTGTTCGTAGAACCTTTGACGGTCGAGTTTCCACCACTGCTGAAGTCATTGTTCGACTTTGGTCTGTGATCGCTCAGAGAATTGTTAGTCGTGGCTACTAAGTCTTTGCCGCGATCAGAATTTAAGGCCATAGCTGATTTCAAGGTAGTACTAGCAGCACCGTGGATTGATAAACTCTGTTGCTGTGAAACCATAGGTTCAGCTGATGGCGCAACTTTGGGCCAATTTCCAACTTTAACTGAAAACTTAATGTCCGGTGGTTGTTTGGCGACCAAAGGTAAAGGAGTATAGCCAATTAACTTTTGAGGGGGCAACACATTAGCCGCTAGCGGATAAACGATGGGTTGTTGTACCGGAAACAATTGACGATCATACGACGAGTCGAAACGGTTATTGCTGTGTTGTCGACGTGGTTGTTCTGTATCGGACGCATCTTGCGGTTTGTTCGCATAATTGATTTCTTTGACTGCGTTAATTTCGAAATCGAACGCTGCTAAAAGGGCCAAATTAGGATTTGTTTGTTGTTGCAGTGGTTGCCTTTTTTCAGCTGTGTTAAAATATGGAGCACGAGTTTGTTGAGCAACTAGTCGATCAGTAACTGTAGGCGATATCCTGCGTATTGTTGTAGTGGTTGTAATTGCTGTGTTCGTTGTTGTTGTTGTCGTCGTCGTTGTCGTTGCTGCTGCTGCTGTTGTTGTTGTTGCTGTTGTTGTTGCTGTTGTTGCTGCTGCTGCTGTTGTTGTTGTTGTTGTTGTTGTTGTTGTTGTTGTTGTTGTTGTTGTTGTTGTTGTTGTTGTTGTTGTTGTTGTTGCTGCTGCTGCTGTTGTTGTTGTTGTTATTTGCGGTGTTGTTTCTTCAGTAGCTATGTGATTTTTAACTTCGTTTGCTGTATCAGTTGCAGATGTTTTTTCTGCAGCGATTTCGTCAAAAGTTTCTTCCGGTAGTTTTGTAACTTGCGCTCCATAAGCTTTATTGTTCTCCACACCGTTTCGAATAGCTATTGGAATGTAGTGTTCTTGTTTCACTGCAGGCTTCGACTCTTCAAACAGGCTTTCTGCCGCTATTACCGCGTTGTCGTCCGTTTCGTGTATTCGAGTGGTTGAACGCAATTCTTCGTTGCTGTCTTTTTGCCAGCTGTCTTCATTGTTTACTTGTTCAGGCTGTTTAGGTGTTAATATTTGTCGTCCGTTGATTTCATTTTCTACATTTGTCTGTTCAACGTTCTTGTCCGAATTAGATTGAAATAATTTTGGAGCGCCTATATGTGGCGTATAAGTAACAGGTTGATGGCATTTATGTGGGTTCTCTGGTGTCATACACATTTCAGCAATAGTGCACGAACGATGCTTTGGCTCGTACGAAAGGTGAAACAGAGTATGCTGATTTTGCATGAGGACAGTCGCGTTTTTAATCAAACGAAAATAATCCGAATGCCGTTGAACGAATTGATCGTACGCCTTGCATCGATCAGATGAAAGAAAACTGCGAAAACTGCTCCAAAATATTGCACCGTGTACACCAAGAAGATTCGGAACTAGTAAAGATAAACAAAGGTCTTCCTGCAACAAAGTATTGATACACTGCAAAAAATGGGAAGTCAAATTGACTCTCTCGGAAATAGGCTTTTCGTGACTACACAAACTGAGTCAAATTCGACTGCACCAGAGTCAAATTCGATTCACTATGTCGGACGTGTGACTTTGACGGAGTGGAATTTGACTCAGTTTGTGTAGTTTGGAAAAACCTATTTCCGAGAGAGAGTCAATTTGACTCACTATTTCTTACAGTGTATGTTTCAATCAAAATTAAATTATAACTTAATTAATTTTTAGTGGCCTGATCGGAGAACAATATATCTGACGAAAAAACACACATGTCGCTTGCTACAGAAAGTTAAAGGATTGTTCGTACAATTAGGTCGACACCGAATCCACAATTTCACAGGTTCCGAATTGTAACCTATTTCGATTTTGCCAAATTTGACGCCGAACCCGGAAATCAACTTCGAAAAACTATTTTTGCGGATAAGAGTATTGTAAAAAAATAAAAATGTAGCATTCAGACCATATATCGACACCCGAATTACTTTAAGGGGCGTAACAGTAGACTAAGCGTATTCCTGACCCTAAAGCCAAAGCCTAAGCGTTGCAAAACAAAAGTTCCTAAGCCTAAGCCTAAGCTTAAGCTTAAGCAAAAACTGTAATCTAGAATCTAAACCTACTCGTTTATAGACCCACTAGAAACCTGGACGCCCCTTAAAGTAACATGGGCCGAAACGACGTCCAGCGCAGCAAAGGCTACTGGCTCACGAAAATCTGCTCACCTCAACTGACTTTGATAAACACAAAAATGTGTTTACAAACTTTGTTAGCTTCGGCGTTTTCAAAATACAATCCGAATCCGACTCACAGAACTTTTAGCTGAATCTGAAGCTGAGTTTGAACTTATGTTGCCAGCCAACCAACAATGCGCTTCGTTGCCAAACTGTACTGCGTACAACATGACAAGTTATTTTCAGTTACATCTGGGTTAGATCTTCCCTATGGTTTCAAAGGCCCATTATAGAACAGGGCCGGATCGGTTTCCGGAGGAGCTATAATAGAGTCAGTTTAAGCTTTAGACTAATTTTTCTTGCTTAGGCTTAGGCAGAGGCTCATCCATACGCTTAGGCTTAGGCTTAGCCTTAGGCTTAGACTTAGGAGTATACTTATATACTACTGTTTCGGCCCTGTTCTATACATGGGCCGCTTCCAAGATACGTTTCTGGCTGAAGTCCGAAATTTAAAATCTATTGTATACTTTACCTTTTTGTAAAAATCTAACGTATTGCTGTATGTATCGTATACCAATTTGGTGTAAACGTAAACTGGAATATTTCGTCCGTTGCGTATGCGAAACGATTCGAAAATTTGATTTTGAATAATTTCAAATTTTTCATCGTACGATAGCGGCCAAAACTCTTCGTTCATGTATACTGACGGAAACAGTCCATCGACCTTTTCGTATAACCATGTTAGTCTGAAATGTACCCAAAGTTTATGAAACTTTGTCAGTACCGCTGCAGACAGGGGTGATGGCTCTCCTCACAAACTCCAGGGTGAGAGTTCTGAACGTAGAGGTGGATCCAGAATTTCTCGGTGTTTGATCTGTCCGAGCTCACGATCGTGTTTGATGGCTGTGCGGACACCTTTCTAAGAAGAGTTTCACAAAAAAGTTGCGAATGGTGGATCTAGAAGGTGAACCCATGTTTAAAATTAAATATCCACTGCGTGCGCAGCGCGAATTTTTTTGGACATTTTCTGCTAATGTAGCTAAACAGCTTATAGTTTAGGTAAAAGCTGATACAATCTTTATATGCTCTAACCAGGGGACACAGCACGCGGAACACTTCACTCTAAAACTGTGCTGATACAATCTTTATATGCTCTAACCAGGGGACACAGCACGCGGAACACTTCACTCTAAAACTGTGCTCAACCATTCTTTAATATTTAATTTCGAATGAGTTTACTGTAAGCATGTAAGACATGCTTGTCCTAGTGCATATGCAGTAAATGCAATGAACATTGTGTTGTACAGTCGACACATATAGTCGACGAAACATGCAGTTGGAGAGGTGGGCGACGTGGCGCAGTGGTAGAGTGTTCGCGTAAGGATCCATAGGCTGAGAGTTCGATCCCCGCTCGAGCCCGCTTTTCCAGCTGCTTAGTAGAAAGGTCTGATGTCCCGGTTCCTACCTAGACTGACATTTACCTTAAGTAAAATTGTACGCCAACGAGTGTAGCGAGCGGGAAAATTTGCTAACATTTCTTATTTTATGGTCTGTGTAGAGTGTGAAACCGTTAAAATCACGACAAAGTAGAATAGTGTTAAAAACTCGTGAGCGCAGCGAGCGAGAGGCCAGACGCATTTTATAAAACTTCGGCAATTTTGTTTCAACCGGTTAAGGTGGGAGCCCCTTTAGTGGTTGGGGTCCCCTTTAAACACGTGATACGGAGGGGTGGCTGCTCCGGCCCGAAGATTTGAGACTTTTCGTTGGAAGAGTTTAGCCATATTTGTTGAAACTCGGAAATTTGACGTTTACGTTGAGAATAATTAAAGTTCAAAAGCTGTTGCAGAATCATGTGAGTTTCAAATGTATTGAAATGTTTTTAGTTATAGAAATTTCGGTTCGCACTTCACTGTAAATTCCAATGCGTTCATTACTCGATTCAACTAGCGATAGTTGGTTATTTCTGAAATAATATCAGTAAACATTAGTTCACTCTGAGTTGAGTTGAAGTTCACTCTGAGTTGAGTTGATTCTCACTCTGAGTTGAGTTGACTCTGGGTGAGTTGATTAATTAACTCAAAGTGAATTGAATCAACTCAAAATTCTGAGTTCTGATAGTCCTGACTCAGACTGAGTGATTCAAATCATTTTGAAAAAAAATCAACCCACTCAAATTTAAAATGTAAGTTTTATTGCCGAGTGAATTATCAATAAGCCATTATTTCACAATATACAAAGTTATAGAAAGTTATTAAATCTATTTTTAGACTCACCTATCGTTCAACCATTTGGCTTTGGCACTACATTGAGTATCTTTGAAGCCCAAACATTCTGGATGTCGGTAAAATCCCCATTTTGCTTTCGGTCTCAACTTTTGCGCCAGCTCAAGCGTTGACAGTACGAATTTTCTGAAAAAAGCCCAGTATTTTGAGTACATTTGCAAGGATCAAAAGATTTAAAAGCGTTGAATTTACAAGTTTATAGCAAATGAACTGGCTGCCCTAAGAGCACGCACGAGTTAACCTGTTTATACCATGTTTTTAAAGTTCGATAGTTTTCTAACTTGAACTTGAACGTTAACTAACCAATTAAAACTTAATTCGGCATTTTCGTCCAAAATTTTGTAGTTGACCAATGAAATGCTGCCAAGCTGCCTAAAATTGAATTGGCTGATGTAAAAGATAATCTGGTTTTCTCGTAACGGTAAACTCATACTTTGTGCTAAAATCGAACGCTTTTTCTGCAAGCGCATTTATAAGTCGTCGATTCGTCTCTTTGGGATACATGTTTTGAACAAGGCGTTTAGAATACAACCTGTAAAAAATAGTGATTATAAGATATAGCAAAACAACAGTGATGTAAAACCAACGCTGATTGGTTATCGGTATTGCGCCTCTCTAAATAATCAAATTTGATTGGTCTATGACATCAATAGCAGTTTAGTCTACGCAAAACTGCGATTACGCAAATAGCAGATTGGCCTAGGCCAATTAGTAATTGGCCTGAATAGCATGGCCTGCGACATATACACTAGTTTTGTAAACTTGCACCTGAGAGTTATAGCACCAAAACCTGAACATGTGATGGGTTTAATCTGTGCGATTGTTAATATTTTATACATTTATATTTGTTTCTGTTTCCACGTTTGTCACATTCGTTGTCTGTAAAAATTGATTCCATGTACTTCAAAAAATGCTACTCCGATGAGTCAAATTTAACTTTGGCGGATACGAATTTGACTCAGTTGTTGTAGTCTCGAAAAGCCTATTTCGGAGACAGTCAGTTTGACTCACCATTTTTTTGCAGTGTGTAGCCAAAATTTTCTTTGCTAATATTCATATTTTTAACATTCAAGGCATTCCTACAGTCCTCCATGGTTTTAACTACACCGCATTTATATGTCTAATTAACTGACCGGTATATGCGTTTCTCGTCCCAATTTGCTTGGTATGTAAATCTCCAACTTTCCCAGTCAATGATTGCCAAACCGTTAAAGTCCGTGTCTGGAATGCGTTGCTCGATATCAGCTTTTGCTTTTGCCAAATGAGTTGTAAAGTTGACCATCTGAAATAATTCAATAATTCAATACATTTTTGAGTTATAAAATTGATGTGTTTCCAAAAAGATAATTTAACTTTTTTATCAGTCCGTTTTTATCCTTCCATCTGTAACTGTCAACTTCAATCCGCAATCGAACGCCGGTTATACTCGAGCCAAAATGACACTATACTTATTTTTGGCCCAGTCATAATTAGCAATTTGCCAATTTGCTATTTGACCAACAAAGCCAGTTCTGTTATTGCAAAAGTTGTATGAATATTGACGTTTGCATTTGCAATTTTAGCAAAGTTAACAAATTAGAAATGTTATAAAGCACTGTTTATAATGACAGAGTTGCGTTTGCATATATCAATGCAGGTATTAGCTTTCCCATAGTTTAAAAATAACCAAGCATAAAAGTCTAAATGTTTTTGAAATTGCATTTCATATGAAATTGAAAATATTCAAGCGAGAGAAAGGGTTAAAAAGTAACCAAATACAAGTCTAAATGTTTAACCTGCGGAACACCGCCATTAATCGGTAGATACGTGCGTTTATCGACAAATTTGAGTCTTGGGTACAGTCCAAGATGTTGTTCGTAAAATAGTACAATTTTGTCACCCTTTTGCAACGGATGAAACGATGCGTCCGCATTCGAATTGAATACGCTTTGATCGATGCGTAAACGAGTATTAAACTTTGACGAGCATATATCAGACGGTGCATTCCAGTACAAATCGAACGGTGTCGCTAATTGCGACAGAAGCACGCAAAATACTACGATGATTTGCAGTGGCCAGTGAAACATGTCTAAAACGACACAAAATTGACCACTTTTCCAGGGTTACAGCCGTTTGTTAACGTTGTTATCCTATCACGTCGGTGAACAGTCTTCGTAGAACGCCATAATGAAGCAGTTTCCTTGAGTCAAACCCCGCAAACTATAATTGATAATGTTCGATTTTGAACTCAAGTTTATATGTCGCAGTCATTTGTTGGGAAGCGAAATTATTTCATCGAAAAGGATCAAATTGCGACTGGCTAACAGTATTATTCAAGAACGCCGTAAATTCATTTGATTCTATGTACTGAAGAGATATATACTAGGTTTGTAGCTTTAGGAAAATTAAAGTCGATATTATTAATGAATCGGTTACTAATTCGATAAATTTCGTATCTTTAGTTAAAATTTGGAAAATATATAAATTTGTTGCAATTGTAACTTGTAATATTAATATTTAATTGCTGCCGTGGTGCACCTTAGAGATTTTACTGTTTGGAGCAAAGCGAACATTAGCTTTGGCACGTCAGATTACAATAAAAATAACTGACAACTGTTTATATACTATTAGCAGCTGACGATTTTAGATTTTAGTGGAACAACTTTGGCTAATGTAAAGAACAGGGGCGGAACAGTAATAAGTATATTCATAAGCCTAAGTCTAAGCGTAAGAATGAGCGTATTCCTAATCCTAAGCCTAAGCCTAAGCCTAAGCCAAGCAAAAAATAGTCTAAAGCTTAAGCTTACTCTATTGCAATCCCACAGAAAAACGTTCCGCCCCTGATCTTTACATGGGTCACAACTTTAAACGAAGATTTAGTTTTGTATTTGTTAATATACTTACGCTTGTATACATTTCTCACGTGAATATTTTCAATTTCTTATGAGATTTATTATTTACTTTCAATTGGGATTTGATTTCCGGGCTTTCTCGTCTTTTAGAAATTTTGTACTGCGTATACGCGCAATACTGCACAATCACTGCACGCTGAATGTTATTTCGTGCGCGCACTGTTTGCGCTGCATTGCGTATATTAGGTATAATCTATGCAGACCGGGTCTAAAACTGGCTAATTCTCTTACAGTGAAAGTTCATTTGAATACAATGCAGAACTAGACAGAAGTGGAAGTTACCGCCAAACTCCTGGGTGGGGGCCCCCAAACTCGCGAGCGATACGAGCGAAAAGCCAGACGCGTTTTAAAACTTCGGCGGTGTTTGTTTCAACCGGTTAGGGTATGGGCCGCTTTAGGGGTGGTCGCCACCCAAATGGGGGTTAAGGTGAGTAGCTACTGCGGTCCTGTTTCAATACTGGAAACAAATTCTGAGGCAAATGGTATCGGGGCATTGTCAGAAAATTATGCTGAAACACATTGATAAGCGTTTTAGTCCACGTAAAAACTTCAATGTTGCGTCATTCTACAGTATGTTGATCTAATAGTTGTAGCCCACCAAACCACGAGACTACACAAACTTTAAAAAAACGTTAAAAAATAACTTCAGCATCATGCTGTTTTGAAACAGAAAAAACGCCATACATTCAAGCACAGATAAACAAGAGTGTTTAATTTTAGTCGATGTTTTGCATGGAAAATAATACTGTTCGCTGCATACAAAGGAAAGGTTTAGGGTAGAGCTATACTCCTGATGACGTCCGGCGCCGTCCATTATCGTTCGTCACCCGTACAGCGCCGTCCGTCACCCGTACGGTGCAGTCCGTCACCCGTACGGTGCAGTCCGTCACCCGTACGGTGCAGTCCGTCACCCGTACAGTGCCGTCCGTCACCCGTATAGTGCCGTCCGTCACCCGTACGGTGCAGTCCGTCACCCGTACGGTGCAGTCCGTCACCCGTACGGTGCAGTCCGTCACCCGTACGGTGCAGTCCGTCACCGTACATCACCAGGCGGTATCGTACGTGAATTACTCACATACGATAACGCGCTGATGCACGGTGACGGACGGAGCTGGACGACAAGTATAGCTCCAACCGCTCAGTGGTTGATAGTTCAAAACGTGACCATTGAAAATGCAGTCTGATAAGCTTTCGATTACATATCAATTGCGCTATGCCGCATAAGTGAGCAATTAATGCTATTCAGTTACCGAATTCCTTGTCATGAGTACGCAAGTATCAGGTTTGAACGTTGTTTCGCACAGAACAGAAACAGTTGTTTTCAAAATAGGAGTTCGCTACTGAGAGAGTGTCCGGTGGATTAGGTACCCCGCTTGGCGAAAGCCCTTAAACTCTGATTGCTCCCGGTTTAACCGCTCAGTTGCGATATTCTCACCGTTCAACACTTTGGCCCCAATGTAAAGAACACGGGCGGAACAGTATTATATACATATTTCTAAGCCTAAGTGTAAAGCCTAAGCCTAAGCTTAAGCCTAAGCCTAAGCCAAGCAAACAAATTGAGTCTAAAGCTTAAGCTTTACTCTATTACAATCCCCCAGAAAAATGTTCCGCCCCTGATCTTTACATGGGCCAACAATTATGTGCAATCAATGGTGGTTCACTTCCACGTTGACAACCTGGGTTCCGGTCAAAGTGTCCGTGTCTGTTTGAGCACTGCAATGAATGCCCAACGTATACATGTTTTATATATTATTCAGTATCTGAGGGTAACTGATGATGCTCCCTATCACTCTTAAGACGTCTCATGTTTAATCGAAGGTACAAAATGAACCAGTAGAATTGACTGATGCCCATCTTTGGCGGATCCACAGTTGTCGATCAGCCGGCCACAACGGCCCAAACGTTGAAAGACCGACATCACAGATTGAAGTTACATGCAACAAAATTTACGTCAACTGTTTGTTACAAAATTGAGCCAATGTAAACAACAGAGGCGGAACAGTATTATAAACGTATTCGTAAGCCTAAGCCTAAGCTTAAGCCAGACAAAAGAATTAGTCTAAACCTAAAGCTTATTCTAGTCCCGCAGAAAAACGGTCCGCCCCTGATGTTTACATGGGCCTTAAATTTTGTGGTTTTGTGTCCCCATATTCAGTATTACATTATGAAAAATCCACGGTCCAGGTGCTAATCCGGGTATCTTAGCCGTACCAGGTCTTGGTTCAGGATTTGACTGAGCAAAAATTTTAGCTCCGGGTCGGACACAGCTATGGGTCGGACACAGCTCCGGGTCGGACACGGGTCCCTGTTTGTATTTTGATTTGTTGCAACTCTCGATCTGCAAAAACGAATAACAAGCGCCTGAACAAGATAAGTAGATGCTGAAGATGGTAAAAATTAAATTTAATAAGATATAAAGCCACAGATAGACAGAGTATCCCCTGTAGTGACAGCAATGACAAAATCACTTTTAATCAACCGTATTGTATTGGTGAAACGTGCTTGTAAACCGCTAAATTAAAAGTAAAGCTAAAAGGCTACGACGAGAAATGTTCGTAAACTGCGGTCACATTTACCACGAAAGCTTTTAAGGATACATAAATGCTGGCCAAATCAGGCGCCATACCTGGCGCTCTTGAAATTTGTGCAATTTCACAAAAAGTACGTTGGTTGGGCCCATGTAAAGATCAGGGGCGGAGAGTTAAGGTCCGTTACGGAGCTGCACGCTACCCGCGGGTACCCGTAGCTAAACACGGGACGGGTAGAAAAATTTTGACACAAGTATACCTGCGGGTAAAAAATTTCAAAACGCGTGTGTACCTTCAAATGCCGGGCGTTCACACTAAAAAGGCTCCTCAAAATTTTAAAATAAGGTTATTTGCGTCAACATTTTATTTTGTCTGAATAAATATCGTCTAAATTTCTCACTCGCTTCGCTCGCAAAATTCATTAGATTCAGGATTACCTTTTTTGCTTAGGCTAGGCTTAGGCTTAGGCTTAGGAACTCATTTTTGCAACACTTAGGCTTAGGTTTAGGTTTAGGAATACGCTTAATCTACTGTTACGCCCCTTACAGTAACATTGGCCCACATATGCATATGCCGTTTGAACACTGTCCCCATCCCCACCCTTCTAAGAATTTCACGTTTGCTTCAAAGGTACAAAACGAAGCTGTTTTATACTGAAATAGTTATTTTTGAGACGGTCAGCACTTAAGTTAATAGGCAGGACTTAGAAATAACTCGAGCGGAGGGGAGAGCGCTTGTTTAGTTTGGAGGCCACTCACAATGACCTTGGGGCCCCCCTGAAATTGACTTCAGAGTTGCTCACATTGACTTAGAAACGTTTCATCTAAAAGCCACAGAACTGGTTAGCTGTACTGACTCGGCAAAAAATCAGCTAACCATATTATGCTTTTAGGCTCTACATCTGAACGAATATATTATTACAAACTGTATATCTAATTGCGAATAAAATGCTAAAAAAAGCTTCAAAAAACGTGTATATTTTACTATACCCAAGCTGTATATTGAACTATCTACAAGTTTAGATTCAACACAATGCCGTATAAAATAATATCCTTTAGTAGACACGGACAGTACGGCATGTAGTCTTTTATATGGTTTTCGCGAAACATATTAGGCGACCGTATACGATTTACCATTTAACCCAACGGGTTTTTTTTGCAACAGCTGTATTTGTGGTTTTAAATCCGTTCTGCGTGTGAATAAATAAACCACGACTTGAAATTAAACCGATTGGTTTCACATGATCGTAAACCGAACATCCCTCACTGAAACTGCGAAAGGTTTTCGCGTTTGTCTCAACGGCTATAGCACAGCCAGGCCCGTAGCCAGCTCACTTTACTAAGGGAGGATAAAAATTTTTTACGAGAGGCATTCAAGCGTTTTCAATGAGTTACAAGCCAGGTTGGCGGTTTTCTAGGGGGCCCAAAATTTTGCAGGGGGAGCCATCCCCCTGGATATCCCCGCTGGCTACGGGCCCGAGCACAACTCTCATACGGTTGGAGGTTGTTTTGGGTGAAAATTTTTCGTAGCGAACAAAACAAACAAGAAAACTGTGTAGACGATCGGATGGGCATACAGAGGTGTTGGGAAGGCGCTTGAGCAATATACGACTACGAGCACAGCAGGAATATTGGATAGCTGGGAGCATGGGATCCACACAACGCTAATCCTATTCGATGAGCTATATCTTAGCTACGCTTTCTAATGTTGTTACGAAGATGATTTGTTCCTTCCATTGCATTCGAATACTGGGGGTTCGGCAGGACCCCCGCGCACCTGTTGCCGCCCATGTATACACCCGTTATGGTTAAGGTAAAATTCAACGTCACTTTTTAATTTAGTTTTCCATTCTGTGATCACGCAGGTTTTCAATTTGTATATTCAAAAAATTTTCACAATTTTAGGAATTGACAATTTCAACAGCGTAGAAAGAGTTATTGATTAAGACTTGAACATAACAACGACTTCGGTCGGCGAGTTTGCCTTTAACCGCATGTTGGCCGAGCTGAGGGACTCAGTAAAACAGGTGCCTTCGCCAGAATTTTAAAACCAAAAACTTTGTGTTACGATTTAATGCTAAAATTGTGTTCGGGTAATCGTTCGCCAGCGTGGAAGCCACCTTTGTGTTAGTTGCGTTGTTGCGCACTTGTTCGAGTGTTTTTAAATCTGCGTAAGAGTATAATAGCTTTTTCAAAATGTTAAAGATGATAAAATATTCAGTGTTTTTATCCAAATAAAAAACGGTAAAATGTTAAGAATATTACACCTTGTGAAATGTATTATATACGCGGTAATGTAGCACTGAACTACAAGTTTTACAGACCGGACTCACAGATCAGTGTCATATGTCTCAGGTTTTAAAATACTGATTTTCAAACCTCTAGGAACTACTATGTTTACAATTTTTTCAATTGAATCTCAATAGGTGATTTTGATTTCTCAAGAGGGCAAATCAACTTTGTTCCAAACATCATCACATTAAAATTCACATGATACAAAATATACATTTCAGTGGTAAAATTTCAAAAATTTATGCTCCGGTCTGTCACTCACGCATCTGCATGAATGACTAGAAATCGCTGTTATAAACCATGTTTTGCCGTTAGGAATAAAATGTTTTCTGTATATTCAATTCGACTATATATTAAAAAAGCTGTTTTAGTAAAGCTTATACGGAAGGGTTTTACCGGTATTTCTTGGTAAAAAATGAGAAAAAAATTCAAAACCGTGTCAAACTTGGGTATACAAACTGAGAAACTTATTCCGTTCCGACTGTCGACAATAAAAGTTCTGAGAAAAACTATTACTTATGTAAATCTGATTGTTGCGTGGTGTTGTTAGCAAGCCAGAAACGTTTGGCCTGCGTGGCATTGTTGAGATATTTTTTTATCATTGAAATAATGTCAATAACAGCGGTCACACTATACTACACTGCAAAAAAATGGTGAGTCAAACTAACTCTCTTCGAAATCAACTTTTCCTGACTACGTAAACTGTGTCAAAATTCGACTCCGCCAGGGTCAAATTGTGTCGAATTTGACTCAGGAGGAGTCAAATATTGACTCAGTTTGTGTTGACAGGAAAAGGTTATTTCGGAGAGAGTCAATTTGACTCACCATTTTTTGCAGTGTATAAATATTAAGAATATCCGTCCGCAATATCTCAGAATCGATCCAGCCTTCCAACGTCTCAAACAACGCCCGAGACCAAATCAAAAATGGATAAAACAAAGCATGCACTTTGGTGCAATAGAAATGAACAGAAATATTGTGCATCAACCAAGCCATCGACTATTTTGCTTTTTTACTGTGGTAAAATAAAATACACAGGAAATTTCATATCAAAATACACCGAATGAGATCTGATTCAAAATTTTCGTAAAATGCTTATATTTTGAAAACTTTAAAAAATAAAAAATATGTAATTTGCAGATTTTGGTCTTTTATCGTATTGCAAAATCAGTACCAAACATTAGACACAATATAAAAGTTAAAGCGAAAAATCAAACATAAACAGACACGACAGCATGAATGAGAGTTGCACTGCAAACTGCGCATTACAACGTTTCGTTGCTGTCTGAGGAGGGCCTGATGTGATCCGGGGGTGCGGTACTGTAATTCACATAATGGTAATTGCTGGGGTGACGAGTTTAAAGATAAACAGCTCAGAGCGATTGATATTAAGACTTTGGAAACAATGCAGCAGTGCGGCTATGTCGACTGATCCGCGATGCCGTATCGATTTACACTGTAAAAAATGATGAGTCAAGTTGACTCCCTCCAAAATAGGCTTTTCGGGACTACACAAATTGAGTCACAAAATTTATCTCTCGGCCAGAATCAAATTCGATCAACCTATTCGCACGTTTGACTCTGGCGGAGTCGAATTTGACTCAGTTTGTGTAGTCCCGAAAAGCCTATTTCGGAGACAGTCAATTTGACTCACCATTTTTTGTAGTGTAAACCTTAGTGCGCCAATAGAAACGTAGGAGTAAGCTCTTGTAAAACTTTGTCTAATCACTACAATGACAAGTTCAGCCGAACTAATATTCAAACGCAGAACGCAGAACAGACGGCGTCGCCGAGGGGCCCGGGCCTGGGCCGGATCCGTGCACAAATTTTGGTCCGCGCGCCTAAGCGGACCGGGCCCGGGTTCTGGCACAATCTTTGGACCCAGGAGCATAAATCAATCGGAGCAGTGCGTGAGCTGTTTTTGTCTCATGAACCCATGAAATAGACCGTTGATTTGGTATTATAGTAAAAGATTTAGATACGTATTTTTAATCCCTAATTGCTTTCATGCAACGATTTTGAAACGAAGGGTTAATCTGCAAAAATTTCGAAGGATAGTTTCTTGAGTTTCTAAATCGCTCTCATTTACATCTATATACTGATGTAAAAAGTGTTGTAGTATACGGTACTAAGCAAGCGAGGCTTGTTGGTTATCTAGAATCTTGGCCAATGTTACTTTTAGGGCCGTAACAGTAGATTAAGCGTATTCCTAAGCCTAAGCCTAAGCCTAAGCGTTGCAAAAGCGTATTCCTTAGCCAAACCCTAAGCGGGCCAGAATCTTGAACTGCAGAACTTTCTGCTGCTATTTTAAGAAATTCTGTTGATGACGTGCAAACACAATGCTACTTCTGTTGTTATCCAATCTCACTAGACGACGTGCTTAGTATACAAGCAATAATACGGACGACTCGGAACAGCATTTTAAGTTAAGGTGGCAACGTAGTAACCGGAACTCGCAGCCTTTTGCGTCCGTCTGTCATTGGAGCTCGTGTGGCTCTGAAGGCAGCTGCACTGAACAGTATTTGGCAAAATATAAAGAATATTGTTATGTTTACATGATTTGTTTTATGTTTTGTTTCCTACTTGAAACCTAAGTAAAATTCACGGCCCAGGACCTAAAAAGCCGGCTGGCTCCAATGATGATCCAATTTAATTCCAGGAAGAAAACAGAAATTGTCCCAGTATGACAATTATCACCGGTTAGCGAGTAGTAGGTTTTAAACTCGCGACGTCCTGCAATTGCAGACACGCCCGTAGCCAGCTCATCATGCTAGGAGTACTAAAAATTTTCATGAGGAGCGTACAAGTGTTTTCGTGGACTTACAAGCAAGGTCGAAAATTTTCTCAGTCGGACAAGGTTTTTCCACGGTGGAGAGCCCACTTTGGCCCCGGTTGGCTACGAGCCCGATTGCGGGTCTTAAAATTCGAGCTGAAGTATTACAAATAAATGCAAAAAAGTTGCTTAATTTCTAAACGCGGCATTCACTTTTATTTGAAAGTTTACAAGACTTATCATTAACTCGAACCAACAGAAACAAAGTTAACTTTTAGACTGTGCTATCATGTAAGCAGCAAGCGCCTGTTATAATAAAATTTGCCATGCCGGTTTCGTTACTAGTACGGTTTGTAAATTGTCTCAATTTCCCACTAGACCAATTTTTTCAAATTAAATTTCCTTCCTGACGCGTTTTTCAAAACCGTACTTGGAAATGGTTGCGTCAATTTTCCACACGGCGGGCACACGATAAAATGGATGACGCATAATCAGTAAAGACAGACCGTATATTCAAAATAATCATGTGACTATATACAAAACTGAACGGCTCATGTATAGAACAGGGCCGGATTGCTTTCCTCCGGGGCCGCAATAGAATCCGTTTAAGCTTTTAGACTAACTTTTTTGCTTAGGCTTTAGGCTTAGGCTTATGCTTAGGCTTAGGAATAGGCGCATCCGTACGTTTAGGCTTAGGCTTAGGCGTTAAGGCTTAGGCTTAGGAATATGCTTATACTACTGTTCCGGCCCTGTTCTATACATTGGCCAACTGAACAATGAATTTCGAAGCCATCTAAAAAGTTGAAACAAATGTATGTTTTGAAAATGCTATGGTTGAAATAGCAAACCGTGCAGACATGTTTGTTATTCGATTTCGCTTTCAGTTGAATTAATTCTATTTCACTTTAATCTAAAAAAGCGTAATGCAGAGCGCATGCATTATTCGCTAGTTGTTTCTAAAGGTCAGTTGGCATCCATGTGTAGAACAAGGCTGGAACGTTTTTCTGCGAAGCTGTAATAGAGTCTGTTTAACCTTGAGAATATCTTTTTTTGCTTAGACTTAGGCTTATAGCCTTAGGAATAGAGGAATAGGCTCATCGTTCCGTTTTAAGGCTTAGGCTTAGGCTTAGGCTTAGACTTAGGCTTAGGCTTAGGCTTAGACTTAGGCTTAGGCTTAGGATTATGCTTTGTTTCGGTCCTGTTCTATACATGGACCGGTCAGTTTGATCTGGTTTCAAATGTAAAGACTATTCTTGCAAAAAAATTCTAGATTTTGTGTTGATAATCGCGAGCGTACTCAGTTGTAAAAAGTAAAAATAAAGAAAGCACAGCGCTTTAGACTGAAGGCTAAAGCTTGATAATTTTCAGGTCTGGTGTAGGTTTTGGGCCAATGTTACTTTTAGGGCCGTATCAGTAGATTACACGGTATTAATAAGCCTAAGCTTAAGCCTAAGCGTTCTAAAAGCATATTCCTAAGCCTAAGCCTACGCCTAAGCAAAGAAATGTAGTCTAGAATGTAAGCCTACTCTTTTACAGACACGCCAGAAACCGGGACGATCCTAAAAGTAACATAGTCCTAGGTTTGGATCGAAATTGAAGCATTAGGTTAAGTTTACGTTTGCGGTGCTCAGATCAGTTGGTGTCGGTATATGTGCAAGGCTGTGTATACAAGGCAAACATTGTCATATATGTGACATTCCGTATAACAAGTTGTTGCCACCACAGTGTGTTGTAAACGGTAGTTTACCAGATAGAGTGCAAGCGGCAAATGTGCACAAGTTCCTAAAGGTGTGGAACAGACCGTATAACTCCATCAGGGGTTCCTTTGGCTGGTACCAAATTCAAATTAGCATAGTGTGAGTAAAGCTAGCAAGGGGTGGCCAATGTATAGAACAGAGTAGTAGTATAAGCATATTTCTTAGCCTAAAGCCTAAACTTGGGCTTATACCTAAGTCTCTAGTTTAAACCTAAGCAAAAAAATAGTCTCAACATTAAGCTTAGTCTATTGCAGTCCCACAAAAAGCGTTTTAAATACCGCTTATCTTTACATGGGCTTAAAGAGTTACCGTAGTCTTGGATTGATGGATAATTGGTGTAAAAGTATTACAATCATGTCGGCCAATGTTACTGTTAGGGGCGAAAAACAGTAGATTATGCGTTTTCCTAAGCCTTAAGCGTAAACATGAGACTTTCACAAATGTGTTCTTAAGCGTAAGCCTAAACCTAAGAATAAGCAAAAAAATGTAATCTAGAATCTAAACCTACTCTTTTATAGACCCGCACCAGAAACCTGGACGCCCCTAAAGTAACATGGGCCATCATGTCAATCCAGACTGCTATGATGGTGAAAAACTTAAAATGGATACTTTGTGGATTCCACGGAAAAAATGTTAAATTGAAATTTTAAACTTTTAAACGCAATGTGTAAAAATAGCTTGAGATAATATAAAATATTAACTTTTTTAACCTATAAATTCTGTCACATTTAATTTTCATTCTACCGTAAAATAGTCTAAAATACCATGATTGTGGTGTATAATATATGTTAGGATTTGGAGTGCACCACGTTTTAAAATAAAACTTTTTCCTGCAGCAATTTTGCGTTAAATAATATGTTTTGTTAAGCAAAAACGAAATTTCGCTTTACAGTTTCATT
The DNA here is from genome assembly GCA_030248215.1 of Enoplolaimus lenunculus. NCBI lineage: Eukaryota > Metazoa > Nematoda > Enoplea > Enoplida > Thoracostomopsidae > Enoplolaimus > Enoplolaimus lenunculus. The sequence goes on from JASANG010001276.1 coordinate 102,890, forward strand.
TATTTCCTGTGAAAACTGATAGTAGAGCAGTGTGTTTTTAAAGAAAAGCTTGCTTAAACCAAAGAGTGCCATGATACTCCTAACACGAAGAGTATGCAACTGAGCACATTCTGTGTAGAAAACAATGTACCCGGCACGAGTTGCATTGTCAAAGTTTCCAGTAAACATAAATACGTTGCATTCCCATATGGTCATACTGTAGTGACCCGAATAAGAGGTGGGGACTGATATTTATTTGGTCTCTCCAGAGGGTACCCCCTAGTTATTCGGTTACGGACTGTTATTTATTTTTAACTCACGCTCCACCGCCCTTCGTTACTGATATATATCCGGTACTGCAATTATCCGTTGAATTAAACGTTTATTTGTCTTGTGTCAATTGCTGGAGCGATAATACAAGGTTATACTTAGGAATGTACTTTTAAAATTTAAAGCACGTTTTAAAGTTTCGAACTCAAATTATTTGGTCCTGGAGTAAGTTATGCGCTACAATTATGGTTAATTGACATTTACGGACTCTAATTAGGGATACGAACTCCTATTGATTCGGACTCAAAATGGGGACCTCCTCTTATTACCCCCTTATTCGGGTCAGTACAGTACATACTCAGTTTAAGTTCTTAACCGGTCGAAGCAATATAGTGTGCAGTAAAGCTAAAATCGACCCCCCTTTAAAACGCAATGCGTGCTGGTACATCTTGTACCATGCACCGCCTAGGTAGTTGCACACTCCCGTTTAACACTACCCATTCTTGGTTAAACGGACCACAATCTGTTCATTTTAATGGAAAAATTTTCAGTTAGTATTTAAATATGAATTACGGAAAATCTTCTATAGAAGGAAGCATATCCTAATAGAACTGTGGCTAGGGTTTTTAACGATTCTCCGGCTCTTACACTCCTGCGTATTTATTCATCGCCTGAACGATGTTATCGGTGTATTTCTTGTTGCAATGCCTTAAATAAATCAACACAAACATTACTTCGAACCAGGATTTATTGCTTGACTAGTTTATGGTGTAAGCTGTAATTCACAGGATAGCACTAGGCTCAGCCTTTGCAACACACTGAATTTAATATTTCAGAGAGTGCTCCGTTTATATTAAATATTAGGACTGAACCGGAAATCTGCCTCCGGCTCCGGTTCCAACAGAATATCGACCTCCGGATCCGGTAGAATTCCTGCATGAAGTTCCAGCAATTTTGGCAGCGAAATTTTGCATACTTTTACAAAATTTATTTGTTTGCGGCGTTTTGTTTTAACTTACGGAGCAATTTTGATTAATGAAACTGTTGAGATTTTGTAGAAAATAAGCGTGAAACCAAAAAATTTAACATTAAACACCTTATAGATATTTGGTAAAATTAGCAAATTAAACATCATTTTAACTACGTAAATTCGCCTTACCTCCGGCTTCACCTCCGGTAACGGCGTCACCTGCGGCTCCGGTTCCGGCAAATTTTGGTGACCACCGACTCCTACAAAGTTGACATACGGCTCCGGTTCTGATATTTTTCACCACTGTTGCACCCTGATATAATACATAGACATATTTCACTAAAAAGCACTGTATATAACATATATTGGAAAAAATCGTATTTTTGGCGTTAGAAAATAAGATCGTAGGTACTCTCTCTCTCCAACAGTATACTACCGGAAACATACCTCCGGAACCGGCAAAATATGTTGAACCATGGCTCGGATTCCGGGTTTTCACCTCCGGTTTCACCCTGCTGTCCAACTAATTTCAATTATGTAATACTCCGGCGTTGAAGTGCAGTTTAACTATTGTTCAAAATTGCAATACCTGCCAGCTCAACCCAAGATTGAAGCCAATTAAAAATTGATAATTTTATATTTTTACAGCCGCCCGCACATACAAATTGTATTTTATTGAGCCACGGAAATACAAAGCCATTAATACATTAAAAACAAATCAAAAACTACAAATTATAATAAAACAAATGAAAAAAATAGGTAATCAGGTTAACAATTCAGACTGGCGTCAGCTGGCGAACAAAAATTCGCGTAGAGGAAAAAAATGTAGGCTTGTTCCTCAAACCTATACAGTGGTCCCGGTAAATATTGTTTTGTGTTATTTTTTACAACGTTTAAATAGTGATTGATATATGCCTATTTTAAGCCCAACGAGCCTACACTGGATATTTTTTCCAAAACCAGAGGTACCACTGTATATTTATGCAGAGTTGTTGCGCTGTGTAAAAAAACGTCGAAATATGGCTATTAAGCAGACCAGGTTTTCAAACTGCAGCAGAGCAAAATAAGGTTTTTGGGAATGAATCAAAGTTTGGATAGTCACACAAAATCAAGCCAATGTTACTTTTAGGGCCGTAATAGTAGAGTAAACGTATTCTTAATCCTAAGCCTAAGCCTTAAGTACAACTTAACTGGCTGGACGGACTAAAACTGGAATTGTTATGTGCATAGTGTATCTGATAATTCATTAAGTTTAGCTTAAACTAAAAATATGTAAGATTTTAAATGAGTTTAAGAGCAACCTTACCTGTTAGCCTAGTTAATCTAGAAAGTTAGTTTAATGCTACTGAATTAGTTAAGCTTAAAGTTTAAGCTTTTAAAGAATCGCAGGTATATCAGGTATACAGAACAAGCCAATTGCAAAACCACGGCTAATTTTTGTGTCACACAGTTAAACTTTTGTTTTTTAGAGCTAATACGCCAACTATAGAGAAAATCCTATAAAAGCTGACCATAGCATATATCAAGGACCTACAAAACACTACTCATACATTTCTAAATTTTGACCATATTAAATATGAATTCGGTCATGCAGAGTATACAAGGGGAGAGATAAATACTCCCGGTGAGATATAAAAGTAATAAACACCTCCTAATGAAATCTTCGCTGCGCCTCTTTCGGGTTTGAAGTAAAATCCGTCATTTACACGTCGAAATTTTAATAACTGACTTGTATAGCGGCATTTTTGGCAGTTCAGTGTCTGAGGAACATCAGTCCAATGCTGAACCGTTCAAGCGCTGTGATTACACTTTATGTTCCGCGAAGCTATGATACAAACAATAAACGTGCCGCTGCTTGCTGAATACAGTTAAATATTTCATTATGGAAACTTTCGCGAGAATGAAACTTCGATTTGAGATTGGCCTGATTTGTAGGTTTTACCAACGACCCATGTAAAGATCAGAGGCGGAACGTTTTTCTGCGGGACTGGAGTAGAAAAATGATTAAGCTTTAGACTATTTTTCGCTTTGGATAGGTTTAGGTCTAAGTTCATTCTTACGTTTAGGCCTAGGCTTTAGATTTAGGCTTAGGCTAAAGCTTAGGAATATGTTTATACTACGATTACGGCCCTGCATTATAGATTGGCTATACCAACTATATAATGCTTGGATTTCCGAAACTCTACTTAAGTACAACTTCATTCTTAACTATTTGCTAAAACTACTTATATACACATCTTAATGTTTCTGAAACTTTACTTAAGTTGTTTTATCCCAAAAATATAAGTATTTGCTTAAATCGACGACTTATGTAATGACTTTTAAGCATAAATTAATTAAATACTGAAGTAAGATTTCAGAAACCCAGCCATTGGCTCAATTTTGTTGAATATTTCAAATTGTAAAAGTTGGAACACATTTTACGTCCGGCTAAATAGAATGAGACATTTTTAGTGAAAATGTTACATAACACATTCCTCTGCAAATAGATATATTTAGTACAATTATATTTGGTTCAATTGAATTTCACTTAGATTCTGTAATATTTTGTCCACGTCTATTTTTAGTCTATAACAGTTATAAAAGCGAACAGTAGGTTGAAATACCTAAACACGTTGTATCTTAGTATAAAATTCATGCTTCGAAAAAGCTAGACGCACAGTTTTGGTCTTTTAAACCTAAGTATTAAAATATTCAATTCTGAAGAAAGCATTGGTTAACTTTAGCTCTGAGAACAAATTAACCAAATATATTAAACAGTTCACAATCTTAAATCTTTATTCTGCATTTAAGTAGGTTTGTTACAATTTCAAAAAAATTTTCTTTCTAATCAATGTGATACGTGCAAAGTTACGATGTCAATTCGATGGAAATATACCATCTGATACATTTGTCGAGTTTGACGTCGATTTCCTTGTATAATAAAGATCACAAATTGCTTGTTTTTTGGCACCACCATGCTATCTGTACACCTTTTTGGTTCTCACGTCGCTCGCGGCTATACGAACTCACCAAAAACAACTACTTATCCACAATGTAAGGTTTACACATGCGTATAAACTGCTGCTATGCTTGTGTCTGGTAATTTCTAAATGCGGTTTGCATATATATACTAAAAGATCAAAACGCTATAAGGTATATACCGCAATAAAGTTTGAGGTGTATATGAAGCGAATGGTGCCCTAGTGAACACTCAAACCTATTGGTAGGCACTGGACTCCTACTGAGGTTAAAAGCCACCATATATATAATGATTTGTGAAAAACTGTGACTAAATATTCAAATATCAGAAACAGACATTAGCGAATGAAAAACTTATTCAGAACATGAAATGGGTTTAGTTGTTTTCGGTATAATATAATAGTTTATGGATGTTGAAGGGCTTTTAGTTCATATATATCTTGGCGTTTGCATTTCACACCAGGGACGCATATGTGTTAGAAGTTGCAGCTATCAAGACTACTTGTACAGAATTGGACTAAAATATTATACTGTGCGTGCAACTTTATTTGAAACAAATCGTTTTCGGATACCGCGCACCTCAGATAATATTTGCACTGTAAATGCTGTGATTTTTCATATTTTAATATTTGAGCTTTACCAGTCTCTAAAAGCTTAAACTAAATTGATTTATGTTCAAGCTAATGCAGCAGTATTAAACTAACTTTCTAGATTAACTAAACTATAACAGGTAGGTTTACGCTTAGACTCACTTATAAAATCTTACGTATTTTTATCGAACTCTTAGATTCATCTTAAAATTCTAGTTTAGTTAGTCCGTCCAGCCATTAAAATTTTACTAAAACTAATGTTCAAGTTTAATTAAGTTATAAATTAAGTTTAAGCTTTTAGAGAGTAACTGCCTGCTGGCACGTAGCCAGATCTCAGTCCCAATGAAAACTTTTGATTCCTTAGAATACTGTGGACTTGGCACGTATGTCATTGAAACCTGACTCACTTAAAATCTTACATAATTTTATTGAACTCTTAGATTCATCTTAAAATTCTAGATTAAGTAGTCCGTCCAGCCGTTAAAATTTTACTAAAACTAATGTTCAAGTTTAATTAAGTTATAAATTAAGTTTAAGTTTTTAGAGAGTAACTGCCTTCTGGCACGTAGCCAGATCTTAGCCCCAATGAAAACTTTTCATTCCTTAGAATACTGTGCACTTGGCACGTATGTCATTGAAACCCTGGCCCATGTTGCTTTTAGGGGCGTCCAGGTTTCTGGTTGGTCTAAAGCTTAAGCTTACTCTATTCTAGTCACACAGAAAAACGTTCCGCCTGTGATCTTTACATGAGACACCGGAGTGTTCCGTTTTTTAACATTGAAAACTAATCTTTTCAGCCCAGTGCAATGCGCGCTGAATAAGATATAGCAATAGAATAACTTCGACCGGCAACCTTACGAAACGGCGTTAAGTTGTCAAAAATAGTTTTTCAAAAAATTAAAGTTTATTTGCACAATGCGCTCCTGTTCGTTACATTGTCCACTCACGTTACGTCTTCGATTGATCAACTTGTGCTATTGTGCAAAACTTAACAGCACTTGATAAATTCTCTAATGTGTATTCTAATTAATTATTAAACTCAGAGAGAAAAAATTTTTTGAAACAGGATCGGAACACCTCTACACACAAAATTGATTGGCTTGAAATTTCAAGACTCCTACTTTCTTGAAATTTTCGAAAAATATTCAGACAGTATCTTCATGAATATAAGACAATTTATTTTTTGTGTGTACACCACAAAACAACCGTAAAATTTTCAAAACTTTAAACTTAAGTTCGGCCATGAGAAGTTTATGTCGTAGTTGGCCAAGATTCGAAACGCAGCGTTTCGGTTTGGAGGCGTTTATACCATCACCATTCAGCGATAGAAGCTTGGCGATGTAGTCCGAGGACGCTTTCACGTCTTGTTGATATTTTGTATTGCGCGAACGCGAAGTCATTGTAAAATGCAGTGCACTGTGTGCTATTAATTCATGTATGCAGAGTACAGACTGCACTAAAGTTTCTCATATTCCACTGTGATTGAGAAGGGATTGAGGCTAGGTTTAGGCTCAAGCTAGGCTATGGCCTAGCTTCATGCTTAGGCTCATTCTTAGACTTAAGCTAAACGTTGCCGATAAAATCGTGCAACATCCTCATACAATTACATTTAATTTTTGCCTCTCATAATTAAATTAGTTTAACATTCGAAATCTTTTTGAACAAGACAAAATTCAGCGCAGTGGTACACGATTCAATCATATTCTTGATAGAATATCGAAACGCTTTCTCCTAAATACTGTTTAGATTAAAAAGGCACTGCATACCGTAGTACGTAAAAATAAAATTCGGTTTATTTTCTGCCACGCATATGGCTATAATGTGGCCCGGTCGACCCTCAGTCTTTTTTCGTTTCTGCCGATATTACACGCTAGCCAGTTCTATGTGCTTTCACCGGTCAACTGCATTTTATTAGTACGCTGATTTACGCACCATTACTTTCTCTCAATTTACGTTCAATACCTGTTCAATTGCTAATCGAACCAAATCAAACATTAAAGCCTTGCAGTGACGTAAACGGATCAGCCTGATTATGTCTAGTTTTGCGCATTTTACAGCTGGTTTTGCATTTCCGCAACGGCACCAGGAACTGGGATCCCAGTTATTTGCTCGAGGTAATTGGTTTGTAGCAGTGACATCAGCTGCGTATATACTCAACTGTAGCCAACCAAGTAAACAGGGCAACGGTAATAAGAGTCAGGGGTCGCGGAGTTGAGCCAATCATTATGCCCATGTGCCTAATTGGAGATCGTGCATAAAAAGTGACCACAAATTCTATTTTGAGTCGAAAATTGTTAATTGCGTTGAGATTAATTACCTTATAGATTATCTATATCCATAGCGGTATACTCGAGGGTTAAAACCTATTTCTAAATTCTAAGTAACCAAGTTTGAAGAATGGTAAAAGTGAAGGATGCGGAGTTCAAATAACAGGATGTGGGTCGAAAACTAAATAACATTTTGTAACAAAACACCCTGAGGGGTACCCAGTAAAGAGAAGGTGAATATCATTTTTCCTGTCAGTATTCGGGTAACTACAGCAAATGAACTAAAATTAGTTCACATTAGTAATATCAAGAGTGGATGATGCATACTTTAACAAGAGCATGCAACTATGGATGTATTCTGTGTAGAAAAAATGTACTCGGCATGCGTTGCGTTTTTGGCGTACCCCCTTGATTTAGAGGGGCGTAAAACCTGTGCAAACCATGACACTTTATGTATATATTCAGCACCGGTTATAGTTTAATTCAAGGTTATTTTCATGTATGCATGTGCAAGTTTGGTCGTAAAGCAGCTTTGAAGTTCTTGCAACTGCCTGCAAAAGCTTGCACGTGTGAATAGGGCTTTAATGAATTTGAACGAAATTAGTGATTTTTGTAAATTATTTATTTAATGAAATTGTTTTACTCTCCGCAATTCATTGTTATAATACATTTTGCGGTAGTTTATATTTTTAGTTTTGTAAGACCAGGTAGAAATTTTGTTATGATCAGCCGGCATATGTAAACGTTGCTGTTTGAATGCTATTAGGCAAGGTTCAGCTGTGTAGCTTCATTCGGTAAATTATTTGCAAAGGATCAATCTTTTTCTAGAAAAAAACATCCCACAACTAAAATTTTTAAAATTATTGTTTTAAAAACTCAAGTATGTCACAACTTAGAAAATTTGTGCTACCTATAAGCCCGAATAGACATGTTTTTAAAAGGTACTGCGATTAAAAGTTTTTGCTTGCATCATTACACTCCTTGAAACCAAGTAACCTATATTTGGCTGAAAAGTTTAACTATTTCCGTTAAATTGACGTAAATCATCTAAAGAAACTATAGATCAGTACTACATAGCAGCATGAGTGGTTTCGGTAGTACAGAGTTTTAGGTCGTCACCAATATTTACGCAATGTATAAATACGTTATACTTTGTTTACTGTGTGTTGCACCAGGCGCATCTGCAGGGGAGAAACGAGAACGCTGCCTATCTTCAACTTCGTAAACTGAACTTTTATTCAGCTTTAACAACCGAAATGTGTGTTCAAAAAATTTTACAGTTCTTTTTGAAATGTTATTGAATTTTGGTTTTAAAATATAAATCTTCGTTGCATAACTGGTGTCTCGGTATGGTTACAGCTAAAAGCTTCATATTTCACTTTTGGTTTAAAAATAAATCTTGTGAACTTTTAGTCGTTTGAAAACGTTATCAAAGTTGATTTGAAATATAACACGCGGAAATTTAAAATTGACGCAGGTGTACTTAAAGTAGTCTGTTTTGACAGCGAAGTAAACGTTCACATTGTGAATGGTTTCCGGCTCATAGTTTCCGTTTCACTTTCCGTTGAAAGTTTTTCCATTTTTAGACCATATGTTTTTCTCAAATTGGTTTACAAGTTATGTGTGTTTATTAGCCGATTTGGAAGACATAAAATTCATTGAAACAGTGAATTTGCACCGTCAATTTTGCTGCATCGAAACAAAACAAAACATCGTTTCTAGCGAGTTGGCTACGAAACGTCCACAAATACAACTGTTGTTTAACACGTTTCGGTACTTTTACTTCGAAAAATAATAGGTCCCTTGTACGTCAGTACTAAATTACAAAATAGGCTTAGGTTTAGGCTTAAGCGTACAGGCTTTGAAACTTAATATTTACTCAAATGTTGAGAAATTTTTCAGCGATTTATAAAATTATAAAAATGGCATTTCATATTTTGCTATGATACAGATTTATTGAGTACAATCGCAGATGACAGCAAATTTTGGCAGAGGTAAACGTGGGGGTCAAATTGAAAAAGTTGACTGGTTTCAAGTGTCACCGCTTATTGCTCCGAACACAACAGATATGGTAAATGAATTCATCAGTCTGGTCGAACGGGAGTGTTTGTTATACTGGGACCGGTTTGTTGGTGGTTATTTTGGTGGAAATCCTTCACGTCTCCAGGACGCTTTACGAGAATTCCTGAAGTCAACACGTGAAGGAAAACGTGTGGTAAGCTACATGTATATGGCGCTGTATAATTTAGGACTTAATTGGTATGGTTTGTGAAACCCTACTTAAGTACGTCTTAGTACTTGAGAACGTCCTAAAGTACGTAATTACTTAACCTATTTGTCGTTTTTAAAAGCGTAACTTAAATAAATGCTTATATAAGTTGCTGACTAAATTTGATATAGTACAGATAACAGCGCAGGCATATTAACCTTGGTCTAAGTGAAATTGCAGGCTCATGGTGTATCCTTGATATAAAGCAAAACTACTTATTAAGTTATCCGAGCCATGTATAGAACAGAGCAGGAACAGTAGTATAAGCCTAAGCCTAAACATAAAACTAAGCAAAAAAAGTTAGACTAAAGCTTAAACTGACTCTATTAATACCGGTCGGCCGGAAAGTGATCTGACCCTGTTCTATACATGGGCCAGTTATCTTGAAAATTAAAAAAAACTAGCACTAAAAACAGTAAAAGTTTTACCTATATGCACCATTTTTACAATATTTATATGATTATATATATATATATATATATATATATATATATATATATATATATATATATATATATATATATATATATATATATATATATATATATATATATATATATATATATATGAATGTAAGTATATACATATCTATTATAAATTGTAGTAGACGGTAGGTAATTAAATGATTTTGTATCCAATTGCAACTAAATCGCTTGGACTCAAAATAACTGATCTAAAATAGACGGTTTTAAATCGATACCGTTTCTAAATGCTTCGGTATATTTAGGTAATTTGTCTAATGAGTCACGGCCGGACAGGAGACGGGGCGATTGAAGACACTTTACGGGCTGACGAGATGGACGATGAACCGTGCGAACCAGAACATTTTAACTGGACTCCAGCAATGTTATGGAACGGCCGAACAGAATTTAGCCGGCTGTCGCCGTTTTTAGGTTTCCGAAGCATTATTATGGATTGCGTTAAATTCAAAAAAGTAAAGCTTAAGTTTCATTGAAGCAACACTCACATCAGTTGCCTTTAGTACTTAACGAACAAAAAAATCACAGTGCGAGGAATTCAACAACATTCGATAACCCAAAGACAAGTGTTACTGTGGTGACCCGAATAAAGGGGGCTGATATTTATTTAGCCTCTCCAGAGTGTACTCCCTTTGTTAATCGGTTACGGACTATTATTTATTTTTAACCCGCCCTACAACACCCTTCGTTACCAAGATATATCCGGTATTGCAACTAACCGTTGAATTCAAAACGCTTATTTGTCTTATATGAAAAGTTTGAGCGATATATAATGTAAGGTTATACTTAGAAATATACTTTCAAATCTTAAGTGCGTTTTAAAGTTTAGAACTGAACTTTATTTGGTCCTGGAGTCATTTATGCGCTACAATTAGGGATAATTGTCATTTATGGACTCTAATAGAGTTTAGGGACTCTATTCGCTAACGGACTCTTATTAATGATACGGACTCCTATTATAATTAGGACTCAAATTGAAAACCCCCTCTTATTACCTCCCCGTCTTATTTGAGTCACTACAGTAATGAATGAGTGAACACTTTGAGCAGAATTTGTACCGAGTCTGATTGCAAAAATGGTACATAAGTTCCATGACAATTTTGCACACCGCTTGAAAAGGCTTTGATCCCGCTTATAAATTATTGTAAATCTACGCATGGACCCGTCTGAAACTGGTTTGTATTTGGCTGGCTAAGGGCACGTTTTGCGATATATAATAACAATCTAAAAACAAACTCAAAATTCTGTCGTAAAACCCCGTGTATAAAATCAAATATTGCAGATTGGTATCACAATTCTGTGTGCCCAATGCTACGGCGGACAATTTGCGAGCATTCTTCATCAGCAACGTCTCAACACACCATTGGACACAACGTCGTACGTATGCAAAAATTTAGAAGTACGACACTTTAGCTATGGACCAACGTTTCCGTGCAAAACGTGTCTAAGTGAAGGACTGCAATCGCTAAGCGATCACGACATCCGACGAACGTTCGCAGTCAACGATGACGTCGTCGAATGGCTAAAATCGCTCGCGACCAATTGCGATTGGGTTCCAAACAAAAATTTGAGCATTACCAAATATATAACATCAGATAAAAAGATTAAATTTTAATTTATTTTTTTACCATCATGAACCGCAGAGATGGAACCTTGATACCGTCTTTGAAATTTTTACAGTTTTACACGATGAACAGTTTTTGATAACATTTCTCTGTAGTAGACTGCAACAGTTGCAAATAATGTAAATGTTACTGAGAATAGAATAATGCAGCAAAATGCTGACTGACCATTTACCATACCGTGTTTAAAATTTTCAGTTTGTATTTATAGTACATCATTTTTTGGTACCTAATATTTTTCTAGACTGCCAAAGCTGCGACCAATGTAAATATAGTAAAAATAGAACAGTCATTAAAATATATTTGGATCCGGCAGTTTTTATCTACCGTTCCACCTCTGTCGTCTTAATACTCGATTAAATGTTGATTTTCTATTATATCACAAAACTGTCGCAGAATCTATCAAATTGGCACTGTTTGCTGATTTTACAGCCCCATTCACACGTGCAGTTTTTGCTGCGACAACATGCAGCCGCAAATTTCACGCAGAACTTGCATTTTTGTCAACAGTCAATGACAAAGCGGCTGCAATAAATTTAGTGAACTTGCTTGGTTATTCACACATGTGAACAACATTCCTAGCTATGATTTTTAATGAACTTCATTTACAGCTGCATGTTTTTCGAACAGGATTTTAAACAAAAAATGCGAGCGCTGGTTGCAGGTGCAAGTTCTCGCAACAAAACTTGCACGTTTGAATAGGGCTTAATGTTTTCATTAGTTGAATTTTTACAGCTAAACTAGGTAGGTAGGTATGTTGCCAAAAGTTTAAATTTTGATGATTTTTTAAAACATTAAACGTTTATAAGTCCTCTGCATTATCATCGGAAAAAACTTACTTGTTGAAACGGAAAAAATCGTGTTATTTTATCTGACAAAACTATTAGATTATTTTCTTCAAAATAGAATTATAACTTCAAGTTGATTTATCAAACGTGCATTTATCATACGTATGCTTTAATGTTTATAAAAGCTTGCTTAACTGGAGCAAATCATATCCACTGTTTATAATATTGAATTCATTGTAAATGTTTGTACTTAAATTGGACATTTTAATAATCTATATCAATCTTGTCCATTTGAGATTACACTAATCTCAGTGTTTCACTAGCTTATTTTGTGAAAAACAAAACTGAAATCTCACAGCTTGAGTTTTATTACAGTTTTCAAACCGAAACGGCATGCTTAAATAGTTACAAGTAAAACATTTACATTATTATTTTGGCCATGTATAGAACAAGGCCGGAACGTTATGCTGCGGGACTGCAATAGAGTAAAGCTCCAGCCTTAGAATATTTTTTCTCAGGCTTTAGGCAAGGTATATATAAGCTCATCCTTACGCTTTAGGCTTGGGAGTATGCTTATACTACTGTTCCAGCCCTTTTCAATACATGGGCCATTATTATTGTCATCGTCATTGACAGCACTTGGCACAAATATCGACTCTATACTACAAGTCGACGCTCAACACTGATACGACGTCTTAGATACAATGAGCAAACAACACCAAAAACCTAAAAAAAAGTTGCAACAAAACATCAGTAAACATTAATTATTCTTAAAATTAGTTTCGAAACAGTGCGCTTGTAAAAGGATTTGAATCAAATATGGCAATTTTGGACCGTTGCAAAAACCAATGAACACAGGCTAAAACCGACTATACGCCACATTGCCGTGTTCCTAACTCCTGTAAAGCGTTATAATATTTGATTTGTTCACTGAGCGACAACGAGATAACCTGTGTTTGTACCCTAATCTACATATATAAACTACACTGCAAAAAATGGTTAGCCAAAATGGCTAATTTGACTATGGCCGAGTCGAATTTTGACTCAGTTTGTGCAGTCAGGAAAAGCCTATTTCGGAGAGAGTCAATTTGACTCATCATTTTTTACAGTGATGCATTACGATGCATATATACCTATCTTGAAACGCCTGGGCCAAAAAATCGGACCTGTTAACAGCCTGAGTTGAGACAACTTCCTAATGTGACCTAGCACACTCTTATACAGATCTATAGTTGAAAGAACAAGCGGTCTACATTTCGCGATCTGGTGTATGTCAAACATTTTGAACTGGCAGTAAAAATGAACTGTACCTGAACTATTGCAACTCCGATGCCAACAATAACGATAATATTGGTTCGATCCAAAATGGCTTGTTTGATCACTATGTAGCATGGCTTAAACCAATAAAATGTGGTTATTTAAAATCACACGAGGTTTATTAAGCATACCAATCAACCCTTGGTTCCAAAATCATTACAGATACTCAGTAAGAATTTTGTCATTAACCCTTTCTCACATGAATATTTGTGATTTCACATGAAATGTAATTCCAAGGTGAGATTTGATCCCCAGTCTCACGGGTGGGAGGTGTTTACGATGACCACTGAACTATAGGAGCTTGACGCTCGAGCCCGAGTGGGCTGTCACGTCTTGTGGAGATTTTACACTGCGCATACATGTTATAAATGTTAAACACTGCTCACAGTGTGCGTATTGCTCGTACATTATTGTATATATTTAGTTGCTCATAGTATACTCTATGAGTGAAAGGGATCAGTTTCAACTATTCAAGTTTGTGTAAACTGCTTTAATAATGAACCATTGTCTTAACCCCTTCTCACATTAAGTTGCCTATAGGCAACTCAGCGCAGTGTATATACGGTAAATAATATATCGCACCGTGTTTAACAATTGCAATACGTATACATAGTACTAAATCACCACAAGACGTGAGAGCCCCCTCGGGCTCGAGCGTCAAGCTCCTATAGCTGAGTGGTGATGGTATACGCCTCCCACTCCAGTCACTGGAGTTCGAATCCTAGCATAAAAGTAGGTGTCGTGGGAAATAGAAAATTTTCATGTGAGAAAGGGTTAAGCGAAAAATTTTCCACTTTACTATCTATAATTAAACATTTCTTAGAGAAATTAATGCACAAAAATTTGGTGAAAGTACAACAAGAAACATTTTTATAAACGTAGAACTCATTTTAACAAAACCGACAAACATTTACCGTTTTGACGAACGTGGAATTTGTTTCATGGCACATGACGCTATTGTCTGAAGAGCCACAGCATACTGGAGGAAAGTCGACTTTTCGGCGAAGTTTTTGCCTCGATTGATCGTACCATTTGGTTACAGTAAATTCTCGTGATTTTGCTCCAGCTCCACAGCAGCGATACTAAAACAAAAACGACATGTTATGACCTCCTACGTTTCTATTGGCGCACTAAAGTTACACTGCAAAAAATGGTGAATCAAATTGACTCTCTCCGAAATTGGCTCTACGGGACTACGCAAACTGAGTCAAATTCGACGCCGCCAGAGTCAAACATGCGACTCAGTGAGTCAAGTTTGACTCTGACAGAGTCGAATTTGATTCATTTTGTGTAGTCCCGTAGAGCCTGTTTGGGAGAGAGACAATTTGATTCACCATTTTTTGCAGTGAACACCGGCTTGGACAACGTTCTGATTTTGAGAAAGCCACATTGACTATTTTTTAGTATATGTGGTTTTGCATTTAAGTCCGCTTATTTCAACTAGCATTTATCAAAGTTATTAAAGGAGGTAATGGCCCGCCTGTTACCCCTCTTCGCGGCTACGCCCTTGACCAAATAAAAACACTACAAAGAAAAATTTATTTGAAATTTGTAAACTACTTTAAGCATAAATGCATCCCACGAGCGTTTTCCTTCGCCATCATAGTCATACACGTCTTTTAGATGCTGACGCAAACCTTTTTTCAGTTGGCCTTCTGCCTGAAACTACTTAAATTTGTTTGGGTTATCAGAAAACACATGCAACCTGCTGTAGTGACCAGAATAACAGGCGGATAATAATATGAGGTCCCCATTTTAACTACTAATCAACAGAAGTCCGTACGTCTAATAAGCGTCCGTAAGCGGAAAGACTCCGTGTTTTAGAGTTCATAAATGCCAATTATCTCTAATTGGTGTGCATAAATGAATCTAAGACCAAATAAGGTTGAGTTCGAAACTTTAAAGTAGACTTAATTTTGAAACAATTAAATAAGTAATTAGAAGTGATTATTTATCTGTTTTATAAAAGCACAACACGGAATTTTCGTGCACGACGCACGAATTATATTTTCACTATTACGTGGTCAAAATTCTTTATTATATACATAAGGAGTTGTGCACTTGAATATATGCATCAAAAAAACTGGCCAATGTTACTTTTACGGGCATAACAGTAGATCAAGCGTATTCCTAAACCTTAGCCTAAGCCTAAAGCGTTAGCAAACAAATGTAATCTAAAATCTAAACCTACTGTTTTACAGACCCACCATAAACCTGGACGCCCCTACAAGTAAAATGGGCCAAAAACCGTATCAAGTGCTTGCAATAAAATATATGGTTCAAATACGAAGATAACGACAGTTTTAACGCATCCTACAGTCAATGTTTGCTTTTCATCACTAGAAATTTAATACCCATCGACAGTCCAGACGTGCGAATCGACATGCTCTATTTTTGTGATCAACATAAGTTGTGACATAAAAAGATCCACAAACTGATGGACAGAAATACATCGATAGCGCATTCTGACCGCGGTATAATTTTCCAAAACTCACCACGTGCCTACAAATTGTTTACGGACATGTATAGCCTTCCGGTCAGCTCCAAGTCGCAGCTTCGAATATCGCTCAAACATTTTTTCCGTATACTTCTGTGGTTACCACTATAGGTATGTATAATAAGGTTACGTATCTTCGTGTTGAAACCATTTTACCTGCACAAGGCTTTGTCATGTACGTTCACATTTTGTAAAATTAGAATGCCAACCTGTACTTCTGGAAATTATAGAGCTAAACTGGAAAAGTGTCAAATAGGTTTCGTGCCGTTTGTGCCCAGCATATGTTCGTAAATTTTTTCGGGTTCCCCAAATCTGACTGCGTAGCTTTCACTAATGATGCAACAATCACCTGCACATAAGAAATAAAATTGTAAAACCCTGGTGTGCTCGATGGACAACTTACTTCGGTTCCTGTAACTGCAACAAAAATGGCTGCAGAAAATTCAACTGCTAAAATGAGCAACAGCAGAAAGGCATACTGAAAATAAAAATCAATATGTATAAAAGTGATTAGCGTACCGATCCGTATTATATATAGTAGGTATAGATTTCGAGAACGTTGCCTACCAAAGTATGAAATTACCGTCTATTCTTATAACGTATAGTAATCAAAACCAGAAACCTTCAATTTGAAACAAAACCCCCAAGCTTGACAGAAAATTCCATGAACCTATAATAATAATTAAATAATAATAATTATTATTATTATAATATACTAAAAATAATAATAATAACAATAATAATAATAATAATAATAATAATAATAATGTTGATGCCACTTGATTCTCTATGAAAATCCATTTCAATGTTTGTAATGTCAGCTACTTTAGCTCTTCTGATTTTTATCCAGACAAATCATAAGATTTTTAATATCAACTTCAAAATGCCAAGCCCACGCTACAATATATAAGCTGCGTATACGGCAAATGTATCAATCTACTCAAAAGCAAATACCGTTAAAGTCGACCTAACTACAATTCACTAGCAATCAAATAATTGTTCAGTCGGATATGGCCTTTAAATGAATGTTGCTTCATAACCATTATGTCTAAAGTTTTTGACAATGCAAATTTAAGTACGAAATATTTTATCATTTCTATAGAAACTTTTCGAGGCCAGATATTAAACTCTTACAAAAGCTAGAATTTTCGAAAACACGTTTTATATGTTAATGGTCACAAAACGGCTTATTGCAATGTTTGGCGTAAAAATTTTGTTTAAAGGTGGTTTGACCATTTTAGTAGCAAATCCTGTCAAAATTACAAAGCGTTTTTCGCATTTTTAAGAAGCAGTTTTGAAACGACGTTTTGACACGCGCTATAAATAGCGTCTACTGTGATAGCATTCTGCTACACTAGCGGTTCATTTCAGCGTTCTGAAAAATGCTGTGTGTAACGGTTCAAACCGCTTCAAATATCCGGTTTTCTTGCATAATTCTAAAATTTTAAGACTTACAACGAGCAGCATAACTCGCCATTCTTTCAACGCACCACAACAGCCAATGAATGTGACTACAAATACAACAATTCCGGTCACTAGTAACGTAAACCCGGCGTATCGAATGAGCATTGTTTGACGCTGCAAAAACTGAACATCTGTATTTTCCTAAAAAACACATAACGAACTTGACATATTTTCATTTAATTGAACTATCGTTCAAATACTGCGTGGATTCATGGATACCTGTTTGTGTGAAATTGATGCTGTTCATTAGCAAAATGGTGTATATTCCTTTAGCATAAGTTGGACGGCAATGTAATACTTTAAGGTGTCGTAAACAGTAGATTAAGCGTATTCCTAAGCATAAGCTTAAGCGTTGCAAAAATGTGTTCGTAAGCCTAAGCATAAGCGTAAGCCTATGCAAAATATGTAATCTAGAATCTAAACCTACTTGTTTTATAGACCCACCAAAAACCTAGACGCCCCTTGAAGTAACATGGGCCAGTTGGACAGCGTCAATTTTTAGCGACATCATTTTGTACTTTTCAGCATAATCGACTAAATATTTCCATCGTTTTGGAAGCGAAAAAATTGTGTCGAAAACTGGCAATTTAAGCGAGTTAACGCGGATAGTTGAAAGCTGACTGGTTCAGATTTATAATCTACATAGAAGTTTCATTATATTTGCTTTTTTAGAATGTTAACTTTCCAAATTTTGATTACTATCCTGATGTAGATTTGAAATATTGCCACGATTTAGTTTACGCGCACCTGGTAAGTGTTTAAATATATGTACATACTACCAAGAGTGGATAATCACTATTTAACAAGAGTGGTGCAACTGGGCACATTCTGTGAAGAAAACAACGCACCCGGCACACGTTGCGTTTTTGCTACTCCCCCTCTTTATTTAGGGGGGTACAACCGGTGCGAAAACTGACACTATGTATGCGACATCAAGCATGATCCCGTTATAGTTTAATTTAGGGGTATTCATGTGAAAGCGACCCCCATCTAAACAAAGGGGGGGTCGGTCGGCCAAAAACGCAACGCCCGGTGTTACATTTTGTACCATGCGTGACCCTAAGAGTTGCACATTCTTGTCATTACCCACTCTTGATACAACCAAACTATAGCCGGTCAAGTAGGTACTGTACAACCTTTAATTCTACTCGATACCTTTTGGTTATCGTTCCCGCATGAAGACTAAAACATCTAGCGACTGATTTGCCAACTTTTAAAACAAACAAATCAACTTTGTTTTGAGACTGCAGAATTTCGAAAAATGTTTAGTTTTCGAACCAGCTGTTTATTTCAAATATTAACCAAATAAGCGCATCGTTACGATCAAAACAGAGCAAATTAATTTTTCTTGAGTTTTTAATATTGGCAATGTCGCATTATCACAATACGCCTGCGCAATATTTGTTTTGCGCACCTTTTTTGACATATCGTAGTTTTTTTATCAAAACCACAAATTTGTTGCGGGTTTTGGCCTGCTTTTATATAAATATTGTGACGATTAATTTTTGACTTTTAAAGACTTTGCGTACAATGTACCGCATTTGAACGCGGTTTCCGAAAATTTGCGCAACATCGAACGATAAAATATACAATTTATGAAACGCTGGAATAAAATATCAAATTTAAGTTTGATAGACGTCATACTGAAAGCATAGAATTTAAATGAAAAATGCAAATGCAACGTTTGCTGTAACTGATATATAGTACAGTCATGGTAGAGAAAAAACACGTAGGTTTATTCAGATCTTTACCTCTACAGGCTATCAAAGCAGACTAAATTAAATTTACACTTCGTTACATTATGAAAAACCTATACTTGTTTGAATCTTTTAGCCACAGTGTTTACAAAAAAGTATACAATACTGAAACCCAACCGCAATAAACGATCGCAAAGGTTTTTGTGTCCGGCTGTCGTGTTAAACCTAAAGTAATTGCTGCTCACTGTTGGTACTACCATTGAAGGGTTGGTTCAGGGTGCCACACCGGATATCCGGCTCTGGCTCCGTCAGTATTTGGTATACGGTCGTACCCTGGTAATACTGAGTC
Organism: Enoplolaimus lenunculus; assembly: GCA_030248215.1. NCBI lineage: Eukaryota > Metazoa > Nematoda > Enoplea > Enoplida > Thoracostomopsidae > Enoplolaimus > Enoplolaimus lenunculus. The sequence continues at coordinate 122,409 of JASANG010001276.1, forward strand.
CATTACCTGATTATTGTTCGATTTGATTACCGAGGCAAACTTGTAACCGGCTTGTTCATCGACAGCTAACCAAATGCCAATCGCAATTGAAATAATTGCCAAAATCTGCAAAAACCATAACTATGGACGCAGATAGCTATCTACATTTGCTATTTGCAGACTATAGTCTCACATAAGAGTTTTGAAATAAAAATTTCGTCACACGAATCGGTAAAAATGTCCATTTATGAGCACAATTATGCGATTAAAAATAGACTCAAAATTCACATCAAAGAAAACAGATAGCATGAGAGCGCTTAATGCTATTTTGCATCTTTTTTCATATGAAAATTCATATATGCATAATAGGTAGGTATATGCCTTGCTTGCATTAGAAATGGCCAATTTGATGGTCATAACAGTAGTCAAAGCATAGTCAAGCCTATGCTTGTTAAGCTGCCGAAAAAATTAGTCTAAAGTTTAAGCTTACTCTATTGAAGTCCTGCGAGAGATCAGCGCATGGGTGTTAGAAATAATTATGCTAGAAAATATTAGTTCACAATAAAAACACGTTTACTAAACACCACTGCGTGTGTCGTGTCATGAACCCGTATTTTAAAGTTTCTCAGTTGCTAACTGGGATACCTGACGACAAATGTTGTTTAACATAATAGTTTGTACTGCAATATTATTCTCTGATCGTTATATTTTGAGTAATTGATTTGGCCATTCAAGTATAAAAATAAAGTTTATTCTGATGTAAAAATTGATAAATCGTTGGCGATGAGTCGACGAGGTATATATAGGATTAAACTTACAAAAAACAAAAGATTTAACGCAAACAAAATGTATTTCAGCACCCTAGCTCCAACATGACGAACCATTTCGTACTGAGATGAAGAAACAATAATACAGTAATTGTATGTCGTAAAGTGTCATTAACAACAATATTCGACCAAATTTAATTTAATTGCACCTAAAGAACTTCAACATATATAGCATTCAAACGTTTCGATTTAACTTTGAGATGCTTTGAACAAGCGAAAGGTGTTGAACTGCAAAAAATGAAATACTTTTCGTTGCATTGGAATAACGTACTTGTTTTAAAAACACACTAAAATACCAGATTTAATCGATTGCTATAGCTTTTATGATGATTTGGGTCCATGTTACTTTAAGGGTGTTCAGGTTTCTGCTGAGTCTGTAAAAGAGTATGTTTAGATCTTAGATTAAATTTTCCTTCTCAGGCTTAAACTTAGGATTAGGCACTCATTTTTGCAACGCTTAGCCTTAGGCTTAGGAATACGCTTTAATCTACTGTTACGCCCCTAAAAGTAATATTGGCCACAATTAGGTTAAAAATTTTAAACATTCTTTAGGTTTAATTTGCAATAGATTTCAACAATGTAAACGGTAAATCAAACCAATTCTTCAACAGTACTTCTTACAACCATTCAAATACCGTTTTGACGCAATTCATACACTTTAAAACAATTTACTGCAATAACTTGAAATCCCAAGTTTCAACTTAAAAATCAAACCCTGTTTAGTTCTAAAAGTACAACTTTTACTGAGATGAAGATGACACAAAAAACGTCATTTATGTGTCAAAAGCTCCAAACAACTGCCGGCTTACGGGTCAGACATAAAGGGGTAAAATGTCCAAACAGATTTTTTACAAATAATGAACACCGGAACGTGATAATAAGCGTGTATTTTGTGTTGAGTTTGCGCGAAAAATGGCATTTGGAGGGCGTAATCAAACCAATAGTGCATCAAAAAAAATTTTGAAAACGAACCAATAACAGTCAGTTGCTTTCAGCGCATTCTATAAAAACATATACCAGCTGATTGAGTCAATATTTTGTGTTTTATGTTTATACCTGGTAAAGAAACATTTTTCTTTGGCAAAATGTGAATGTTAACAAATTTACCATACGTTCTGATTTGATTAATTATGCACTACGAACTCGTTTCTATTAACTTTTATGGTATAGAACCAATTGAAAATCATATGCTGCTAACTGGTCACTCATGGGAAAAGTAGGCTAAACATGTTACCTATTTAAGAACAAGAGCAGATGAGATCAGTTTGAATCAAAAGTATGCAACACAATGCAAAGTGTTTAACAGTTTATATACGAATGTGCAGTACACAATCTTAAGAAAGACAGGCAAACCAAAAAAGGTAGGCCATCAAGATTGTATAGCTAAGTGATGATGGTAAATGCTTCGCATCTGCATGCCTTGTGGTTCGAATCCGAGGCTAGTGAAATAACAAAATATCCATGCGAGAATAGGTCACTGTTGCGTTATACTCGCCGCGCGCTGCAAGACTCCGCCACTCACCGCCGAATACCACTGCGTGTCACCAAATAGATTTTGCCTATATTTTTGTGAGCAACGTATAGCGTTGTCACTAGTGATGGGCAACGAATATTTTTTCATATCCGGATATCCGGCAATTCTTGCCAGATATTTATCCAGATATCCGGATATCCGTATATATCCGGATATCCGAAATGAAATTTTCTATTTCGGATATCCGAAACTCAATTTTGTGTTTTTTGAGTTTCCGAACCTCAATTTTCGTTTCTTAACCTCTTGTTTTAACTTGTTGCTCAAAAGGAAGTACCCTGACCCTCAAGCAAATTGATATGAGCATAAAAGATACAATTTTAAAAATCGGTATTTATTATCCCAGTACTGTAGTGACCAGAATAAGAGGCAGTACCCAGTTACCAATTTAGAGTCCCAATCAATAGGAGTCAGTCCCTAAACCCTAATCAGAGTCCATAAATGTCAATTTTTCCTAATTGTAGCGCATAAATGGCTCCAGAACCAAATAAAGGTCAGTTCAAGACTTTGAAGCGTACTTAAGTTTTCAAAGTACGTTCCTAAACCTTGCATTATGGCTAAAGCTTTTGATACAAGGCAAATAAACATTCAATTCAAGGGTTAGTTACAATACCGCATATGTGTAACGAAGTGTGGCGGAGGACGGGATAAAAATAAATAACAGTCCGTAACCGAATAACAGGGGGTACCCTCTGGAGAGGTCAAATAAATATCAGTCCCCCCTCTTATTCGGGTCACTCACTACAATACCTCAATAGTTCTGGGTATTCAGTTTAGAAGATTGCTACAGACTACTAAATAAATACTTGCGTTGACAACTTAAAATTGAGTTGATTTGGCTTGTCCTTTGCCTTATTTAAACCTCTGCAATAAGGATTCCATCGAATATAACCTTTTCCTCGAAATATATATATACTTGAATCGTTTTAGTTCCAAGAACAAAGAACCAGATTGAAATACACTTACGCTAAGTCGTACAAACGTCAGCCCGTTTTATACTGGTGTCGCGCTTTCAGCAGCGGATACAGAAATTTCTAAATGGGCCTGATGGTAAATATTTTGAAACGCAATTTTTTTCCAAAAATTTTCTCAGCGGGAAAATTGTAAGGTAGGACACTATTTTATAACGAAAGTATTATGATGAGTAGACAAATTGTAAGGTAATGAATGACCATATCATTTTATCACAAAAAATTTATGTGGGGAGGGGGACAAATTGTAAGGTAGGGGTCCTTAGATATTTTTCTTGTCCGGACCGGATATCCGGTGTTCATCTGTAGTCTGTATCATACTGTTGTCAGTAAACTTGCTATTATCATTCTCGGATACACGAAGTGTTAACTCAGAAAAACTTTGTGTTAAATAAAACCTCTAAAACGTCCCAGAGGTAAATTAGCGTTGCATTGAAATACGGATAAAGCTAGACCTTTGTGAAACCCAGCCGTATATCGAATTCTACAGAAACTCAGGCCCATGTTACTTTTATGGCCGTACAGGTTTCTATTATTACAATTTTTGCTTAGGTTTAAGGATACGTTTAATCTGTTACGCCCCTAAAAGTAACAATCTCCGAAATTCAATAAAGGCCACACCATACAAAGTCATTTTACCTATAAACACTAATCTGAAGTTTTTGAATATGGGTAAGTTTTAGTTAAGAAATAAAGATTTTGAATCATCATGGAACAATTATGCAAGAATGTGGTTTAATATTGTGACTGAGGTTTGGATACAGAATTTTTTCATCAGCTCCAGCTACTTTGGTGGTGAAACCATGCAAATTATTCCAAAAAATTTTTTAGACAAAAGCATTTTGGATATCCGGCGGATATCCGGATACACGTTTCATTTCGGATACATATCCGGATATTTTTCATATCCGGATATCCGCTGCCCATCTATAGTTGTCACCACTGTTGGTTTTTTCACAAAATTCCTCGAAATAGACTTTAAAAATGGGTATATTTATGCATAGATATAAATATGTGTTGTAATGTTATATCTTGCTTCAAATCCTCAAATTTTTAAAGTGTGACTGTCTACTGTCATGACACCTTTCTACAGACTCAAGACAAAGTAATATATGCGGATGACTAACACTCTCTGCACTGTATCTAATGCAGTATTCACGTTATAACCGGTTCAGGCAAACCACCGCTCTCAGAAGACCAATGTGTACAAGAGTCGGCATGTCACGTGATACTGAGAGACATTTATGCGAATATCACGATATTCCAAAATTTACAACGATTATCATGTGATATTCAGCGGGACAGTGTAAATCTTCGGGTGCGAATAAATTGATGGTAAGTCGGACGGCAGAGGCACGCATGTACGAAAAATACCAAATACACGTCTGCGAATCCATTTTCCACACAAAATCGCTTAGAAAACCACTGTCATAATTCAAAAATTCAAATTTCAAATTCTAGTATCATATGATATTCAACGGGACAATTTGGGTATCTTACCTCAAGTATGCAGACATTTGAAAATATATCATATGATATTCGCTGAAAATACGTCAAATAGCATATGACATTGAAGGAAAAAAGATAATCTACACATGATGATAGCAGACAAAAACGACTTTTTGAATCATATCGGGTCTATTAGACAAAAAGCAACCCAATAGGCTAATAGGGACAAACGTGTTCCAAGCTGCCCCGGTTATAACGTGAACCCCACATATTTCAAGTTACAGCGCTGTTGTGCACCCCAGACGAATTGAACAGACTGAGCGATTTTTACATTTCCGAAAACATTAGTGAAGTCGAGAATGGCGCAACACGGCGCCGATATATATTTCCATTTCAGTTGTATGGCTTGCCAGCAAGGTACTTCCGGAGGTGAAAAATACCGGAGCCGGAGGGAAGGCGAAATTAGGAGTAAAAATGATGGTTAAAAGTAAAACGAAACGCGCTAACCAGATAAATTTAGCAAAAATTATATACAAAACTTCACAACCAAGTGAAAACATTTTTCCGAAGTTGTCGCGACCAGAGCGAGACTTTACTCGCAGGTAAACGCGGGTCGGGTAAAAATTCTCAGCAAGCAAAAAATTAGCCTAAATCTTTATCCTGGTTTGCGAACCTCACCTATAAACCTCTAACATTCCATACTGTATTAAGGAATGTGCAGGCGTCTGAATTTCCAGTTTTCCCAGCGAAAAATATACTTGAGAATTTTTCAACAAAACCAACGGAATTCCTAGCTGTCAATAAACGCATGGCCGCGCCGCACTCCTGGCCATAAAGTACCGGTCCCAATATATCGGCTGAACGCTAATGTGGAGATCTCGCTGAACAGCAGCTAAAACAAAATCATGCCATAATACGTTGAGCTCTGATTACAGGCTGGTAGATTAACGGTTTCAAACAGCTGTATTCAATGTTTGCTAACTCGGGAAAAACCTTCAATGACGCTGGGCCCATGTATAGAACAGGGCCGGAACGTTTTCCTTCGGGACTGTAACAGAGTAATAAGCTCAAGCTTTAGCCTATTTTTTTTTGCTTAGGTTTAGATATAAGCTCATCCTTACGCTTATGCGGGGTTCACGTTATAACTGGGGCAGCCTGGAACACGTTTTGTCTCTATGACTATACCTGGTAACATTTTGTCTGACCGTTTATCCGCTGAGATTCAAAAAATTTGAATTGTCTGCTATCCTGATGTGACATCTACTGTTTGTACTGCAATATCATATGATATTCCAAATATTGTCTGCGAGTATCATATGATATGTTTGAAAATGTCTGCAAAGTTGTGGTAAACGAGCTTGATTGTAATGTAGAATGTCATATGATACTAAAATTTCAAATTTGAATTATTTGTACTTAGGAATATATTTTGGGAAAAACTTAGCGAGAAACAGAACGGTAGATGCTAATTCAACTTGCGAAATCATTTAATGCTGCATTATCCGACTTTTTACTGTTTTATTTAGCGTGCAGAAATTCCATAGAATTTTGGAATGTCATATGATATTCGCATAAATGTCCCGCAGTATGATATGACAAGTGATTTGTAAGCCAATGTCATATGACATTCACATTTTGTCTACATAACCGCTATTCGGATCACAATTTTATTTTGACGTCGAATCAACTTGGACAAAACGTGTTCCAAGCTGCCCCAGTTATAACGTGAACGCCGCATTAGGCTTAGGAATACGCGTATACTACTGTTGCGGTCATTTTCTATACATGGGCCACGCTGCTGTATGCTTGCTCTATAGGCAAACTCATTAAAACATGATTTATTCAAGTCATCAAGAGACGAGAGTATACTGATGTAAAAATAATTTGATACAATTTCATTTTGTTAACGGTGAGCATAGCATATATACAAAATGTAACCCACCCTCGACGCCCTTCGTTACTGATATATATTCGGTATTGCAAAAGTATCAGTTGAATTAAACATAGGAGGTGTTTAGGGACTCAAACAGTTGAAATTTTCAAACACCATTCCATGAGAACGCTAATTTAAAAAATAGGCACTCGCATGAATTTGGACACACGTCGACTAAATTGCATTTACCGAAAGGACCCCAAATAAGTTTTTGAAATAAAATAATCATTATATAATTCAAGCATATAAATGAAACTTTATAAAAACATTAAAAATGTAAAGCGTGTACAGATAAAATATAAATTCGGTGAGACATAAAAGAACAATTATAGCATGCAAAAATGCATCATTTAAAATGGGTCCATGTTACTGTTAGGGCCGTCCCGGTGGTTCTTGGTGGAACAGTAATAGAGTAGGCTCAGGTTTTAGACATTTTTTGCTTAGGCTTTAGGCTTAGGAATATGCGTTATCTACTGTCACGACCGTAAAAGTAACATTGGACTAAAACGGTATGAACCTTAAACAACATTTACACTATAATAAATACAAACGAACACAGGTTACTGCATAAAATTGATATAAGTGCATACTAAATGATAACGATTTTAAATGGTTTAATATTATATCGTCAAACGCAACATAAATCAGACAAGTGAGTTTGCTTCGCAATTACAATCTAAAGGCTTTTGAATTTTGACCCACCTTATAGAAACAGCACAATGGAATTCAGAATATACAAAAACTATAAAACTTGGTTGTTTACATAAGCTCACGACTGACAGTGTGTAGTAACTCGCGTAGATATTACTAAAACATGCACTGAAAATAATATAAACAGTCATTTGATTTTTACAACATATTCCAAAATTCAGCCGTCAGAATCAATAACATTGCAAGAAATAATAATAATAATAATAAATAATAATAACCAGTCGTAGTGGGACTACATTTATTGAGCGAAGCTCAAACACACGTAAGCAATTAAGGTAATATGTAAATTACTTATTAGCTAACTATTCATTTATCGGTTTTGGAGGTTTGTAAGCAATTTCCTCGGATTCCTCGCACCCAAAACCCCTCAGCCACCCTAATAATTATTGTAATAATTTAAAAAGTCCTAATTTTGTCTCGTCAATTAAGCAAACATGCAAATTATGTATTAGCTAACTATTTGACAATTGCTTTTAAAGGTCTTTAGATAATTTATTCAGATTCCTCGTACCCAAAAACCCATTATTGCTGAAATTAGATTGTTTGTAACCCTAATAATTAGTGAAACATTGTAAAAACGCCTAATTTAGGCTTATCAATTATAGTTATATGCAAATTATCTATTAGCTAACTACTCAACTATCGTTTTTCGGTTTTAGACGTTTGTAAACAATTTATTCAGATTCCTCGCACCAAAACCTTCAGTAAACCCTAATAATTATTGAAATAATTTAAAAAGTCGTAATTTTGTCTTGTCAATTAAGCTAATATGCAAAAAAGCTATTAGCTAACTATTCAATTATCGGTTTTGGAGGTTTGTAAACAATTTATTCTGATTCTTCGCCCCCAAAAACCTTCAGTAAACCCTAATATTTATTGAAATAATTCAAAAAGTCCTGCTTTTGTCTTGTCAATTAAGCTAATATGTAAATTAGCTATTAGCTAACTATTCAATTATCGGTTTGGGATGCTTGTAAACAATTTATTCAAATTCCTCGCACCTAAAAACCCTTTATTGCTGAAATTATACTGCTTTTAACCTTAATAATTAGTGAAATATTGTAAGAAGTGCTAATTTAGGCTTACAAACTATGCTAATATGCAAATTATCCATTAGCTAACAACGCAATTATCAGTTTTGGAGGTTAAACAGTCTACGGAGATTTCTCGCACCCGAAAACCCTTTAATGCTAAAATTAGATTGCTTCTAACTGAAATAATTAGTGAAATATCGTAGAAAGTCCTAATTTAGGCTTAATTATTTATGCAAATTAGCCTGTAGCTAGTAGACAGCTTAAAATTTTAAAACCCCAATGCGAGGTTAACACCCCAGGAAAATTGGCTTTCAAACAAAAAAAGTTTATCAAAATCGGTTCAGCCGTTCCTGAGATTCTTTTCGGACGGACGGACATCCACCTTTCGACCCCCAAGTACAAAACATAAAACGCTTCGCGAAACTCCGAGCTTCGCTCGGAGTTTCGCTTCGCTCAATAATAATAAAATAATTAGCGGCACCGTTCTATTTCACTCAGGGTTTTTATAAAATATACAAACTTCTAAACCCACAGAATCTTGCGTACCAACTAAAATTCAAAATATCAACTGGTTACTATCAAATTTTGTATATAACCACAACACTAACTTCTTGTAGCACTTTTTACAGTTTTGCAGTACACGTATATGGTTAGCAAAATTTGAACATTTGAACAAGCATCACATCCAAACAAAATACAATTATTATCAGTAACAGTTTTTCACCTCTTGAAACTTCGCGATAGGTAAAATGTAAGTAAAATGTAAGTGAATAATATAGTTTCAGTTTCCACTGAAAACAAAAGGTACCTGGTTAAAAATACATATTTTGTACGAAATGAATTTGGCAAGTAAAATGTACTAAAATGGGCTGAAAATTGCTCATACCACAACTCTGCTACAAACTTAAAATCCCTTTTGGAGATACAGGCGCTGCGACTCTCGATTTCGGCTTTAATGTAAAATCAACAACAACAGCATACCGCATAATCAAAGAAAGGAAGCTGAACGAAAACAAACTATCAGTATTGAACCGACATATCCGTATCTGTAAAATTGAAGTGTAAGTATATACACATCGGCATTTTGAAAGCGTATTGATACCGACGGGCGTGAAATGCAAATGACTATCATACTCACCCCCCGAGTAAGTTTAAATTTTTCTGTCTGGTCATGGTGTACAAAATTTATAGCGGCATATCGGTTCAACACTAACTAATATCATTGTCTGAATTCATATTCAAAAATATCACAAGCCTTGGGGACTGATCTAGTAGTCTCAGGAACAAAACCTCTATAACTTCAAGACGAATGTAGTGTCAACACCCCCTTAAGCAAATGCGGCTCTTGACGTTGCTCAGAAACGTCATTTTTCGACTTTACTATTGAACTTCCCCGACCCGCAGTCACTACAATGGATGTGCGCTCCTTTGGTGGCTTAGGAGTCGGCTCTGCTATTGCTGAAACTAAAAGACTAGGCGAATTTTCATGCACGGTCTGTGCCCGAACAGTTGTTTTAAAAACACTTTGTTCCGATTTGTACAAAGCTTTCAGTTTACTACCAGGCTGAAACAGTTTCGCAGGTGGTGACTTTCGAGCTCGTTTCCGACAGCGAGTTGGCTCAGATCCCTGATCCGGCTCTGTGCTAGAAAACTCGCTTGTATCATTGTAGTTGTGCGAATTACTGTGGTCAATAGAAACCTTTAAAGGAGACGTAGCTACCTCAACCAGTTCGTCACCGTGCTGCGACCGAGTTTCAATATCAACCGTACAAGCTTTATCATCCAAACTCTCTGTTTCACAAGCCTGTTTCAATTTCCGCTTTAAAATCGACGGTACAGATCTAAGACACACCTTCTGTTTTGAGTTCATTGTAGTAACAAGAGGAGTGAACGGTGTCTTAGACAATTCAGCACTACTCTCTGTTCCTGTCTCCAGTACATGTGCCTTAGAACCGTTCCTCGGTAACTCATTTGTCAAAGTGTCATCAAGACTTACAGACGTACATTCCGTTGAATACGAACTCGCGTTCGAGTGCGTATCATCAAATTCAACTTCGTTATTTTCACACACTTCCACAAAATCAAAACCATCAAAACTTTCATCAACATCGACCGATCCGTTATCTGTGTTTCCACAACCAGACGTAGCATTCTTCCTAAAGTTATTTTCCTCACTTTGTTCAGTCACCGAGCAAGCACTGATATTGACTGATGTATGACTGGTTTCACTCTGTGTAGAATGTGGCCTTGAGCTATTGCAGTCGTCTTCTACTGTTTCAATTTCTGGGTCACAGTGTTTAACCACCGAACAGGCTACTTCGGTATTCCAATTGTCGCAGACTACAGTTTGACAACATGACATGACATCAACATTTTTGGGAACACAAAGTTGTACAGCACTGCATTCACGATCAATGCTTTTGAAATGTTTATTCTCAATACTTGGCTTTCTGCCACAGCTCAGATCCTCCCGTTTCAGAAGTTCAGTCTGTACAGCCAGAGCTTCACTACCCTCAAGATATGTAACCACAATATTGTCATCACTGGCGGTGTCGTCGTTCTTAGACAGCAAAATTTTGTCACTGTATTTCTGATGCTTTTCGAACTTTGCAAGGTTGCTATCAGAACTACTGCGGCGCAATGAATGCAAAAATCTGTCATTCTTTGTGTCAAAAATAATGTAACTGTCATCTTTAGTACCAGCGTGAAGATGCAGTTTACATTCAGCTTTAGCCACAAAATTGCTATCAATTGATATGTTAGAATTTGTTTTTTCATACTGCAATCGTCCACAATTTTGGGCTTTTTGCCTAGTAAGATATGCTGAACTTCGCGAATAACGGGCTGGGACAGAGCAATTAGTAATATAATTCTTCACAATGTTTTTCACTTTTGCGTTTTGAACTGGAGGCACCAGTTTATAAACTGATCCCTTACAATAATCTGTATGTGAGTTTCTGTCGGTTTGGTTCAAAAAGGACTTGCCACAATTACTGCAATGCAACAATGTTGCAGTCCCAGAATCATGGAAGCATTCTTCAAATAATCTTTGTATGTTAAGCAAAATGTGCCCCTGAACACTATCTTTTTTGCCACTGTTGCCGTTTCCTTTCAATTTCTGTTTCACAATATCGTCCAATTCACAAATACTTCGCGTCGACGTAGTACTGTGCGATGTGTGCTGCCCATCAAAGGCAGGTTCGACCAGTTTTACACACTCCAAATCGCTTGAAACACTGTCTTTTGCTGTGAGAGGGCCACTTAGCGCAATTTGTTCTGTAGGCACTGTATTTTTTGATTCCATAGCCTGTTTACCAAAATCTGTTTCTGCAGAACTAAGTCTAGGCAAACATACGGATATCGGGGCGGAACCAGCAGTAAATCCATTACCGGAATCAAAGTGATGTGTTTTCATTAAATGCCTACGAACGGCCCTACTCCCGTTAAAATTGGATTTCGGGCAAAGCATGCACCGAGTTAGCTTTTTGTCAGCTTGGTTTGGAAGGTTCCATACAGCTTTCTCCACATGTGGCAGGTCAGAATGATAAAAACTCATGTGGAACGCTAAATGTCTGATGTTTTTAAACCGAATCGGCCAGCTCTGTTTTGAGGAAGACGAGCAAACCATACACATTGCTGGGTTCAACTCAATTACAGAGTTGTAATATTTAAGCAATCTGTTACACGTATTCACATCGCTTATGCTGTATCGACATAGAGCATCACTCTTTTGCGCAGAAATATTGTCTGCTTTATAACATTTACTTACACGTGAATCCGCATTTTTATCGGAATTTACTTCATCACCTCTTTCTATCTTTTTGGAAGGCGGGAACGCACGTAAACTCATTTTATGTACGGCACCCGGGGGCCTCATTCTCCTACGTCTAAGTGATAATGCATCGGGTTCCTCGGGCATCACCATTACCACTGATTCTGGCTCCTTCATATTCGCAGCTTGCTCAGTTGTTTTAGGCGGGCTTTCAGGACGAACAAGTATTTTTTCAGTAACATCACCGCTAACAGATTCCAACAAACAACTAATTGACTCACGGATAGCATCATCACAACGGTCTTGGGCAGAAATTTCATGCAATTCATGTTCTGCAGTTTTGGTTACTTGACCAGCGTCTGTGTCGAGAGACGACAGTTCAACGAACGCAGACAAATTATTCAACTTTTCTGCAAACACATTACCGCTAAAGTTTTGACCAGTTTCCTTGCGAATCCCACAACGTTCTGCTGCTTTTGATTTTGGCACGGTGGAGTTGGGTATTTGAGGAGATGCCGAAACGTCAGTAGATTTACCGTCGCCGGTATACAAGCATTTTTGAACACGCGCAACCAAATTCGCACGACCGTTTCGTAGCTGAATCACGCGCCGTGTACGTCTGTTAAAATGTGAAACACGTCCTATAGCGCTATTATGTAACTGTTGTCGCGTCCTATCCAATCCTGCACCTGAACTTACAGACGCACATGACGTGGTTGGTTGAATTGGCGATGGCGATATACCAAAACATGGCTTTGATTCTTTCGACTCCGCTGCTAAATATATAATAATATTAAATCACACCTCACATGTACACACAGTTGAAAAGGAATAACAAATTAACGTTTCCATATTAAAAGGCAGAACACAATAGCAAGATTTTTGATACCGACAACAGATGGTCAATAAAAACATAGAGTTGTTTTTTCTGCAAAATAAATTTTCCAATTTTTTTCGTAAAAAATGAAAAAAATTATTTCCTTGTCTGAGTGAATTCTTTGCGTTAGTATCCCTTAGTACGATCAGCAGAGATGGGCGATCGCGGTTAAAAACCGAGACAGCGATCTGACTACCGAGACCGGCCAAGAAATGTCTCGGTCAATTTTTGCCATCAACTAAAAAATTAAAATTTTCAAAATATGACTAATACTGTTTTCGTAGTTTTTTTGTAGTTTTTATAGTTTTTTCGTGTTTTTCAAAACTTTTTTTGCGTTTTTTGAATATCTGCTTATATTTATTGCGTAACTACTAAATTTTATAATCTCGCAGAAAAATTTTATTCATAAGCCTTCACTTCCTTCAACAATACAGTCACACGTTTGCTGAATCCTCGACTTCTAGTCTCGGTTCCAAACCACCGAGACTCAAAAAAGCGAGACCGACACCTGCCAAATACCGAAGCTTGCCGAGATAGAGAGTCCCATCTCTGACGGTCAAAGATAACAATTTATCTCAAAGAAGATATGATCATGATGTATGCAAAAAAGTTAATTGTCATTAAAGCAAGAAATGAAAGGCAGTAGCTTATTGCCATTGCAGGCGTAGTATGCCGGAATTCATGTATTTTCGCGGTTATCCTACCACGGCCGGCATTTGCCAAAATGGTTGGATTTTGAAAATATTTGCATATTTGAGCTTTCTGATGACCTCATCATTCCACTCCCAAAGTACACCCGTTGGACCCAAACATGTTTGTTTGTCGAAAAGTTAGACAAATTATATATCACTGGACGCCGCTTGCTAAGCTGAGTCGAACAGAGTAAAATTTTATGCAATGAAAAGTTTGATTAAAGATTTGTTATCAAATAACTGATTTGGAGCGACGCCAAATTTAGTTATTTGACCATTACTCATTTGCCAGTCGTCTGATTGCGGACACTATTCGACTCATCTCCACACGCTGCGTCGAATGGTATATAATTTGCTTAACTTTTGACAGAAAAATTTTTCGGTCGGAAAGGGGGCCTTGGGATCTTAAATCATTGAATTTTTCCAAAATTATAATTTGGACGTGGAATGATTAGAGTAAGCCATCAGAAGCTCATGAGTGGAGCGAGCTAAACTAGTCACACGTGATTTTGTAAGTATACTTATATTAAATCCCAAGACAATTTTTGGGTTCCTTCTAACATCGACATTCATTTTTATAACCTCGTGAGCAACGCCAGCTTGAAGACGGGCGTACTGTAGCATTGCTATGACTGGAATTGTTTATAAGACAAAGATTTTCGAAGTTATTGATGTGTAGGGCAGGGCGCAACCGGAATTGCAATTTACCGGAACCGGAATTTGAAAATTTTACCGGAACCGGAAAGTGAAGAATGCATTTCACCAAAAATTTCATTTTAATCTTATGTTTTGCTCTATTATTTGTGAAATAACCTTAGTCGAACATAGGTATGTATTTTATTTGTTGTATTTTAGATTTTCGTCGTCGACTGAAGTGAAATCCACCATCAATGGCTTATATTCGGAGTACATGAGTGGCTTTCAAAAGAGATTCTTAAAAATTAGCAAAGTTAAGAAAACGGCTAAATTATAACACCGGAATTTTTAAATCCGGTAAAAATTTACCGGAACCGGAAGGTGAAAAAATGCCGGAACCGGAATTCCGGTTGCACCCTGGTGTAGGGATGTGCCAGTTAATCGGCATCGGTAATAATAGGCACTTTTCGTGAGTATCGGCATTGGCACTACAAAAAATGCCAACTCTTTGCCGATACTTTTTTCATATTACAGTCAGTTCGAATGCTACCGATTTGATTTATGGGCACATATCGTTGTGTCTGGTCAGGAAACCTGTTATCTTTGCTGCATTTGTGTTTGAAAAAATTAATTGAGTTGAACCGTTCTTATAAAATTATAATCGTTTATGATGGTTAGAGTTTAAGCCTTCATAGAGCAATGTAATGTAGTATTCTATCTGCTTATTAAACATGGTTCATTAAAGTTGGGATCGGCATCGGCATCGGTAAAATTTCAAAATAAGAATCGGCATCGGTATCGGCAAAAATTTTGGTATCGGCACATCCCTATTTAAATGTTCATATAATGATGTAACCAGTATCCTATCTGTTTATTAAGCATGGTGTATTAAAGTTGGAATCGGCATCGGTTCGGATTCGGCAAAATTTCAAAATATGAATCAGCATCGGTATCGGCAGAAATTTTGGTAACGAAACGAGATGTGCAGATATCGTTTCCAATTTTAATATACGATGCTTCAGAACCGATGGGATACTATATTACATCATTATTAATGCGAAAACATAAATTCTAACCAGCATAGACGGTTATAATTTTATGAGAACTGTTCATTTCAATTAATTTTTTCAATCATAACGCAAACGAGATGAAGGACAGTTTCCCTGATTGGACGTACGGTTATACGCCAGCAAGTGAAATTGATAGCTTTCCAACCAACTGTTAAGTGCACAAACTATCGGCAAAAAATGGAATTTTTTTGCAATGCTGATGCTAATACTTACGGATGTAAAAGCGCCGACATCACCGATGCCGATTAATAGGCAAATCCTTAACATATACATCCAACTCAAACTGAAGAACCGCTCTAAGGAACATATATGACCGTCGGGCTTTTGTGAACAGGTATAATCACTCTTGAAAATATAGCTTTACTACGACTGGTTAAATACTGTATGTTTTTGAATTTTCTGACAAAAAATTTGTATACAGTTTTTTTGTACTTTGCAGTTCGATCAAACTATTGCAACTGATTACTTCTAATCATTTGGTCATAATAGAATAATGTACTGTACCCAAACTACTCCAAGACAGGGCGAAAATATAACACAACACTTTAACTGCAGAACCAGACATAACACCTGGCGTAAAAACATACCCAACAATTTACGTTACGCAATAGTTCATCAGCGTGATAAATAACAGAAAAGAAATTTAGCAAAACCGCAAGAATACTTATTAGGTTGCCAGCCACGCGCGCTGAAATATAATAATTCAGAGCTAACCCGCCAGATTAGGTGCTTCTCGACATGTCGTTCTGTTTCCATTAGCTGTTGCTTTCTTGTATTGTGCTTTTCGCCTTTTCGATGTTTTAGACAGTTGAGAAGATTGGTCGCGAATTGCTTGCACTGCTGCAGAATATCCAGTGGTTGAGTTACGGTGCTTGCAGTAGAAGCGTTTATGAGTGAGAAAATTGATTATACTGCGAAACAAATTGCGACATTGTCTTAAAAAGCTCAAAATGTCAATAAGTAAATGAGGTATACATATTCGCAATCGCAAGGTAAATACTGATGCGAAAATGAAGCTATCGTTCTTTAGCTAGACATTATAATATCTAATCAAACAATGTTTAGAATTTTACTTTAATACGTATTTCATCCGACTCTAGCGGTTTTATAAAACACGTTAGTTAAAGACGCAGAGTGGGGTCTAATACGCTACAAACCAATCACATCATACGTGTTAACAGTAAAATAACTGAAAAATATTGATTTGTGTCATACTAGTTTTGATAGATCGTTAAGTTATATACGTTATTGTTACACGATTTTACGAAAATGCAGCCGGAACTAATCGGTGTGGGCCATAACCAGCATGAGCTGGTGTAATTTCAACCGATCAAAATTTAATCCCGTTTATTAACAAGATTGAACGAACTACTTGCAAACACACTGATTTGGAAATAATTTTTCAAAGACAAAGTATCGAATACTTAAATTATTACGAATAATATGACACAGAACCGTGAAAACTCCGGTTCCTGCAAGCAGGAACAGGAACAGGAATTTGCACCCTGATATATATACGTACATATTAAACCGACCGATAACTAGAACGCGCACGCTTCAGTATATATCAGGGTACAACCGGAATTCCGGTTCCGGTAGGGAAATCAAGTACAGGATGCCCGCGGGTCATTTTTTCAGGTCCTTGTAGGCGTCCCAAAATCAAAAGTGGACCCCCTTTTGAAAATCCTGACTAAGCATCAAGGGCGTGGCGGTACGCTTGTCGAGCATGGCGGACTGAATTCATTATCTCAGGAGTAAAGGCGACATTTAACGGACCACCGGCACTATGAATCACGTCGTTAACAAGCCGCTGGGCAATTAAAGAATCTTCGGTCAGTTTTTCAACGAGCATGTCATTGTGCATGGAGAACCCACTTTCCACGGCGGCGTTTCCGTGAGACATAATCAACACTACTTTTATGACAGACCACAACTCGTCATGTTCTTCCAACTTGGAAAAAATACACGAATAAATCAGGGTGGCAACAAAAAGGTTCGGATTCGGTTTCGGCAAAAATTTGAGGTTCGGATTCGGATTCGGTTGTGGAAAAGCCGAATCCAACAAAGTTCGACAGTGTTTTTCATTTTTAAGCAATGAAATTTCTAAATACCTTGCTATAAAAATCAATATTTTTATTTCAGCTGAGAAATCTCAGAATGACGTCGGGACGAAATATATTAATGTACGTATTAAAAGTTATACGGCTGGCATTGCGTTAATATTCTGAAACAAATTATAGATATATCTGAAATTTGCAACATGCAGGATTCGGATTCGGTTTTTGCAAATTAGCACTGGATTGGGATTCGGTCAAATCGTGGATTCGGCGCCACCCTGCAATAAATGTCATCCAATCGATCGTTGGCATAATCAGGTTTTACTTCGCCATTTTTCAGGTTTTTCCATTTTTATAACTAAGGGCTTCGAAAAAGCAAGTTTTTTCAAGTGTTTTAGTAAAAATCAGGGTTTTTCAGGGCTTTTCAGGTCGCGGGCACCCTGCAAGTATTTTTCATCGAAATTTTCCGTTTTCGATATTAAAAATGTTCTCATTCGAAAATTTAAGAAAAAATTAGCAAATATTCTACTGACACAGCTTCAAAAACTCCCTGAAGACGTGTATTGCCAAAATTTTCAATTTGTGTCATACTCTATAATTTATCATATGTTTCCACATACTACATTTGACTTGTTTCAAGATTTTGACGAGAGGTGTGTTTGCACCATTAAAAAGCGACAAAAGAGCGTTAAAAGTTAATTTTGCGGTATATAACATATAACAAGTATTTTTCCTTTTCTGGTTCCGACTCCGGTATTTTTAAACTTTCCGGTTCCGGTATAAATAAACCATCGAAAGTACTAGACTTCGCTGTCGTGGATAATGAAAATCTAAAATACAGCAAAAAAATAAAATAAAGAAGAATTTTGCGGTGGTATGTATTTCTCACTTTCCAACCCCGGTATTTTTTCAAATTCCAGTTCCTGTCAATTGTAATTCCGGTTGCACCCTGATATATATAATCAATACACTTCGCCAATATGACATGCACTCGAAGTAACAAGCAACAGAATTCAACAACCGAACATACCGGCATTCCAAAACAACGTCACAACCGTCATACAACAAATTCTTAACTTCCTGAGTTCCGTCTTTCACAATTTTTTCAATCTAAAATTAGAAAAAATCAATAACAAAAGAAAATTAAGATTACAGACAATACAGTCAGATTTTTTAGAAACACAAATTACACGTTCACTTCTAAATTATTATATAACATGATTTACAACTAACTATGATTATAAAAATGCAAAATTTCCAGTATTTCTATAACGGAAACGGACATCGGTTCTGACTAGTAGTCGCAATAATATACAGATATTAAAACCTGAACCGGTACCCGCTGTACCGATTTTGATAAGCATTGTTGTTTAAAAACTTATTATTCTGGGGTGTTACAGGTACGACCGGATGCCGGATATTTACTTGGTTGCGGTGCCGAACATTATAAAACTGCTTTTTACAAGTGAGCGTATTTATCATCTTGCTGCGATTACAATTCTGGGTGGGCAAGATATTCTTTAAGTACAGAAGTAGGCAGGGTGCGACCGGATACAGAATTTTTGAGCGGAAAAGGAACCAGATACCGTATATATATTTTATAATAATTTATTTTTTCGCTTTATTTTTAGCGTGCTCAAGGTTTTCCTGTCATAAGGTTGATAATTGCTGGCTCGCGTACATCAGTTAAAAGTAGCTGAAAACCTACGTATCAAAACTTGAACTTCTTGGGTTGGCCAGAAATGTAATCGCAGCAAGATGTTAAAGACGATCACTTGTAAAAAGCGGTTTTATGATATACGGGACCACAACCGTAAATATCCGGCAGGGTTATACCGGATACCGAAACCGGATACGGATATCAATTTTTACCGGATATTACACCGGAACCGGATATCCGGTCGCACCCTGATAATAGCTGACAGCAGTAAATAAAATAAATTATAAAAGAAACTCTGCGAGCAAACAGAACGGGAAGTTAAACGCCTTTCGCATTACATAATTTCAGTTTATTAGCATCAATTGTGAACTTTATAACAGACACTGACATTAAACACGCTGAAGAACAACAAAAAACTAATTATATAAACAAATGCCGTACAATATCCAATTCCAATTACGGTAAAAATTTCCATATCCGTATCCGGTACCCGGTAAATTAATATGCGGTGCACCCTGGTATTAATTTCGCACAGGGGTTTTACAGTTCTGAGCAGTTTGCTAACTACCAAGGTGCAACCGGAATTAAAAAAATTTCTTTTTTACTATTATTCATTGAAATAACCCAGTTGAAGTAGGTATTTACTTGATATGCCGAAGTTTAGAATTTCATTGCCCACGGAAGCGAAATCTACCGTTGATGGTTTAAACACTATATATACTAGTAAAATGTGATTTACTTTTATCACCCAAACTTTAAAAACGTCCAAAATTTAATTCAGAATTTTTAATTCCGGGAAAAATATACCGGAACCGGAAGGTAAAAAATACTGGAACAGGAACTCCAGTTGCACCCTGTACAAATTATCCGTATGTATAGTGACGAACTTTGTAGTTCCGATTCCGATTGCGGTATAAATTTGATGTTTTGAGTTCGTTACAATACAGTTCCGCTTTGCGCTCTGGCTACAAATGATCACATTTTAGTACTAAAAGCTTTTTGGGTGCGAGTAAGCTGAATTTAAAGTTTACAAGTCCCCGGAACAGCGAAATGATTAGCCAGCTAATTACTTAGCATAATACCTTAATTGGTTAAGCCTGGATTAAGAATTTTTAAATAATTTAACTGATTATAAGGGTTAACAGCGATTCGATTTGATTTCAGTACTAAGGGTTTTGTGGCGTGAAGAATTTCAATTAAAATGTTTTAGAATCATCCACAACAGACAAATGAATAGCTAGCTACTAAGTAATTTCCATATTAATTACGTATGCCAATAATGGAAGTTGCGTTGTGCGGGCATGAGAAATTTAAATAAATATAGCGTTTAAAAATTGGAACAGTTTCAAATTAATTTCTCGATACCCAATTAGTACGTATGTTTGGTATACATGAGCTGTAACAGTAAAGCCATTATATATCTTATAGGTACCTACGGGATTACAATTGAGTGTTGTAGGCCATACCCATAGGTATCTCAATACACGTAGTTCCTCTACGGTTGCATTAGTAAATGTTCGATATGCTTTGGGAATTTGAAATTCACTACTTACCTGCTGTATTCCAGTCAATCCACACAATACCGACGACGTTAAAATTGATTCATCTATTTTGGATTCAGACATTATTTGAAGAAATGTGCAGTAAGACTGGACAATAAACCCATACCTACATCCAGTTACAAAAATATCTCGATTTCGATATCCTGAATCTAGTAAAATAACCTTTTCCATATATAAATATATTCAATTTTATCTGAATGCCATTTGAAGCTAGGATTAGAAATCCAGTCGCACGGGTAAGAAGCGTTTACCGTCAGCACGCACACAAATTATATATTATCAGTCTAGCCAATGAATATGAAGTACATATTTCGATTTGCTATGCTATTCAATCATGCTATTTTTGCTTATGGCCATCAAGAAATTGCCGCTGCAAGTCTTATGAATGAATTTCTAACAAAACTTGCACATGCATGTCTAGGTGAGAGAAACATTCAAGAGTGAAGGTTTTTATCGGAATATTTTGGCTTAAATACACTATTAAATCCTGCAATTTCCATCTAGTGCTTAAAAGAAAATAAAAGCACAGGACGGAAATATTTCGATCGGCATTGGACGATGCTGGCTATGATTTTTAGTTAATTATTTACCGCTGCAAGTTTTGCGAACGGGATTTCGAACAAAACTTGCAAGGACAAGTTGCAGCTGCAAGCTCTCGCAGTAAAAACTTGCACGTGTGAACAGGGCTTTACAAAGATTGACTTCACATTTAGCTATAAAATAGAAGCGGATAAGCTAAATGTAAGTTTACACTGCGAATCAAAAATCATAAACAACTTTAGTAGCTTATTCATACGTGCACATTTTGCAGCTAAAACTTGCATTTGTTAACAGGGTATGAGATCTGTAAGCACAAAAAATTAAGTAAAAAACTTATGAAACCTTTGAGTTGCACAGCATAGCATTGAGTTTTAGCTGAACAACCGAATATTGCTGAACAACCGGCACTAGTTTTACTTAAAGGATTGCTCAACGACCGGCACTAGTTTTACTTACAGGAAAGAGTTGCAATCTTTTAAAGGCGTTTTCTCCGTTATGGTTTTTGGCATAACAATGACGCCCTATTCTTCGCTAGTTTTGGAATATGTGCCGCATAATTAAAACCATGTCTGTCCCTTGTTTTAACTTTACGTGCAACTTGCAGCAAATCAAATTCAAAATGCCACTCCCTGAAGTCTAATAACTATTTGAATGAAGTTCAACGCATGTTATTCTTAGGAGCGTCCGAAATTTGGATAGGCCTTGGAATTATCCTTGGGCTCAATTTTGTCAGAGAGTTAGGATTTAATTTAGGCTTCTTCATTCTTTTGAGTTTCCAAATTACGATTGAATAACTATCTCTAAGTTTGTGATTTTTTCTTAGGGCTTGTACAAAGACTTGTGTTTCACATGATTTACGTAGCTAGGTGCCGTGAAATTATCGGAATTATTGAGGCAAGTTTCGTTAAATGCTTGCACGTTCTAATGATTGCACTAGGAAAAGTACGGGCTTGAAAGCGTTCTCTTTTCCAGGTATGTTTGCAGAATTTAGATTATCAACTAGACTGTTTTATTTCTGGCTAGGAAATATGCATGGAGGAAAGTAAAAACCTCGTGCTGATTCTCACATTGGTTATACGCTGATGCATATGTAGTGCCTTCATATGCAGAAACGATAAAAACACGGTAGAACCAAGATACATGTGTGTAATGATTAGGTTTTATAAAGCCCTGTTCACACGTGCAAGTTTTTGTTACGAGAACTTGCAGCTGCAACTTGCACTTCCAAGTTTTGTCCCAAATCCCGTTCGAAAAATTTTCAGCTGCAAATAATTTATTAAAAAACATAGCAAGGAATTTAGTTCACATGTGTGTGGGGGCGTAGTGTCTGCTGCGCCACACTAATCTCCCCTAGCTGTGCTAGATACCGCCCCTGGAACCCACCTAAGCGTGTCTGGCCCTGAAATAATAATTTTGATTTTAATTTTTATTATTGTGTTTTGAATGACTTAGCTAGTGGTGATGACGAAATTGTCATCACCACGTGTGTTATGTTGTTATATTTGTATTTATTTATAGTGGTGATGACGAAATAGTCATCACCACGCATTTTATGATGATGTTGTTTCTGTTGTATTTATTACAACAGTGTGGAGGCGACGATTTTATTTACGCGGCGCCTAATTTATTCAAATTAGGCGGAGGTAGCCTGGCCTCCAAAACAATTCATATTTATTCTGAGATTTTGTTGACAAGATTCGGTCGGTAATTTAAAAGAGTTTCGGGAATTGTATTTAAAACTGGTTTTGCAGCATTGGTTTGGCGAATTATTTTATTGGTGTTATTATGAGTTTTATGGTTTTCTGTACGGACGACGGCATCGGTTGAACGTAAGTACAAATTACTGTTGGGATTTAAGTCAGAATACAATCCAGGCTTTAAGCTAGTGGATTAGTATTTTGCGCAGGCGCTGCGTCTTAGATATCAAGTATTGTGCGTTTCGCGGCGCGCAGATTAGCCTTTGGGCAACACATTGATCTAAGTTTCGTAGCGCGTAAATAAAATTTACTCCCCGTGTCGTTGTTGCGAGCGAGTAAGGGAGCACACACTTACAATAATTACCGGAGATCGCGACCGTACCTTTTGCAGCCCAAGAGTTCTCGGATTTCCTTTGTGCTGCTTTCCCCCATATTATAGCCCCAATTTCTGTACACAACTACACAAATACACAACTACACCTCTAAATCCATACAAATCCGACATGGTGACCACGATGGTCTCCGGTACAAATTTTAAAATCCCTCAATGGACCCCAAAAATTTGGATAGTTCACAAAGTAAAAATACAATTCCCCCTTCCCAAATATTAACACGTAGACAAACAAAATTACAAATAATCCCACACACACAACAAAACACAATGGATTCTCTTGCTAGCGAGACGTCGTTATTAGACGACGAATTACCAACAACTAGTGTTACTAGTGGAAATATTGAACATGATAATTCCATGACGCGCTTCAAACCCATAGGAAAAGGCAAGACACTTGCCAGAACACCGCCCAGAATACAAACAGGGCGAGAAACAATACAACCACAACCCCCTACAATAGTGCCAAAGGGAATTGATCAGGATACAATGTTAAAACTAGTAGACACAATAGTCACAAATAAAAACGTGGCGATTGATAAAAAACCAGTGCCACGAGAAATAAACATAAACGCTCTTAGCGAGAAAACACAAGACAGTTTATTGGAAACAGAAACAAAAGCCGCATATGCGGCAGAAACACATTTGCCGCAAAGCTGCGAGATCCTACAATTAACAAACATAAAAAATACAATAGAAACAGAAATACAAAAGTTGGTTACCGATAGTATCCGAAACCAACTACAATTAGCGGTAACACGGTTACCAGAAACACAGGTATACACGGATCATTATCCGAATAGTAACCTGCAAAATGCACAACAACAAGACACTGTTGGGCATATAATAGCGCAACAGCAGAATACAGAACCGGGTAATACCCCAGTTCAGCAGTGGTTACAGCAACAGTTAGTAACAGCAAAGCTGTTGGAAAAACTACCACCAGCTGAACAGTTAGAATATTTAAATATTCACAACACCAGAAAAACAAATAACAAGAGTACGCGGCAAAGTTCAGCGAGATCAACACCAGAACCACAACATTCCCCAGAAAATGTATTGCAATCAGGTCCGCAGGCCACACAGCCTGCGGAGATTGTAGTGAAGTTTCCTAATAGAATTCCAACAGTTCCCACATATGATGGGACTTCGGATTTTTACACCTTTTACAAAAAATTCGAAAGGATTTTAAGAACATCGGAAGTTACAGACATAACAACGAAATTACGTTGTTTTAAAAATAGTTTAAAAGGAATTGCAGAAAAATTCCTAGATCTAAAAGAAGAAAATGTGGAATATACCACAGAAAATTACAACATTATGATAAGGGAATTTCAGGAACGGTTCGGTGAATCAACCGATCTTAGTACTAGAATGGCTACATTCCAAAAAATTAAACAAACGGGAAGCGTAAACGATTACGCTGATGAATTACAATCTTATTGGATCCGACATTTAGAAAAGAATTTTACAAACACGGCAGAAGCACAAGAGCTTCTTTGCCAAACCTTTATGAATAATACAATAACACCTATTAGACATAAGTTACAATTAGGAATTGTGGAATCGTTTGAACAACTACGATTCCGCGCCCTAAAATTAGAAAAGCAATTACAATTAGAAGGAATTACACTAGAAAACGGAAATAATTCTTCCGGAAAAGGAAAGAATCAAAGCACACAAGGAACAGAAAAGTCTACTAATACAAAAATTAGTAGCAACCAAGAACAGCTACAGAACAGACAAACTAATACGTTTGTCCGAAAAACAACGGATCAGTTAACTCAGCTAAAAGCAACTGGTGCATGTTACAGATGCACACAGAAAGGCCATTTGGCCAAAGATTGCCCGTTAAAATCAACGGACAATTCAGGGACCCTAAATAAAAGTCAAAATAACCAAACAAAAGCCACGGAGCAAGCACCATGCTCATACTGTGGCAGAAATAACCATAATGAGAAAGATTGTTTCTCTAATCCTGCAAATAAATGCAGTTTTTGCGGGTGGGGAAATCATAAATCAGAAGAATGTTATCGCAACCCAGCGCGTAATAATAAAGAATCAACACCAAAACAAAATGCCGTAGCTAGTAACATAGCAACAAATAACCAGGGAAAGGCACCGACCGAGGTGTCGGTACCAACAGGAACACAACAAAACTTGGAGACATATGCTTGCCGAATTAGGAAAGCAACGGAAACATCGGTGTCATTCATTGCTAATATTCCGATATACTCTACCTTATCGGAATACTCCAAACCCACAGGGTTTCACATAGAAGCAAGAATAGCAGACTACATTATAACAGCAATGCTAGACACAGGAGCTGATGTCTCCTTAATGCACAAAGAAGTATATGAATTATACTTTAAACAACTTCCATTAAAGGAAGACATAAAAATAACATGTAAATCTTTTGACAATAGATTAACGGAAAAAACATTCGGTTACATTGAAACAAAAATAGAAATTGCTGGAATAAGCAAAGTGGTCAAGATACATATAGCCCCAAGAATGCAATTGGGGTTAATATTCGGAGATGATATCTTAAACACATTCGGATTGGTGCTAGACTATGCACAACAATCCGTAGTCATCGAAGGAAGCCGTATTCCTTCATGGAAATTACATTATAAAAAAGAAAATAACAAAATAGAGGACAAATATACGGAGAATCCATTTCCCCGTATAATTTTGAAAAGACCGTCGCCAGAAAGGGCGAACGAAATACCTGATAGAAAAGAGAAGGCGGAAACAGAAAAGGAGACGCCTGAACAGGCGGGAATAAAAAATAAAACGCCTGAACAAATCGAGTACAATGAAGCCTCGATATGCAAGATAAAAATTGACACAATAATGATAGTACATTGTCAGATAGATAACACTAATACCTCTAATAAAGAGGTAGTAGTAGAACCAAAACAGGTTGATGACCAGATACTAATACCGCACACTTTAGTGCGGGTATCGGAAGGAAATATATTCATTCCTATTACTAATCTAAATGATAAACCACTGACTATAAGCGCTAATAAAAGCGTGGCAACGGTAGTGCAACCGTTGCAAATAGAACAAATAATAACGCAAGAAGAAGTAACAAATAACGTGGAAGAAATAAAAAAGGAAACAGAAAACAACAGCAACACAAACGTGGAAACCATAAACACGGTAGTTGCGTCACGAGAACACAGTGAATCGCAACAACTTAAAAATTTTAAAGAATGGTTGATGGAACAATCAAACCATTTCGAACATGAAATACTCCCTGAGGGAGTACAATTAGATGGAAAAGAATTAGATGGAAAACAAATAAAATTTTTGAAAACATTATTACACTTAAACAATGACATTTTGGACAAGAACACAAGAAATTAGGAACAACAGGGGTAGTAAAACATACAATTGAGGTCAACACAGATAAGCCGATCCAACAAAAGGTTAGACGAGCGGCTTATGCAAGAAGAGTGGAAATGTCAAAATGCATAAAGCAAATGCTGGAAGATGGCATAATTCAACCATCTAGAAGTCCGTGGGCTTCTCCAGTAGTACTAATTAAAAAGAAAGATGGAAGCTGGAAATTCTGCGTTGACTACAGACAAGTCAACGAGGTGACGAAAAAAGATAGTTTTCCGTTACCACGCATCGATGAAACAATCGATGCACTAAGAGGATCTAAATATTTCACAACAATCGATCTCCAGTCAGGATACTGGCAAATACAAATGCATGACACTGATATTGAAAAGACAGCGTTCATTTCACACGAAGGCTTATTCGAGTTTAAAGTAATGCCGTTTGGCTTAACAAACGCGCCTGCAACATTCCAAAGAATGATGCAGATGGTGTTTGCAGGATTACTAATGGAAACCTGCCTATGCTATCTAGATGACATAATAATATATTCAAAAACATTCATAGAACACATGTTCGATTTAGAGCGTGTGTTCGAACGCTTAAGAGAAGCAGGCCTAACAGTAAAAGGCAAAAAGTGTACTTTCGCTAAACGAAAGGTGCACTTTCTAGGACACGTAGTGTCAAATGGTGGAATAAGTCCAGATCAGGACAAGATAAATAAGGTTAAGAATTGTCGAACACCCAAAACAATAACGGAATTACGTTCGTTTTTGGGATTAACAGGCTATTACAGACAATTCGTCAAGAACTACGGAATAGTAGCACATCCCTTGTATCTAATTACACAGGGTAATCAAAAAGGAAAGAACATACAAGACCAATGGTCTAAAGATTGCCAAAAGGCATATGAAAAATTAAAACAGCTGCTAACACGAGCACCTGTTTTAGCCTACCCTGATCACACAAAACCATTTATCCTGGATACGGATGCAAGTCAAAACGGAGTAGGATTCGTTTTGACACAAAAAGGATCAGATGAACTGGAACACGTCATACATTTTGGAAGTCACAGATTCTCGCCAACAGAGGCGCGATATGCAATAACAGAAAAAGAATGCCTTGCAATGGTTAAAGCATTCAGTAAATTCAGACCATATTTATTAGGAACACATACGCTAGTTAGAACGGATCATGCTCCGTTAACACAAATTTTAAATAAAATAAGACCAATAGAATCGTTAACACCAAGATTATCACGCTTTTCATTAAAATTACAAGAATTTGATTTCACCGTACAATATAAACCAGGTCGAAAGCATCAAAACGCCGATGCTTTATCCAGACCTCCAATATTGGAGGACGAAGAAGAGCAAGCAGATGCTCTTCCCCAAGAAGTATTAGATAAAGTAATAAAAAGAGAACAAAAAATTATGAAAGCACTAGAAAAAGAAACAATAGAACGAGTCACAATTAATACTGTGACCAAAGATACAGAAGAAGAAAAAACAAATGAGGAATATTATTTCAAAATTGAAACTACATGGGAATATGAACAGTTGAAAAACGCACAACTAGAAGATGAAAAGGCGGGTGCAATGATACAATATTTATTGCATGACATCCAACCCAAAACAGATGAGTTACGGCGTTGGGTACATAATAATGAACACAAATGCATAATGTACAATGATATATTATACATTATACAAAGAAAAAGAACGCCGCAACGTTCTGAAGATCCAGAATTTCAAATATTTGTACCAGAATTATTTCGAGATGTATTGCTAGAACAAGCACACACATCTAAATACGGTGGACACCTATCATTTGATAAAGTGATAGGAAAGTTAAAACGCAAATTTTATTGGCCCACAATGTCAAAAGACATTCAAGAATATATAGATAAGTGCATACCATGTGCAAGATTTAAACAAGGGCCAAATCGGAAAAATCCTTTGGATCCAATTAAGGCAATTCAGCCTTTCCATATGATGGCAGTGGACGTCATTGGACCACTGCCAGAAACAACAGCTGGTAACAAATATATAATTTGTTTCATGGACTACTACACCAAGTGGCCTGAAGCATTTCCAACCGCAGATCAAACTGCGAAGACAATCACAAAATTAATTTGTGACAATATAATCCCGAGACATGGGGTCCCTCGGATAATACTATCTGACCAGGGACCCGCATTTATTTCCGAATTATATAAATCGGAAATGGCAGCCATGGGTACCAGAACAGTATATAGTACCCCATATCACCACCAAGCAAATGGGTTGGTGGAACGCTGGAATCAGACATTACAAAAAATGTTGAAACCAGTAACAGAGCTTGACTCTAAAAATTGGGACAAGTATATAGAACCGTTGCTCTTAGCATATAGAACAACGGTACATACAACAACAAAACAAACACCTTTTTTCCTGGTTCACGGTAGAGATCCCGATCTACCAGGGGAAAATGCATTAATAACAATAACAAAACAAAGAGATCCGGCAAATTACGCCGAATCTCTAATAAAAACGCTGACACAAGCGTGGGACATAACATCTAAACAAATAGCATTGTCCCAGACCAAATACAAAAATTACTACGATAAAAGAACAAAAAGTAGACATTTTAAAATAGGGGAAATTGTTCTCATGAAAAAACGTGAGAAACTAGACCCAAAACGCATAACAAACAAATTCCACCCCGAATTTGAAAAACTTTACAGAATAAAAGCTATAGACGGTCCAAATCTGAAATTACAGTATTTGGGTTCGGCAACAAGAAAAGAAACTTGGTATAACCAAGCGTTGGTAAAACATTTCGGGGGTTCGCCGGAAGATTATCTAGCGTACGAAAATAAACTCCGTGCCGCTCGGAGTGAAGAAGAAGCACAACATGAGTTATGTGCAAAATGTCAAGGAAGTTACGCAGACGACGTAGCTAGTGGTCTCGAAATAGACTGGATCGAATGTGATCTGTGTCTACAATGGTACCACTTCCAATGCGTAAATTTAGATATGGAACCTTCACAAACAATTTGGTATTGCCCAGATTGTTTAAAAACAATAAATGAAAATTCAAAATTATAATTCTGCCCTAGTGAAAGAATTATCAATACAACGAGAAGTGAATTTATTTCTCAATTCTCAAGGAGGCAAGTATGGAACAGCTAAAACAAGCTATTCCAATGCCAGACACACCAAGAGAGTGCCAACAGAGGCGCCACCAAGAAGACCGACAACACGGTCAGTCACCGGAGAAGGTACCAGAACAGTGTACTCAAGCTTTATCACGGACGAAGAACGACAACAACTAGAAGATCCCGGACAACGAGAAAGTCGTCAAATACAAAGACAACCAGAATATCCGGGAAGGAGAAATTTTTCAGAAGAAAAAAGATATATCGAAGCAACAGATTCAAAGACGCCACCACTCACAACGAATTTGATGTAAAATAATTATTAAGAAAACAGTGATTGTTGATTATCTGTGCCAAGGCCAGAATTATAAATAATATCTAAATTTTACAACGCCAGGGGTCGGCGTTTGGTAGAGCGGGGGGATGTGGGGGCGTAGTGTCTGCTGCGCCACACTAATCTCCCCTAGCTGTGCTAGATACCGCCCCTGGAACCCACCTAAGCGTGTCTGGCCCTGAAATAATAATTTTGATTTTAATTTTTATTATTGTGTTTTGAATGACTTAGCTAGTGGTGATGACGAAATTGTCATCACCACGTGTGTTATGTTGTTATATTTGTATTTATTTATAGTGGTGATGACGAAATAGTCATCACCACGCATTTTATGATGTTGTTGTTTCTGTTGTATTTATTACAACAGTGTGGAGGCGACGATTTTATTTACGCGGCGCCTAATTTATTCAAATTAGGCGGAGGTAGCCTGGCCTCCAAAACAATTCATATTTATTCTGAGATTTTGTTGACAAGATTCGGTCGGTAATTTAAAAGAGTTTCGGGAATTGTATGTAAAACTGGTTTTGCAGCATTGGTTTGGCGAATTATTTTATTGGTGTTATTATGAGTTTTATGGTTTTCTGTACGGACGACGGCATCGGTTGAACGTAAGTACAAATTACTGTTGGGATTTAAGTCAGAATTCAATCCAGGCTTTAAGCTAGTGGATTAGTATTTTGCGCAGGCGCTGCGTTTTAGGTATCAAGTATTGTGCGTTTCCCGGCGCGCAGATTAGCCTTTGGGCAACACATTGATCTAAGTTTCGTAGCGCGTAAATAAAATTTACTCCCCGTGTCGTTTTTGCGAGCGAGTAAGGGAGCACACACTTACAATAATTACCGGAGATCGCGACCGTAGCTTTTGCAGCCCAAGAGTTCTCGGATTTCCTTCGTGCTGCTTTCCCTCATATTATAGCCCAATTTCTGTACACAACTACACAGATACACAACTACACCTCCAAATCCATACAAATCCGACAATGTGTAAATAACCATGCAAGTCTGAGACTCCGGTATTGATGACATCCAGGAGTGCATGCTCTTTTATATAATTTCGAAGAAGGTTTTCAGGGAATTTTAAGCAACAAGTGCGCCACCTAAATTTCAAATTAAGAAGAGAAAAAAAGCAACGGGGACCCCCCCGCCCCGGGCCACACCCCCCCCCCCCCCCCCCCCCCCCGCCGTCATATGCAGCAGCAGTAAAACATAGAAGAACCAGATACATGTGTATAATGTTGACGTTCTTATAAGGCATAAAAACAGAAAAAAACTGAGCAGTTGATTGTGAGCGGTGTGGATCAGTGGATAGCGCGCTGGACTGATAATCTGTCGACCGAGTTCGAAACCTCCTGGGAACGTGCCTCATTTTCAGCTGCTAAATCAGAACTAAAAACCGTCGTACCCTAGCCTACCCAACTTATCACATGCAATAAATGCAATGCACATTGTGGTGAAGGGCATGTAAGCATGTGAGACATGCTTGTCCTGGTGCATACGCAATAAATGCAATGCACCATAGGCTAAGAGTTCGATCCCCGCTCTAGCCCACTTTTCCAGTTGCTTAGTAAAAGGTCTGATGTCCCGGATGCTACCTGACTGACATGGGGGCTACTCCGTGGGCGCAATGGTAAACTGCCGCGCTATGAACACGAATCCAGTCGAAAATAGGATGGACGGTCGAGGGACGACCTTGTTGAAAATAAGGGCATGTAAGCATGTGAGGCATGCTTGCCCTACTGCGCATGTAATAAATGCAATGCACATTGTGGTGAAGGGCATGTAAGCATGTGAGACATGCTTGTCCTGGTGCATATGCAATAAATGCAATGCACATTGTGGTGTACGGTCGACACATATAGTCGACGAAAAACGCCGTTGGAGAGGCGGGCTACGAGGCGCAGTGGTAGAGTGCTCGCTTAAAGATCCATAGGCTGAGAGTTCGATCCCCGCTCTAGCTCGCTTTTCCAACTGCTTAGTATAAAGGTCTGATGTCCCGGTTCCTACCTGACTGACAAGCAACAAGCTTCAGTACGTAATAAGATTTCTGCGACAGTGCAATATTAATTATGGGATATTGGTCTGTCTCTCTGATATGTGATTGTTATGTGTGCATTTTGTGCCAAATAAATACATATACCTTATTTACGTTATCTTCTTTTTCAATCTTGTATTGTTAATGTTTTTGAGCGGAACAGGACCTTCAGGGTTCGTGATATAGGATTTTTCTGAAATGGTTCGATATTGATGCAAAAAAATTTCGGACACTCTCAAACAGTCTCAAGTCTCAGTCTCAATAGTACAACCACGGACAGAATTAAGTGCACAGAAACCGCGATTACGTCTACTGCGCTTGCGGTTGCGGTTTTGTAGCCGCGTCTGAGTGTTTCAGCGATCGCGTCTCAAACGCGGTTTGGGACGCGATTTTAATTGCATCCGCAGTCGCGGTTTGAACCCCGCTCGCAGTCGCGGTTTGAACCGCGGTTCCAGTCGCGGTTTGAACCGCGGTTCCAGTCGCGGTTTGAACCGCGGTCCCAGTCGCGGTTTGAACCGCGGTCCCAGTCGCGGTTTGAACCGCGGTCGCAGGCGCGGTTTGAACCGCGGTCGCAGTCGCGGTTTGAACCGCAGTCGCGGTTTGAATCGCGGTTGCAGTCGCTGTTTGAACCGCGGTCTCAGTCGCGGTTCGCAGCGCGGTTTGAACCGCGGTCGCAGTCATGGTTTGAACCGCAGTCCCGCCCAAACACTTGTGGTCGCGTTTACCTGGTATTCTAACGTTAACCACATATGTAAATTAGTTTTGAGCACATGTATGGAGTATCAAGTATGCATGGGCGTACGTTATGCATTCGGGTATTGATATCTGTATTACGTAGACTAGTTGTACGGCAACAAACTTGGCTTTGTTATTAGATGTGTAGTGTAATAGATGGCCGGGTGCAAGGCTGACCGGATTATACCGGAATCGAAATCGAAACACTATAACTTTCAGCGAGTTGATTTTAATTCAAAGTGAGTTAGCAAGCTGCGGTTCGCTTATGAAAATCTTGCCGTGTTCTTTTTAGTATTGGGTCCAAAGCCGATTTTGCCCAATTGAACTCTATTCATTATGAGCTGCTGTAATTCTGGGCATAGGCTCTTGCAGGCTTCAACCTGAATTTAATGTCTTCAAATAACAACTTACAAACACATAATCACGCCAGTTCCCTTCAGTAATAATATAAGTACCAGGAACGGTAGCTATTTTACAGACCGAGGTTGCAAAAAGTGGTTAAGCTGAAAGTTTCGGTTCCTGTTTGCATATACAGCGGACAAATACAATTCGTCATTTGCTTCTTAAATCTGCACAGAGTAATAAGCTAGCGTAACCACGGCTGTAGCCGCAATTTTAGCCGCGTCGGTAACCGCGAGTGTGACGCGTCTGTAACCGCATTTTTAGCCGCGATTTTAACCGCGAACCTGCGATCGCAATCGCGTTTTTGCGTCCACGTAAATTGCGGTTGCGAGCGATCGCGATTGCGTCTGCGAGCGATCGCGATTCGAACCGCGTTTGGGTCGCGACCGCGGTTGCACTTAATGCTGTCCGTGAATGTACTTGAGTTGAGACTGTCTCAGTCACAACGTTTTCATTGTCCCATTCCTGGCAATTTGCAGCTGCAAGTTCTCGCAGAGATACGGATTACAATAAACCATCAAGTTCAAAGTACCCATATATCAGGTTCCTCCGGAATATGATTGACAGCATTTGTGTTATATGTAAGCCAGACTTAAACGTTTATTATCACCAAGCTGTGGCAAAGAGTTCCAAACGAGAATAATTTGATCTGCGAAATAGAACTTATGACTGTTTACTCTAGAATTCACAGAGAAACTGCAGGTTATTAGCAATTCTAAATTAGTAGTGAATGTGGTAGGTTCCCTTATCTATAACACGCTAAATCAGGATTATTTTTGAAAGTCAAAATATAAATTATTTACGGCATCTAGGAGGACAGATACAGAATAAAGGTATAATATTAGTAGACATGGTTGGGGATTGCCAGAGGACTGTACCCGTAGCAAGGGATTCGAGTATCCAATTTATTACTTTGAAACCCGTCGTGCTCGCTAGAAATAACGAACTCAGGTTAATACACGATAATTACAAAGCAACTTACGACGTTCTCAATGAATCGGTAAGATCCAACGAACGAATGTTAGTTAAAGTTAAACTCAACAAAAAATGACTCAAAAATTAGTTTCCAGAGAAATTAAGAGTTTAATCTAGGTTTTCCTTTCGCCGAAGAAAACCAGTATTTCGTGGGAATTAGTCTTGAATTCTAATACGATAGAAAATATTTCTAAGTCCACGGGTTTGTCACAACTCTGGAGGGAGCAGCGGCAGAGATCGCTCATATGGATAACAATGTAGTAATGCCGACGCCTACGATCTGACTTGTACATACAGATGATAACATGAATCGCAGTTGAGCTAGAATGCTTCTTAGTTTAGTTTTTTATGTATTTGTTTAAAAACCCATGCTGTAAACGACATATATATTAAAGTATTTTTGTTAAAATATTGCAAAAGCTTAGCATCAATAAGGTTTTCGAATAGTTGCATGTGCATATAGTATATACTATTCCAACTAACAGTTTAATAATTTGATTGTATCCCATTGGAACTTTTGTTTGCAGCAATAGGCACCACTACAATTCGATGCTTATTTAGCAGGTTCTTAAGTTTCCATGGACGATTTAGTAGATAATTTAGCATTCTCCTTTAATGTTAGTGAGGATAGTACATTGCCATCAACTACTGGTCCACATCCAAGATTCAATGCTTTTAAATCTCGAAGCTATGTTGCGTTTAGCCAAGAAAAGCGTCGAAATGAGCGATTAGAAAATCAAAAGCGGTATGGTATTTGTCGATGATTGATTTTATTATATATTTAGATTTTAGATTACGGATTCCTAAATAGAAATCTAACAGACGTGGGAAATTCGGTTTTCTCGAAAATTGATAACCAGCTCCGGGGTATATTCCATTCGGGTATTTTATTGTTGAAAGGTGTGCAGGGTTGACTCACGAAAACTGACTATATTAGCAATGCCCATACGTACCAGTGCCGATTAATCGGCACATCCCTAATGTATAACGTGTATACGTAATTCTATATTAAACTATTAATGGCCGAATTGTATTATTGAGCGAAGCGAAACTCCGAGCGAAGCTCGGAGTGTCGCGAAGCGTTTTATGTTTTGTACTTGGGGGTCGAAAGGTGGATGTCCGTCCGTCCGTCTGTCCGTCCGAAAAGAATCTCAGGAACGGCTGAACCAATTTTGATAAACTTTTTTTTGTTTGAAAGCCAATTATCCTGGGGTGTTAACCTCGCATTAGGGTTTTAAAATTTTAAGCCGTTTATTAGCTACAGGCTAATTTGCATAATTATTTAAGCCTAAATTAGGACTTTCCACAATATTTCACTAATTATTACAGTTAGAAGCAATCTAATTTTAGCATTAAAGGGTTTTTGGGTGCGAGGAATCTGCGTAGACTGTTTACAAACCTCCAAAACCGATAATTGAGCAGTTAGCTAAAAGATAATTTGCATATTAGCATAGTTCATAAGCCTAAATTAAGACTTTTTACAATATTTCGCTAATTATTAAGGTTAAAAGCAATATAATTTCAGCACTAAAGGGTTTTTTGGTGCGAGGAACTTGAATAAATAGTTTACAAACAACCAAAACGAATAATTGAATAGTTAGCTAATAGCTAATTTGCATATTATCTTAATTGACAGACAAAACTAGACTTTTTAAATTATTTCCATAATTATTAGGGTTTACTGAAGGTTTTTGGGTGCGAAGAATCTGAATAAATTGTTTACAACCATCCACAACCGATAATTTAATAGTTAGCTAATAACTAATTTGCATATTAGCTTAATTGACAGACAAAATTAGGACTTTTTAAATTATTCCAAAAATTATTAGAGTGGCTGAAGAGTTTTTGGGTGCGAGGAATTTGAATAAACAGTTTACAAACATCCGAAACCGATAATTGAATAGTTCGCTAATAGCTAATTTGCATATTAGCTTAATTGCTTACGTGCGTTCGAGCTTCGCTCAATAAATGTAGTCCCACTACGACTGGTATTATGATAGAAACCAGTCGTAGTAGAACTATATATAAGCATTGAGCGAAGCTCGAATTGATCAGTCTAGTTAAAGATTTCAAACTTATAAAGCACAACACGATAGTTTGATTCACATACTTTGAAATTAATCTAATGCCGCTTAGTTATTAGCTAACTATTTATTGATTGGTTTTGAAGGGTTATAAAAAATTTATTCAGATATCTTGCACCAAAAAACGTTTAGCACTGAATTCGATTGCTTGTAATCTTATAATCAGTTAAATAATTTAAAAAGTCGTAATTTGGGCTTATTACGTAAGCCAACATGCAAATTAGTTATTACTTAACCATTCAGTTTAATGAAATACAGTAAAATGTTCTAATTTATGCTTCACCCCTCTGTTAGGTTAGCACCCCAGGATAATAAGCTTACAAGCAAAAAAAGTTTATCATAACGGTCCTGCAGTTCCTGAGATTCTTTTCGGACGGACAGTCGGACATCCACCTTTCGAACCTAAAACGCTTTGTGAAACTCCGAGCTTCACTTAATAAGTTTATCATAATCATAGTTTACACTAAAACCCTTGTAGAAACACATACAAGTGAGCGTCTTTAACATCTTGCTATTAACCAGTTATATTATCATTTGGCAGGGTGCAAACGGAATTATAGAATACCGAAACCGGAAATTAAATACCGGAATCGTAAAACAAAACATTACTTACGCAAAAATTAATTTTAACGTTATTTTATCGCTTTCAATGGTGTAAACACACCATTTAGAATGCTATTGAAACAAATGCATTAGTCGCAAACGTATGTATAATAAATTATGGAGTATGGCAGAAATTGAAAATTTTGGCAATACACGCTCATGCAAATTTAGAAAAATAAGTGAGAATAATATGCCAATTTTTCTTAAATTTCTGAATGAGAAAAATTATCAATACCGAAAATACCGGAGAATTCCATTCAAAAATACCGCATTTCCCTACCGGAGCCGGAATTCGGGTTACACCCTCGGATATCCGGCTCCGGTTGAATATCCGGCAAAAACGGATATCTGTATCCGATATAAACCTACCGGATACCGGATATTTACGGTTGTAGTGCCGAATATCATAAAACAGCTTTTTACAAGTGAGCGTCTTTAACTTTTTGCTGCGATTACATTGCTGGGCATGTTAAGATGTTCAAGTTTTGATAATTTTCAGCTACTTTTAACTTGTCTACGCGAGCGAGAGTTAAAGCCACTTTTGCATTAAAATAGTTCCGTTTATCAGCAGTAATTATGAATTTTATAACAGACGAAAACCTTAAGCACGCTAAAAATACAACGAAAAATAAATTATTTTAACATATACGTGCAATATCCGGTTCCTGTATCCGGTAAATTCATATCCGGTAGCACCCTGATATATATATATATATATATATATATATATATATATATATATATATATATATATATATATATATATATATATATATATATATATATATATATATATAAACTGTCCTCGATTAGGCCCCGGCCAATAACGTGCTGGCCCCGGGACATCTCTAGAATCCGGCTAGGTCCCGGACAGATATTGGTGTGTGAAATTACGTTATTTCTGGTATTCCTTCTCAGACTGGGTGCGATGGCGGTACTCTCCGTGTCCATGTCTTAACATACATGATTTTATTTCAGCCGCCGGATTGAAGCTGTGGCAAAGCGTAGGGGCCTACCTGATATTGACTGGATAGCAAAGAGTGGTGATACAAATAACGAATATAATGTCAAACCAAAGTATGGATTTACTTCAAAACGATATGCTAATCACGTAAGTGTTTCAAAGAATTTGTACAACACTCTGTTTTTAAATTTCTCAGTTTACATCTGAAAGCAACCATGTTTGATTTTAGGGACATGTGAAACTGAAACCGATAATTTGAGAAATAAGTTTGGTTTCTTCAATATATATATGTAAAACAGTAATTTCTCTTAGCACTACGCAATCGTACTGCTGAATCCAGCATGCAACTTATGTAGACTTAGCCGTAAACTGTGCGATGTTTACTTTAAATAGGTTGTGGCGAATTCAAAAGTTTCGTATATTCTTTGAACTGTTTTATAGTGTGTTAATTGGCTTATTTTAGTTTATGGAAAGCGAATGGTTGGTGGACGTGCCGATGAATTTTGAGGAAAACTGGCTGATGGTTCCTTGTCCGCTAGGCAGACGAAGTTTGATCGTTTCTCGAAGGGTATATAAATCATTGTTATACGTAAGCTTTTTATATCAAGAAGGCCGATTCAGCATGGCGTTCCGTATTCGTGAATGCCAACCAGTTGGTAGTAAAGCTTTTGCCAGCATATGTATGAACAGGGCACCAGCAGCCTCGCAGTATAATGTTATTTGTAATTGATATATCGAAATTACTGA
Source organism: Enoplolaimus lenunculus (assembly GCA_030248215.1). NCBI lineage: Eukaryota > Metazoa > Nematoda > Enoplea > Enoplida > Thoracostomopsidae > Enoplolaimus > Enoplolaimus lenunculus. Next base: position 161,163 of record JASANG010001276.1, read on the forward strand.
CCAACCAATCTGAAAGATTCAATGGAATAGAAAACGACTAAATGAACTTACTGATGTCGTTGGAAATTTCAACTAATGATTGTACTCAGATAGTGCAACATTTATAAACGTGCAACTGGTGGTAAATGATAAAAAGTTACACACAGCGAATATTTTAATTTAGATCCACAGCCAGTATTACAGGCTGATCGCGTCCGTATTCACGGTTGACCGAGAATTGTGCACAAATTATAGACAAACTTAAAAACTGAATTACAAAACTATTTCCCTGAGGGTAGTCGTGAAATGTACGATGTTATGCTTCCAGAAAATATTCCCGAGTCTCAAGATACTAAAATAATTGAATTAACCGATTTCAACAGTTTGTTAGTGAAACGGTTAAGGAAATTTTGCTGCTGGTGCACGCTATTCTGATGACCGTGGTACACAATTTTGCGCTCACAGAGAAAACCAAAACAAGTCTGTTGAATTCTGGACTCATTTTATAAAGTATTCAGTGTTGTGTAATGACCGTATTAAGAATATTATTGACACTATTTTAGTGATGTATTAATAGCTTCAGCAGATGTTTCATGAGGGATTTTTATTTTGGCACGCACTAGGTACGACAGACGTAGCCGAATAACTGTTCAAATCTACCAGCGTAATATTTATGCGCTTGAACGAATTTGCGTAGCACCTTAGTTTAAATTAACATCCTTTAAATTTCAGGGTACTACTAAAGCATTTAAAAGAAATGGTTACTGCTTTAAAGACTTTTCTTCACTGTTGCCTGGTATGTGAAGCATGATGCGGTTTGAAATATTGTTGATCTTGCATGGTTTCAAAAACTATAGTAAATTTTTTGTTCGTGTCCAAAGAATAGGGAGATTTTCACGCACTTGAGTTGCAGTCGCATGTTAAGTGCTGTAAAATCAAACGTCGTTCTATCGTTATAGAGTAGAGTAAATCTTGGTTCAAACAGCGATGATTCAGTAAATATTGGTCGTTCTTTCTATGAGCTGTAATGTCTTCCATGGTTTATGTTTTAATTACGAGTGAGGTTATGTTCTTGCAATATCTTCGCGCTTGTACATGCGTATATTCTTCATAAGCATTAAAGAATTTTAGCAGGTTTTAGTTTTCCTGAACATACCTAGGGTTAGAAATGAAAAGCAGTGCTGCGCATAGGTTATTTGTCGTAGTTTGTTATTTTCTGTACCCAATAGAATTTCAAGCAGAATGTTTTAGTTTCTGCAAGTCTCGTAATCTAGAATCTTGCACGCCGGCAATATGCAGTTGTTTAAATGTTTTAGAATGTGCTATGCTTGACTGTATATATGACGAAGCTGATAAAGTTTTCTATGTTTTGGATATTTTGGAGTGGGGAAAGCGATCCCAGCCGTACATGGATTTGGAAGTGTGTTTTGTGTTATCTTCATTATTGGCTTAATGGTAGGGATGTGCCGATACCAAAATTTTTGTCGTTACCGATACCGATTTTATTTTGAAGATATGTTGATTCAAATTTTAATGTACGGTGCTTATAGAACACATAAGATATAACATTACGTCATTATAGATGCAAAAACTAGAACTTTAACTACAAATTAGAGAAGATAACATTTTTATGAGAACGGTTCATTTCAATTAATTTTTAAAAACACAAACGCAAGAGAAATAGTAGTTTGAGTTTCCGTGATCAGACGCGCCGATATACGCCAACAAGTGAATCTGCTTTATTACCAATGCCGATTAATTGGTACATCGGTGAAAAATTAGTTTGTTTTTCCATACCGCTGTTCCAATATGTTACGGAAATTCGTTCATTGTTATCTTAGTTTTCAATAAAATCTGGAAAAATTTCACCAGCGCGGCTTATGCCCTTGCGAGTGCACTACAAGGATGCCCTACAAAAACTTTTCTGAATTTCACGAATCGCACTGTGACAGCAATAAATTTATTATATAACGCGAGCAAGAGTTAAACGCATTTTTGCATTAAATAATTTTAGTTTATCAACAGCAATGTTCAACTTCATAAAAGACGAGAAATACAGCGAAAAAACAAACAAATATTTTAACATATTATGCAATATCCGGTCGCACCCTGAGTGTCGTGTCTGGTGTTTTATTCTGTAGTATTCACAAGTCGGCCTTGTTATGTGCGTTCATCTTAAGTGCATTTTTAACTTTATATTTTAGACTGAATGCAGGTTTTTCTTTGTCGCTAGCAAAATCATGGAGTGCCCATCACTTGGTGAGCTAAGCGAGCGTAACGAGGTAGGTTTCCGTTATATATGTCAGGATATATTTGTTCAAAATAACACGTCTGTAACGTTTTTACACTTGCAAATTGAGGTAATAAAGTGTGTCTCCAACTCCTGTTGGCGAGTTTTTTTAATGTATTTAGTTAGTACTGCATGTATACAGGTTTGTGCATCTAAAATCGATGACGATACTAAGCTGATAGATTCTGAATTAATGTAACTTTTCTTTCACTGATTCTCTTGAACAAAAAAATTTGCCGATTTTGACATGTGGGGTTTTTTTGTATTTACGTTAGTGGTAACTGTTTATTTTTATTTATTACAGTTTATGTTCAAACTGCTTCCTCATTGTTCTTGCTCAAATGATGCCATGGCAATGCTGATTTCCTCGGAACTGCCATTTCCTGACGAAAAGGTACATATATTGTTAAATACGTAAACAAAATGTTGCATCTTACACAGAGATTGAGCGTGTGCAACCAGATGTTAATCTGTATGTTACGTTCCGCATTTTGAATCCGAAATCGTACTCTGCTTTCTAAAGTTTTTACTTAGTATAGTGCATGATTATTGGGTTATCTAACTTCAAGTATAGAAACCTATTGCACTTTTTAAAACAGATAAGCCTTTGGGTTATTTTGTATTATTTTGAACCATCTTTTATGAATATATTGAAATCTACGCTGAAAATTTACTGTTGAAGTAGAAATTAGTAGTTGGTCGATTTATGAATAAATTATCGTATAAGCTTGCAGCATTGTCGCAAACATTTCTGTATTACGCACGCAGTTTAACTAACAATTCCTGAGACTATCTGTAAATTGAATGTAGCTAGTTTTTGCAAACGTGTTTATTTTTTCAGCTTGATGGGCTGTTATTTTATCACAAATCTGCGGTTTATATACAAGAAACAACACCGCTTGTTGGTTGGCTGAAACCGTTCATGCTGCCAGAGATTTTAGGAGTCAAAATTCCTTCACATTTTGCACAAGACAATGTGACTGCAGCAGAGTTTCGCGAGAACTTCGACGTTGAAAGAAAAAATGTGAGAAGTCAATCTGAGAAAAAGAAACTGTCATGTTGTTCCAGTTCTAAAGTCAATGCCGATAATGAGACGGAAATGGAAACGCAGCATGCTACACCGGTGAAAACTGTGTAATATTGTTTGCTTTGTGATAAAGTTTTTATATCTTGTGTTTTGTGATGCAGAACTGAAGCTATTTTTTTCGCGGAGAATGCAAAATTAATCAACGTTTTACATTTGATGAAGGAAGAGTTCTGTTTTTTGCACAAAAGTTAAAAAACCGTTTTTCCAAGTTGAAAAATCGTTTTTCCAATTTGTTTAATTTTCCGGCCCATGTAAAGATCAGGGGCGGAACGTTTTTCTGTGGGACTAGAATAGAGTAAGCTTAAGCTTTAGACTATTTTTTTGAGCATGTTTTAGTTAGATCTGTGTATTGAGACCATAGAGGGTGAACCGGATATTCGTTTGCGATAAAAAGCGGTATCCGTTTTTATTATGGAAATATAGGAAATTCTGTCATTTTACGCTCAAAATTAGCTATATAAATCACATAAATATAACAATTTTTCATTAAACATATGCTATAATTGTTAGAAATTAAATACACATATTACGAAATTCATCCAAGATCTTAAAAACCTTTGGTGCATCCGCCAGTTCACGCCTCAGTTGTGTTGGCAAAAAATAAAACATCTTTATGAAACCTTTATACTTCAGTATTCATTTTCCGTTATTCCGATCACTGTTCGTTTGCGTTTTTTAATACTATGTTTACACCCTGCTCGGGGAAGGCGTCTGGTCTTTGTTTTCGCTGGGATAGTCGGGACAGCTTCGAACATATGTTTTCGTTGGGTCGGCCGTGGCCGAGACCACGGTGCAACGGGGATTATAAAATAACGGAAAAGGAATGTTAAATAAATACCGGAACCAGAAAACAAAAGTACTTGTTACCGCAAAATTCACTTTTAAAGCTAATGAAGTCTTGAGACCGGTTGAAGCATTTTTGTCAGCGTATGCTGTGCAATGTAAGTCTTAACGGTTTGACACGTGCAGAAATGTGAATTTTTACCCGCGTGATACAAATCTTCCCGCGGGTATACCCGCGACAGATTTTTTACCCGATCCGCGAGTAAAATCCCACTCTGGTCGGGACAACTTTGAGACTATGTTTTCCCTGAGTGAGTATATAGGTCAGGGTACAACCGGAGGTCTGCCTCCGGCTTCGGCAGAAAATCGACCTCAGGCTCCGGTAGTTTTTTCCGGAAGTTTCGGCAATTTCGGTAGTATATAAAATTTTGCATAATTTTGCAAAATATGTCTGTTTAGCGCGTTTCGTTTTACCTTTGTTGCAATTTTCAGGAAGATATTTCCGAAATTTCGCAGAAAATTTGCGTAAAACCAAACAATATAAACAACATATTGCAGATATTGGCTAAAATTATCTAGTTACCCACCATTTTTACTACTTAATTTCGCCTCTCCTAGGACTCCGGCAAGTTTCGTTGACCTCCGGCTTAGGTATTTTTCTCCGGTTGCACCCTGGTATAGGGACCGGTTGTGTACGTGGGTAAAGATTTGTTTACCCGGCCCGCGCTTTACCTGCGGGAGTTTCATTGCACGCGGGTATATACCCGCGCAAAGTATAAAAAAACCGATTTGCTGCCGAAGTCAAATGCAAATTTCCGGCTGTGAAACCTGATATATTTTGAAAAACAATCCGTTATGCTTTATAAAAAGTAAAACAACAAAACATGGGGCTACAATTAAACCTAATGTGATTTTCGTTTGTCAACAAAATTCCAGGTGGGTAAAAATCACAAATTTGTACCCGCTTTTGAATTTCTTTATCATTCTTTACCTCCACAAAAAAATACCTTCGGCTCCGATAAAAATTATTTTCGGCGGTTTTGGCAATTTCGGAAGTGAACTTCTTTACGTTTTTAAAAAATGGCCCCGTGGTTATAGCTGATTTTTAACTTTGGGGTAGTTGTGGATGCCTTTAATTACCGAGATATCTCAAAAACAAACGTGAAAACCTAGTTTTTGGCAACACTTCGTAGATTGCTTAGAGTTTGCGTTTGCATTTGGGCCCAAGCACTTGAGTAACTATTTGGCGGCCTGAACCGTTAGCCTGAGATTAAATCTGCACGTTCGCCGCAGTCAATCAAGCATAACCCCAACGTTAGCATGGCAGCTGAAACTTTAATATCTGTTCTGTAACAATTTTGCTTCAAGGATAGGGTGCTCATAAGTAGCATTTTTTCTTCTTTAGCAAAGTTCCAAAATCTGAGCCGAACATAGTACTCGAACAAAATATTAAAACGAACAGCAATTGAATATATGTTTTTAATAGGAACAAACATATATTCGTCAAAAACTAAAAACAAATGAAAATCTTCTATAGTATTTATACTTCCATGAATAAGAACAAAACGGATGTGTGCCAAACGTTCTGTACACTCTTTTGCATAGAATCAAACATGATTTCTATCTTAACAGGACTGTGTGAAATGTTTCCTATGACCGGTTTACCCCAAAACGTTACACGTTCAGGTCAATGAAAAGAACAGGGGCGACACAGTATATATTAAGCATATTCCTAAGCCTAAGCCTCAGCGTAAGAATGAGCATAGTCTAAACGTTAAGCTTACTCTCTTCTAGTCCCACAGAAAAACGTTCCTCCCCTGATCTTTTACATGGGCTCGCGTTCAAAACGAATTAAACATTGTACTAAAGGTGTTAATTCGAAATTTGCACGTAGGAAGAGATGAATTATGTAACAACGCACATGTCAAATTCAATTCAATACATGGCCCATGTTAACGTTTAGGGCCGTCTCGGTTTGTGGAAGGTCTGTAAAAGAGTAGGCTTACATTCTAGATTACATTTTTTTGTTTAGGCTTAGGCTTACGAATACGCTAAATCTACTGTTACGGCCCTAAAAGTAACATTAGCCTATTACGTTTACGTAAATGATCGCACAATGCACGCCATCACTTTTTAGGGTCATGGTTATCGTAAAGAAGCGGTTCTTCGAGGCAACAATGCTGCTATATTAACTTTCATTCGAGCGTCTACACAGTGCCGTCTTAACGATTCAACAATGCTTATTGACGTCCGGTTCCGGTACGTTGATCCATACAAAGATTGCGCTTTTGAACGCCGGTGATGTTGAATATACGCTTGATATATGTATAAAGCAAATAAGCAAATACCCTGTGCAGCGTTGATATAACCAAATAAATAATGAAATATGTTTGCTCCTGGCGTAATATTGGTTAAATAGCTAAACACCTAAAATTATAAATATCCATTTTAATACTTCTTGACACCTGGTTATATTATTTTTCAGTTGTCGGTTTGACGGTTGTTTTAAAACATATTATTTTATATTTCTTCTGTTTCTGTCCTTTACCACCAGCTCTAGGTTGGATTCGAAAATTTGAAAAATATATTTAACAGAAGCGGCAGTACTGTCTACCCTGCAAATAAAATGGTGAGTCAAATTGAGTTTCTCCGAAATAAGGCTCTACGAGACTACACAAACTCAGAGTCAAATTCGACTTCACCAGAGTCAAATTTGACACACTGAGTCGCACGTTTGACTCTGGCGGAGTCGAATTTGACCCAGTTTGTGTAGTCTCGTAGAGCCTATTTCGGAAAGAGTCAATTTGACTCACCATTTTTTGCAGTGTAGTATTCGTTGCATTATATACACAGAACATCAATTGATATAAAATACCAACACATTACACGCAAGTTTATCGTCACCGTTTGCCTATAAATTAAAGCGAATTCTGTCCTTGAAGCAGCAGTTTCACATTCTAAACGAACGCATCAATATTTGCTAATTTTTGTAGTAAAAGGGTGAACTACGGGTGGACTCGTATTTCGGACACTTTTCTGCCCGCGGGCGTATATACAAATAATGGAGGTTGAAGGAATACATTATCTCCGCAATTTCTAAAAAGACAGGAAACAAGCAATATTAATTTTTTTGAAATACCTTTTAGACCCTGAGTAGGAAACTTTTCATTTACATGCGATTATCCCCACCCGCAGTGATGGATCAAAAAAATTCTGAAAAACAGACCAGGTTTTGGTCCCTGTTGGCAGGCCAAGACCGGGGCTTGCATCCCGTTGGATTCACCAGTGCTTTCTTGCGAAATTAAATCCTGATTACGTTCCTGTTGGCAGCTGAAATAGAAATATAAAATTTACCTACCCACGGTAAGCCCATGAGTAGTATCATTGCGGCCATAAGCGTTGCGTATTTTCCAATATCGAATTTAGCTGTTGTTCTTGTTGTTGTTGTTGACAGAGACGTTCGTTGGGTAAACTTAGTCAGCAGACTGTACCAAACCAATACGAATAATGCAATATTAATTAATAAAATAGCCACAGTTGGTGTGATAATTGACCAAACTATAAGCTCAGGCCGAATCCAACAGCTGTAAAAATTGCATACAACAACGTTTTATTAAAGACATATTGTGTTAAAAGCACTGGTGAATATAGGCTGTATTCCAGGTTAGCCTAGCCTCCCAACTGAGACCAAATGCAACTTTTTATATTAAGGTTAGCACTATGATGGCATCTGGCTTCTTGCTCATAAGTTTTGCTCACTCGTACATTTCGCGCGGCTCCCTTTTCAGAAATTTATCGAACCATTGTGCCCGTAAAACACAATTGAACCCAAAAAATTTCTATTGATTTTCATTCACAAATCCCTGTATAGCGTTGGCTGCACTGCATTATGTATACTTCCCAAGTATATAGCACTCGGTTCATTTTGCTATAAACTTGGTGTTCAAAACAAACTATAAATTATCGGAGCCCATGTATTAAAGATCATGAGCGGAACGTTTTTCTGTACACTGCAAAAAATGGTGAGTCAAATTGACTCTTTCTGAAATAGGGTTTTCCTGATTACACAAACTGAGTCAAAATTCGACTCCGCCAGAGTCAACTTCGACTCACTGAATCGCTCAGTGAGACCAATTTGACTCTGGCGGAGTCAAATTTGACTCAGTTTGTGTAGTCAGGAAATGCCTACTTCCAAGAGAGTTAATTTGACTCCCCATTTTTTACAGTGTAAGACTAGAATAGAGTAAGCTTAAGGTAATACTGTTCCGCCGATGTTCTTTACCTACATTGGCCATTATCGGTATAATTTTACAACAGAAGACAATAGAACGAGTCGATAGTTTTAGACGGGATCAGCACCCGTCGAAAATTGTTTACCCATTAAACAGATTGAAAACCTGAAAACTATTAAGCAACTGTTGATAGAACCAAGAGTGGATGATCACTCTTTATAACAAGAGTGTGCAACTGGGTAAATTCTGTGTATTAAAGAATGTACCCGGCACGAGTTGCGTTTTTGGCCTACCCTCCTTATTTGGGGGGGGGGGATCGTTGAACCAATATTTTGAATTTTAGCTAAAGTCGCTCCGATTATATTTTAACTCCTATGTCTACTATGTAGATTAAGTGGTGACTACCCCCCAAATCAGGGGGGTCGAGCAACAATGCAAGTGCCATGCACAGCCCAAGCAGTGCACACTCTTCTGCAAGGTGGACATCATCCACTCTTGATAGAACCAATCACAGCTAAAATTGAGAGGAAACAGTTCTGTAAACATTGTACCCGAATACAAATTAAATTAATACAGTGTAAACTGCCGTGTAGTTAATTTGGGAGATTGGATGTAAACAAATACTAAATAATAACGGAAATAGACACCGATTTCTACCGGAAACAGATATCCAGTTACACGCTGGTGCATTACTTACAAGCCATCGTCTCGGCGATACAAGGATTTGCATGATCCGTAACATATACCGACAACAACGGCAGAAATAACTACAAACAACAAATTTATAATTATTTTTTAATATTAATTCAATTTTTAAACTTTCATGAATTACTTAAACTCGCAATCAATATATATTTCCAGCAGATATTCCTTACAAAATATTATTTTCAAAACTGAACGCTTTCGTAACCTGTGCCATTAAAATGTAACACTATTTTTAAAGTACACTTAACATTAAAAAACCTGCAAACAACCTATTTCCAGCGTTACAATCGGACGCTGATGCGTTTAAAGTAAAAACCGTTCAGTGAGCAACGTTGAGTTTTCAATGTAAAGCTGTCGAGCAGATGTTATAAATTTCTAGTTATTGTTGGAATCATTGTTTCACAATCGTTGAAATTAAAATATCTTCAGAATAAAAAGCATGATTTTTACTCATGCCGATCCATGTAGAAGCTTGTTTGTCAAGTCTAAGCTTAAACGTAAACCTAAATATAATCCTAATCGTATTCAGCGTAAACTTAAACCTCTCAGCCTCTCTGTCACACATATTTGCCTGTGTATGAGTGGGCAGGTTCATATAAGGCAGTATTCCCAATTAAGTCTATACGCTTACCAGGGTACAACCGGAGGTCTGCCTCCGGAACAGCGAAGTTAATTAAATCTGAAAAGGTTCTCATGGAAAAAAACGATGCCCTCATCAATTGGTTGCCGCTCCGGCTCTGGCATAAAATCGGCCTCTGGCTCTGGTAGATTTTTTGCCGGAGGTTCCGGCAATTACGGTATTAATATTTTGCAAAATTTATCTGTTTAGCGCGTTTCGTTAGACTCTTGCCACAATTTTCTGGAAACAATTTCGAAATTTCGCACCAAATTAGCGCATACCAAACAGCTGCTTAACCACATATTGCAGATATTGGCTATAATTGCTCCGGCTCCAGTTCCGGCAAGTTTCGCTGACCTCCGGCTCCGGTTCCGGCAAGTTTCGCTGACCTCCGGCTCCGGCTCCGGCTCCGGTATTTTTGTTACCTCCGGTTGCACCGTGACACTTACTATATACAACTACGGTCGAAAACAGCCCAAATCGGCTAATATTTAGTACTGAACAACGACGGTAAAAAATCAAATAGTAATTTCGTACAAAATGTACGCCACGAGCAGTACCAAACAGTAACACTGCAATAACAAGCCAATGAAGTACGGCAGCCGAAATGATACATTCAGTTGATGTTTGAGTCAAATATGACTGTTTTGAAAGCAGTGTGTACGCCAAATAATACGCGAGCATAGTACAATAGAAGAACAACAATTGCAGTTTGCCTGAACTACTGTACGTTGCCCGATAGCGTGTTAGTTTGCGATTTCTGCAAAAACATAATATTTTGTGTGTACGATAATCAGCAAACAAATCACAAACAGGTCAATTTTGCAAACATTATTTTCCAACTCAAACCACTTTGGTACGACCGCTCATCGGGAACGATAAACCGAACTCTAAAGAATATTTCGACGATATTGGTGTAAAGTTATATAACGCCAAATCGTGTGTTTCACTCAATGTATTAACTCTATAATTGCTCATTACGTATTTTACTTTGCAATAACAGACAACAACATCTATACCTATTACTTGTACAATAGTTACGAAATTTTTGAACAACAAGCACAAGCAGTTGGGGCTAACCCACGGCGTAATTACACCATGGACTAGCCCAATTCGGAATTGGTCTAAATTACGACTTGAACTACGACATATATACCGATCTTTTGCCACAACAAGCAGTCGATGCACAGCTCTTACATAACTGGGTGATCACTCATTTACTGCAAAAAATAGTGAGTCAAATTGACTCTCTCCAAAATAGGCTTTTCCTGACTACACAAACTGAGTCAAAATTCGACTCCGCCACAGTCAAATTCGATTGTGTAGTCAGTAAAAGCCTATTTCAGAGAGAGAGAGAGAGAGAGAGAGAGAGAGAGAGAGAGAGAGAGAGAGAGAGAGAGAGAGAGAGAGAGAGAGAGAGAGAGAGTGTGTGTGTGTGTGAATTTGACTCTCATTTTTTTGCAGTGTTGGCATTGTCACAGCTGTACAGTCGATTACATGTACTGCTAGAAACAAAACCAAGTTTAAAGTATTAATTTTTCCCAAAAAACAAACCTAATTAAATTTGATATTGTAACGACAATAAGAACCAAAAGACAAACCATCGATATCAAAGTTATGATAAATGCCGACAATTCAAGATCAGGCGAACAGATGACGGCGTCATACGCATTGGTATCCTGTATATCAAAAACAACGGTTGTGAGGTTTAGGTTATGAAGATATTAAGTTGTTGTTCGATACCTAAGCCTAAATGCATCTGTGCTGTGTGTCTCCGCGCTGCGGTACAAGTATTTGAAACAAATCATCAGACAAACAAACAATAACACAATAACATATCTATATATATTATCATTTTATGTTTATTGTGTTAGTGGAAAATAAAAATTATTCCGACAAAAATTGCCAAATATTTTCAAAAGTTTGCGCGGGGCAGGATACACATCCCCATCGACGCAATCTGTGCTCACATCCTGGGCCGCAATGAGCCTAAAATAAACGTCAGTGTTTCAATGACGTCATTCACCGTACCGTGGTTACATTTTATAATGAATCCCATGTTATATAATGCCCCTTGGCAGACCCCTAGCCAGTTCATCCCCTTGGCAGACCCGTAGCCAGTTCACCCCCTTGGCAGACCCGTAGCCAGTTCACCCCCTTGGCAGACCAGTAGCCAGTTCACCCCCTTGGCAGACCCGTAGCCAGTTCACCCCCTTGGCAGACCCGTAGCCAGTTCACCCCCTTGGCAGACCCGTAGGCAGTTCACCTTGCTAGGGGAAGCTAAAAAATTTTCAGAACAGGCATTCAAGGGTTTTTAATGAGTTACATGCAATGTTGAAAAATTTCTAGGGGGGGGCAAGATTTTTCCAGGGGGGGGCGACCCCCCCCCCCTCGGCCCCTTCTCGGATACGAGCCCGCCCTTGGCCATTTTAAAAAACCCGAGGTGCATTGCAAAATGATACCGAACATCACTTTAAAATGCCCTAAAGTGACTGGGAAGCATCATAAAGTGCCCCCAAACATTCAGAATATTACTCTGAGAACGATTCGTTACGAGTTTTAACCGTTTGCAACGTGATAACATGAATCCGTTTCCAATTGAAATAGACTTGGAGTCAAATCGTAATATAACTGAGACCACGGTATTGTATAATTTGCCTGCCAAATGAATATGGTTCTTTTTTGGTTATTGCACATAACCCATATTCCCTCAAAACTAGTCAGGTTTGGAAATTGTTTTGTAAGTTTAAGGACTTCCACATTTAAATTTCAATTTTTTTGTACCTTACCCATATTCCCTCAAAACTGGTCAGGTTTGGAAATTGTTTTACAAGTTTAAGGACATCCACATTTAAATTTCAATTTTTTTGTGCCTTCCCCATATTCCATTAAAACTGGTAAGGTTTGGAAATGGTTTGCGCAAATTTAAATCAGCAATGAAGGGTGACGGATGGCGGGTTAAAAATAAAAATTACAGTTCGTAATCGAATAACACGACGACCCTCTGGAGAGACCAAATAAATATCAGTCCCCGTGTTATTTGGGTTACTACAGTACTGTATGTTAAGTTTTATAAGTACACAAAAAAATCTATGAAAAGGTGCCGCAATGCAGTTTCGTCCTTTCAACAAGTACACAGCCACCGCTCCACTGGTGCCAATTATGCGTGAAATATCGGCCGTCAAGAACGTACCAGTTTTAGCCAGTTGCGAAACCAAAACTCACCATTAACAGTGCATAATCAGTCATATGATTGCATTCGCATGTATACAATCCGCCATTATTTTGCAACAAATAACAACCTTCTGTACCCCACCGATACGCGAACATATCCCAATAACCGCAGCGTACTTTGCGATGCAAAGCATTATCCTGTAGAAATAACATTTTAATATTAATCGAACACCATTACTTTAAACGCACGTTACACCTTAACCCTTTCTCACATGAATATTTTCTATTTCCATTGAGACCTACTTTTATGCTAGGATTCTAACTCAAGTGACTGGAGTGGGAGGCGTATACCATCACCACTCAGCTATAGGAGCTTGACGCTCGAACCCGAAGGGGCTCTCACGTCTTGTGGTGATTTAGCACTATGTAAACGTGTTGCAATTGTTAAACACGGTGCGATATATACTATTCAACGTATATACACTGCGCTGAGTTGCCTACAGGAAAGTCAATGTGAGAAGGGATTAATATAATAAATTACTACACAGTTGGATTTAAATGGCAGTTGCTTTTTTTCAATCAACACGCAACAGTCGATCGTGAAATTTGTAAACAAGGGCCCCGCCAATGGCATCCCTACAAGGGGGGCATAGATGGTCCGTGCCCCCCAAAATTTGGCTGGTGCCCCCAAATGGACTCGGTCTAAAAGTATTAAACAATCGTGAATTGCAATTATAGTGGCGCCCAACAATTGTTCGGTGCCACTCTGTAATATACTTTTTCGCGGACGCCCATAGGCCACTGTAGGTGGCTGTGCCACACTTAAACCTATTTCAAACTAAAAACTAAAACTAAAATAAAACCCTATATCAAAACCACACCTTAAGGGAGTCCCTGGCTCCACCTAGTCTCTCTTAGAACTTAAGTTAGGCTTAGGCGTGGCTACAAAGCGTAGAAAATGTTAAAATCGATGCTATGGCGGCTGTGTCCGCAATGTCAAACTTACCTGGGCCCTGCGTGGCCGTATAATGTGGTTGAATATTGTTTTATATCGTGTGGGCCTATGCTGCGAATAACGACATAGCTAGGCTATGTCAGCACCAAAATGGTGCTTGATTATTGAGTGTCTCCGGCGTGTTGTTGTTGTTGTTGTTAGTACCGGATGTGTGGCTCTCGACCTCAACCGCATTGCGGACACCCAATTGTGGGTGTCGGCAAAAATGCAAATGAGGTCGAGATGCCGATTTGGGTAGCCAGGACCGGAATCAGTAATCTACTTCTGACTAGTTGAAATCGGTGCGCGAATTTACAATTATCGGCTTGTGTATTTCTGCAGTTTTTACGGTGTTTATTGCGAATCTCTTGGAAAGTAGCGGACTTGGGTAAGTAAGGCTTAGTCGAATTCGGTTAAGAATTGTCACGGAGGCTGAAGGATGTGAAGGAAATTACGGCATTACGGATTTTATTGGTGTTGCGCAGGGCGCAGGATCTACCCAGTATTGAATACTGGTGTTATGTGCTAAAAAGGAACTTGGGGTATTAAAGGAAACCTGGGAAAAAGTAGTCTAATAAATCTAACGGGGTAAAGGAACTTGGGGTATTAAAGGAAACCTGGGAAAAAGTAGTCTAATAAATCTAACGGGGTTAGATTTGTTATTCTACAACGGCTGGGCCAAATCTAACGGGGTTGGATTGGTCGGAAATTTGGTGTAACTCTAACGGGGTTAGAGTACACGGTTTAACGGGGTGTAATTCTAACGGGGTTAGAATTGCACGGATTCTGGAAAAACGGCAAAAGTATTGGGTACGGTAAAGCCAGTGGCTGGATTAAATCAGATTCAGACGTCGGCTTTAAGGATTCCGGCTCGGGTTACCAGTTAAATTGCATAACCTGTGATTTGCTGGCCTTAATTTTGGGTATTTTGTGTCCTACGGGTTGCGGGTACCAGTTAAATTGCATAACCTGTGATTTGCTGGCCTTAATTTTGGGTATTTTGTGTCATACGGGTTGCGGGTTGGGATTTATAATAAACATTTACCGGCCGCGTTTTACTAAATCAGAGCGATAAGCATACATCGAGGAAAGAACTATACAGGCGATACAGGATACAGGCTTAAGTCAAAATCACGAACTTCTCACAGCCACGTGTGATATATCATATTAAGAAACGGCCGCGAGCGAAACAAGCAATAAGCCAAACGTGATTTCAGTACTAAATATTAATGCAAAACTTTAATTTGTGATCCCTGTTTCGAGTATGGCCTGGATGGAATCTTTGGAGCGGCCATTGTTGATTTGTGGTTTAAGGATTTTGGTAAAAGTTATGTTTAAAAGCAGCGATATTTTAGCTGTATCACATCAATCAACAATAATCAACACTTCAAAATGTTTCTCAATATTATGATGATACTTAATGGAAAATAAGGCTACTTAATCAAAGTGCTTTATCGCTTGAAAAATGGTCATTTATCAAAATTTAATAACTACATAAAATAACAAAGTTTTCGAAAATATAATGAACGATATGAAAGATATTAAATTTTATCTTTCGATCAAGTGGTGTTAAGCAAAAATATGTAGTCAGAAATGAAATTTTAAGGAAATTAAAAATTTTGAAAAATTCCAAGTTTTTTGGCGAATTTCAATTCAAAAAAGTATAATACCAGACACTTGCAAAACGACTAACCTGGTTTTCAGAGATTGCCATCATGGTAAGTTTGATTGACAGGTCTTGTGTTGGTGGTAAATGATTTACCCGTTGTGCGTTATCATAATATGCTGAGTGATACCAAAAAATTGTCGTTGATGGAATAATTAAACTGTTCGCTTCTAACTTGCTGCCACATTTTCGATTGATCATCGACTGTGACGGAAACAGAGCAGTCGAATTGAAAATTCGAAACGAATACCGAACAGTATCTGAAATTATTAACTCGGTATCTTACAAATTTAATAATTTCCATAACTGTGAACTATGTTTTGTGTTCAACTGATTTCGACACTGTCGGCCCAATGTAAAGAACAGAGGCGGAACAGTATTATAACCATATTCCAAAGCCTAAGCCTAACCCTAAGCTTAAATCTAAGCGTAAGAATGAGCATATTCCTAAGCTTAAGCCTAAGCTTAAGCCAAGCAAAATAATCCGTCTACAGCTTTAAGCTTACTCTATTCCTGTCCCACAGAAAAACTCTCCGCCGCTGATCTTTCCATGGACCCACTGGCCTATGCGACGCCTAATCCAGGCTTAACGCAATTATATTTTAGCGTCAAAAACATTAATATGGCTGTTTGATTTAAGCTTTGACATTTTGCCTTCGTTCATAGCTTGTCTATTACCTACAGCGTTTCTAGCTTATTCCAACATTAATATTTTTTCCTGCATGTGAGTCCTTATTTTAAACTATGACACTTAAACCCTGTAAGCAATGGATGGAAAGCGCTTATCGCCACACATCTCACTCGAGTCTGAGTAACCGCTCGAGTCGGCAGATATTTTGTAATGCGCATACGCGTACTATACAAACTTCGCGTTATTCACTTGTTTTACAACATAATTCAATTGACGATATATATGCCAAAGCCATTGCAGACGACAAACGACCATATCAAATTTGAGTTATTATCCATTTCACTGTACAGGCATACGTTTCCCGAGAGACACAGACAGTTTGGTCCAACTTCTAAACAGCTTAAGCAGCAACTGTATGCTACCGATTTTAACTATAATTAATTAAACTAACATGAGGCAATAATAACCTTTAACCTTATCTTCAAAACATGTCTTAAACAAAGTGGTATACGTTGGTACTAACGGTCTGCACGAACCCTGTTCGAAGTTTTGCCCATAGTTAATGACCACGCCGGGAATCGAACCTCAGCCCTCTTGCGCTCGAGCCAAGCATGCTACCACTACACTCATTGCAACAACTTCTTATACCGGTATATGTGTACAGGCATGGCAACATTTGCTTTACACACCCCTGTTTGAAGTTTTGCCCATAGTTAATGACCACGCCGGGAATCGAACCTCGGCCCTCTTGCGCTCGAGCCAAGCATGCTACCACTACACTACGCGGTCATTGCAACAACTTCTTATACCGGTATATGTGCACAGGCATGGCAACATTTGTTTTACACACACGTGCACATATACCGACAGTATATAGTAAACTTTTCACCAGATTCATTAACACCGTGTTGTTCGCCATAACTCGCGCACAGAAGTCGAGATGGAATTTTGACCATTGCAATTAAATTGCTTTGAACGCCGTTATTGCTGTCACCATCGTCGTCGAATATCTGAACTACATTCGACTGATCATTGACTCCAAGTCCAGTCTGTACTTGCGCCGAAGTCGAACAACTCATGTGTAACACGTCCATAGAAACTAGCGAAGATACGAATCGTACGCTAGCAGTATTGTTGTTTTTGTCAACTAACGGTAAATCCAACGCGGTAACAACGGTATCTAACGATGTGAGAATGCTGAAAAATTAAAATCAATCTAACAACAACCCAGGAACCGTTGAAACAGTTTACGATTGAGAAACTAAAGTATTGTTATGGCGATAAGGTCGATTACCGTAATACAAAATTGTTATGATGCTGTACAAGTTTTTGGACAAGAGTAAGCGAACAAATCTATAAAAAAGCGTCGTCCGCTCCCATTAGCTTTTTTTGTAGTTGTGGCAATGCTAAATGTAAAAACAACTTTTACACTTAAACCTTTTCTTATCAAACAGACGTGTCAAGATGTCCGCTAAATACCGCAGGACGAAAACGACCAATCAGTGTTTTCACACCAAAAACTATTACGACAATCATTTTCGGTTAAACAATTTCTTATTCAGAAACACTCCTGTAATTAAATAGCGTTAGCATAAAGAGTTCGCAAGAGCATTGTTATAGAGAGGTTACGAAAATTTTTCTAACGTAGATATTCATTGTTTTTAATTTTCGACCAACAAAGATAAACCCACAGGAGACTGGCGCCTCCCGTGCACCCTGTAATTGCAATCGTGTCCAGGTATTTTTTCTAGTTGTAAAATTCGAGTCAACTACACATTTAAACCATAGATTCCAAATATACACTACAAAAAATACTGAGTCAAATTAACTCTCTCCAAAAGAGGCTTTTCTTGACTACCCAAACGGAGTCAAAATACAACTCCGCCTGAGTCAAATTCGACTCAATTTGACTCTAGTGGAGTCGAATTTTGACTCAGTTTGTGTAATCAGGAAAAGTCTATTTCGTAGAGAGTCAATTTGATTCACCATTTTTTGCAGTGTAAACAACAGCGAATATTTGATTATTAAATTTTTACCGCGTTGATGACGAAAACGATTCTTCGGCAGCAGTTAGAGTTGACGCGTTTGACTGCAGGAGCAGATTTGTACTTTTCATAATATTGTCAAATACCTGGCAATGTGCGACAATGAAACGAAGCGACCAAAATCGCGTAATGGACAAACATTGCGTTAATCGGCAAAGTTCTATTACATTACATATTGATGCTACATTGTCGGCCAATGTATAGAACAGGGCCGGAACAGTAGTATAAGCATATTCCTACGCCTAAGCCTAAACCTAAGCCTATGCCTAAGCTTAAGCAAAAAAAAATTAGAATAAAGCTTAAACTGACTCGATTACAGTCCCGCGGGAAAACGTTCTGACCCTGTTCTATACATGGGCCCTACGGTCAAATAGGTAGCGTTTCAATTCAAATATGTATTTAAATGGCAATAACCAAAATTTGTCCCATTAACCTAAGACGCATGTAAATTTTGTACTTACAATAAAAGTATATGCTTTAGCAATAACAGAGCTGTCTGATATATACGTACCATTGCAGTTTTGGCCCATGTTACTTCAAGGGGCGTCCAGGTTACAGGTGGGTCTATAAAAGAGTAGGTTTAGATTCTAGATTGCATTTTTTTTGCTTAGGCTTAGGCTAGGCTTAGGAACACATTTTGGCATCGCTTAGGTTTAGGCTTAGAAACACATCTTTGCAAACGCTTAGGCTCAGGCATAGGTTTACGCTTAACCTACTCCCCTAAAAGTAACACTGGCCGCAGTTTCCAACCTGCACCAACTTGACTCGTGCTTCAAAAAAGTTACCTTGCATTCAAAGCTCTATTATGCATCATAGGTGGAAAGTGAACAATTGCATACGCTTTAGCAACAACTGAGCAGAGTTATATAGGTACCATTGCAGTTTTCAACCCGAACCAACTTGACTCGTGCTCCAAAAAAATTACCTTGGATTCAATACCGAATACACTTGTTAACTTTTCAAATACCACTGAGCTATAGTATACATCACGGGTTGAAAGTGTGACGGTTTCGTTCAGTAGACTGTACAGTTGGCCGCTGATGTTGACTGCGTTGTCACGAGTCACAGTTTTCTGACAAAATTTGGACAATTGAGATATATAAATGCTCTCGAGCGATTATAACATTTTTCAAAGTAAAAATAATTAAACTTTCAAATGTGTTCCATTTTAAAGACCGAATTTACCGCTACACGTTCCACGATTTAGGACAAATTGGACGGAAATGTTTTGTTTTAATATTTTAGTTCACAATCATACGCCGCGGAAACCATATAACATGACGCTAAAGGTTGTTGATGCCTGCAAGAAATCTGCTTTCTGTCTCCGGTAACAGTTTCTTTTTATCAGACGGTTGCAGGTAAAGTAACACAGTTGTTCCAATTGCACTTTAGAAAAGTTCTTAAGGGCCTAAATCCCTCGTAATTCATAGATCGCTTATTTGACCAGCCGGATATACTAAGTTACTTTAATGGAATCGAAATATTTAGTATTTTGTAATCTAGACACCTACCAATTCAGACTCTAAAGCCCTATTCACAAGTGCAAGTGTTTGCTGCGAGAACTTGCAGCTGCAACTTGCACTTTCCAGTTTTATCCGAAATATCGTTCGAAAAACTTGCAGCTGTAAATAATTCATTAAAAATCATCGCTAGGAATGTAGTTCACATGTATGAATAACCAAGCAAGTTCAATGAATTTATTGCAGACGCTTTCTCATTGGCTGATGAAAAAATGCAAGTTCTGCGTGCAATTTGTAGCTGCAAGTTCTCGCAGCAAAAACTTGCACGTGTAAATGGGGCTTTAGCTACACTTCTACTTGTTGACTCACAGAACCAACAGAAACTTTGCAGAATATTAAGTACAATTTTGATAAAACATGACTTGTTTGTGAGACATTTGCTGGGTTTCTGAAATCTTATTTAAGTATTTACTTAGGTTATGCTTAAGTAATTATTTAAGTCGGCGACTTCAGTAAGTATTTAAATTTTCGACCACAACCAAAGAAACCCCTAATATCGGCCATTGAAAGGACAAGGAACTGAGTCTACAATTTCAATTAGACCAAAGTTAGTATGCTTGAGCGGTTAATTCGTAGTATATCAAATTTAGTCAGCGACTTAAAAGTATTTACTTAACCTAAGTAGCCAATATGTTTTTCTACCTTTGCTAAATTATAAATACGATTTTGTACACTTTTCGACGTTGTAGTCAAAGGTGTGCTGCGAGTTGACGCAGAAACCGATGTACTCGTTCGCGCTAATGACGATGATGACGTATATAGCGAAAACGGGAAATATGGACAGCAAGAATGCTGCTCTGAGCACGAATTGATATCACATACAGCTCGATGAGTTGAATTGCACCTAAACCATAAGAGTGTCGATTAACAATATTTCAGTCTGTAACTACTTTAGGACTGTTCCGACTGTTGGTTTAGTTTCGTTCGTTCAGCTCGGTAAAATTTAAAGGATTGCGCTATACATTTTGACATGCGGCACCGTTCGTCACCATGCGGTATCGTATGCAAATAAAACTCACTTACGATAACGTGTGGTGACGAATGGTGACGAACGGTGACGGATGGCACCGTACGGATGACGCACGGTGACGGCCGGCGCCGTATGGGTGACGCACGTTGACGGACAACGCCGGACGTCAAGTATAGCGCAACCCTAATCTGTCTTCAGCATTTTGTACAATTTAATATCTACGAAAGAAACAAACCATGATCCACAATTCGTTGCGGAATGATTCCGAGCGATCGACGCATTGTGGCTTTACGAAATTGTGCTAAATATTTCAATTTGGTGCGCGGTGAGAATATCGCTACAAACAACACCACAAGTTGTGTGTGCTAACTGTGCAAAATTCAAAAGTGAACATTCGCCATTCTAAAGTCAGAAAAACGAACTAAAGAAATCTGGCACGGGTGCGTTTGATTCAGCGGTCGTTATATTACATCTGAACGTGTGTTCAGTGGTGTAAAGCAAGCACTCGACGTGTTGCGTGACATTTGTGCATGATAGCAACAGTAATAAATATGCAATTTTTAATACTTCCACGGCCTTACTTACAGTGCTGATATTGATGCATTATAATAACATACTGCCAAGTAAAACGGTTCCTTCAATCGATACGGTATTGGTATTGATTGCAAGTTTGACGCAGTTTCAGCACATGTTCCAAGCGCACATCCAACGAAATGAGCTGAATTTGAGGTCATCTAATATATGATTAATAAATATTTGTCTCGAGGGTAC
The DNA here is from genome assembly GCA_030248215.1 of Enoplolaimus lenunculus. Lineage (NCBI taxonomy): Eukaryota > Metazoa > Nematoda > Enoplea > Enoplida > Thoracostomopsidae > Enoplolaimus > Enoplolaimus lenunculus. The sequence continues at coordinate 182,629 of JASANG010001276.1, forward strand.
AACATTTTATTTAGGGCCAAAATAGCCAAAACACACGCACTGAACCGAGAAATGCTTGTATGTATTTTTGAAATTGTTTAAGCGCATGTGCAAGGTTGCAGATATTATCAGCGATTACTGCAGATTTAGCGAATACAAAAACTATAACACTATGGACTAAACCTTTAGCCGGATGTGACCGGTCACCAGGTTCTGATCGAAAATTCGTTGGCAAAGTGCGTTTGACAAGTTAATACCACTGCCGGCTGCTAATAGTCGAAACTAGAAAATGTACTTTGTTACGAAACAAGCAAAGTAAATACCTGTAAATACGACTGACATGAATTACAACTGGTTCCAGTACAAAGTCCCGTTTGATTATCGTATTCATGATAAGAATCATACCAAGCTTGTACGATGCCGTGAGCCATTTGACTTATGTCAGACACAGGACCTGCGACCTTCATGCTTAACCGACCATACTGGACAACTTGCACTGTGTTACAGCGGCACGCGTCATATTTCGCTTTTCTTTCGAGTTTGAGACTCCACGACTTAAAAATATTGCAATAATTATTCATTATATATATATGTATATATGTATATATGTATATATGTATATATATATATGTATATATATATATATGTATATATATATAGATATATATATCCACGCGCACAGTCAGGATTTTCAATTGAGACAGGTACAGGCAAACCAAAAGGTACACTACAGGTTGACTTTTGAACAAATCGCCAGCGAAGTGAACGGAAAGTAAAACTTGGTGCAATTTTAAATTTGCTAAAAAGTTTATGTGAATTCGAAACGGTGTTGCTAGTTTCCTAAATTCGTACTTACCGTAGTTTAATGCAACAACTACTAATCGTTTCACGGTTCATGAATTATAAATTGGAAGGCCTACAACCCCCAGCGTCCATTCCTGGCGGCGCATCTGAGAGTACAATTAAATAACGCGTTCGCCCACGACGAACGCAAGCTGGGGCAAGAAAACGCCATTAGACTTACGCTCTCTGGCCAGAGAACAGCTTCACTATTGCACAAATGACAAACCTACCCGGTATTTGTGATGTCTGACAATATTTAAATTTAACCCAAAATCTCCGTATAAACGATTTCACTTATCTTGCAGCTTTAGCCCGAACAATGAATCTGCTAATCATTTAAAACTACACAACCTCTGTAAAAAGCTTAATTTTCAAACATACTCACAAACTCATTCAGGTTAATATCAATTAAATTTCAAATTTCACGGTTTCAAAACGTAATACTTCACGAGCTGGATTGGCAGCAAGTTTTAAAATTACACTCGAAACGGATTCGAATATTATCAATATTCATCCTTGTGATATGAAACAAAATTGTACCCGTATAACATGTAGGTGGGCTTTAATTGGTCCAAATGTACCAGGTGTACGATTGCATAAGTTGTATGAACATTATCGACCCAAGTTACAGTCATACTGCTTATTCATTTGATACAAATTTATAATGTCGGTGCCACGGCACTAATTTAGCCATATTTTCATAAATATTTCACAGTGGCATTAAAAAAGATCGGCCCATGTGAAGATAACGGGCGGAACTTTAATCTGTGGGACTAGAAAAGAGTAAGCTTTAAGCTCTAGACTATTTTTTGCCTGGCTTAGGCTTAGGCTTACGCTTAGGCTTAGGCTTAGGCTTAGGCTTACGCTTAGGCTTAGGCTTACGCTTAGGCTTAGGCTTACGCTTAGGCTTACGCTTAGGCTTAGGCTTAAGCTTATGTATATGCTTATAATACTGTTCCGCCTGTGTTCTTTTCATTGGCCAAACGATCAATCTGGTTCCACAAAACGTTAATCATACCAAATTACGAATTGTTATATCGCCAAAGTCGAACGCGATTGTTGATCGAATTTCATTCTGTACATCAATGAACACATTGTTCGCTTTAGTTTCCCATCCAAGGAAGTAAGGATCGCAAAACGAAGGCGGTCTGATCACCGATTTGTCATATTCTGATGCATCGCTGTTATCGTGTGTTTGACCAGAAATTGCAACATCAATCATCAGTATGAACCAGATCAAAATTGTAAAAATACCATTAGACATAACATAATATTCTCGTGTGCCTAATTTCTGAAAGTAAAGGAAACTTGACGGTGTCTTTTTACGCATATGTCGCACCCAAGCGTTTACCGCCGTGTGGTTTCAAGAAATCCAAACAACTACTGCAATGCAAACTGATTTGAATCGATACAATTGTTGACGCCAGGGTTGCAACCGGAACTAAATTTTGTCGGAAGCGGAGTTGGAATCAAATTTTTCTGTCGGAACTGGGATCGGAATCGGAGTTAAGTTTTAGTAATTCTGTTACAAAATTTAAAGGTGTATGACTTTTAACTTTTGCTGCAGTGTGCCTGTTTCCGTTACTACTGTTCACTGTTTCAGCAAAATTTTTTAATATAGCTGACGGAATACACGTAACAACTCGGAGTATCTACTAAGAAAAAACCAACAGAATAATTGTCAATGAACGAAACAAAACGAATTAAGCAAAATCTAAGTTCAGTCAACTTAAAAACTCATAACCGGAAAATCAGAATTCCAGCATCAGAACAGCAGTCAGGCGGAATCGGATTAGAAAGTCAAATTTTACCGGAATTTTAGCCGGAATCGGAATTCCGATGGAACCCTGGTTGAGGCTGGAACATTGGAGACTGAATCATTGATACACCTTGACACTGCAAGACTGAGATACTGCCAGACTATAACGATTTTAAACTCATAGAAACTTAGACTACTGCGTGATTTGAAAACATTTCAGTGTTCGATGTTTCACAGTCTTCCAGGGTGCTAGCCGATATGGGACGTGTTACACTTTGAGGAGTAATGATAATATAAGCATATTGCTATTAAACGTTAAAGCCTAAGCCTCAGCGTAAGGATAAGCCTATACATTTAGCCAAAGCCTAAAGTCAAAGTAAACAAAGTTTATGATGGGCCACTATGTATTTTCTCAAACAGGCAAGACGAAAGCGTCGTATGGGTGAAAATAGTATGATGGAAATGCCAAAACAATAGCACTTATATAAATACTAAAAACAGTTGCTTCACATTCAGTCACAGCCCTATTATCTTATGACATTTAAAGTGTTTGCACGTGAAATCTTAATGATCTTAAAAACGCTTAACACCTGTTCATATTAGCCGTCTATTAGTGTTAAAATTTAATATTCTTTTTCTTTTAATTCAATTGCATGACCAACTAAACTAAAATGAATACGGAAACCTCATAAATCAGAAGAATTTCATTAGGCGACGAAAACAAACTTGTGATTATGAACGAAATTTCTAAAACTCGGCATTCGATTACGGTTTGTGATTTATTTTTAACTCGCCTTCCACAGCCCTTCATAACTGACATATATCCGGTATTGCAACTATCCATTCTGACTTAAACGTTTGTCTTGTATCAAAAGCTTGAGCGATAATGCAAGCTATACATAGGAACGTGCTTTCAAAGCTTAAGTATGCTGTAATGTTTCGAATTTAAGTTTATTTGATCCTGGAGTCATTTATTCGCTACAATTGAAGATAATTGACATCTATGGACTCGCACTAGGGTTTAGTGACTCTATCCGCTTACGGACTTTCATTAGGGATACGAACTTCTATTGATTGGGACTCAAAATGGGGACCCCCGCCTTATTATTACCCCCTCTTATTCGGGTCACTATAGTACTGACTAATAAATACTTGCATTAACCACCTGAAATTGAGTTGATTTGTTTTATCTTCGCCTATTTTAAACCACTGCATCAGAGATAATATCGAATGTCAAGCTTTCCTCGAACTATATATCAGAGTGTAATCGGATATCCGTTTCCTTTTCCGGTAAAATCGGTGCCCGTTTCCGTTTCCGTTATTGAAGTAACGGATATTCTGTTTTTTACGTTCAAAATTAATTATAAATAACGTAAATAACTCCCAGTTTTTCTTTACAGATATGCTACAATTGTTTGAAATGAAATAAAAATCACGAAATCTATCCAAAGTACTTAAAAATTTCCATGCATCCGCCATTTTTTCTTTAATATTTTTCAAAAACCGGTGAATATATGCACGCCATAATTAGGTTGGCAGAAAAATAAAACATTTTTGAAACTTTTGTACTTCAATATGTCTCCCGTTTCCGTTTCGGTTATTTTGATCACTGCCCGTTTCCGCTATTTTTCCTATTCGTTACACCCTGCTATATATGCACCTGAGTCGTTTTACGTTCCAAGAAGAAAGAACCAACCTATACTTAATAGGCGGGCATAAATGTTTTGAAACGCAATTTTTCACTAAAAACTTTTCTATGAGGGAAAAATGTAAGGTAGGAGGGACCTTTGCGGCGGCGTCCGGCGGCTGAAGAAAATCACTGGCTATTTACTAGGTATATATCAACATTTTATAGCACATGATAGGTGAGATGGCCTAAAAATGGTGTCTGTCGGCTAGCTGGTAAACACACTTGTGTGATTGGATACGGTAAAAATCTGGCCATTCTATAGAACAGGGCCGCAAGCATATTACCAAGCCGCAGCCAAAGCCTAGGCGTAAGAACGAGATTATACGTAAGTCTAAGCCTAAGAAAAAAATTAGTCCAAAGCTTAAGCTTACTCTATTCGCAGCTCCATAGAAAAACGTTTCGCCCCTAACTTTTACATGGGCAGACCCTTTTGTCAACGCGAAGATAGTTAGTTAAAATTTGGTCGTTTCTTTTATTTCGAACAGAACAATGCTGCCAAACCAGTTTGGTCTTTGAACAGAAAAACAATTGGCTTATCGTAAATTCACAACGGAATTTGGACATACAATTTAAAACAATTTCGTAAAAATTAACTGTTATCTGAAAACGCGACGCTAGCAGAAAAGAAACTTGCAACATAACAAGGGTTTCTTGCTCAAACATACTATTATTAGCACAAGTACAACCTTACAATAAACACCTAAGTTACTTTTTCATAGAAACTAATTATGCACACAAAGTTGTGTACTGTAATGACCCGAATAAGAGGTGAGGAGGACTGATATTTATTTGGCCTCTCCCGAGGGTACCCCCTTGTGATTCGGTTACGGACTGTTATTTATTTTTAACCCACGTTCTGCCACCCTTCGTTAAAGTACGCCTTAAAGATTCGAACTCAATTTAATTTTGTCCTGGAGTCATTTATCCACTACAGTTAGAAATAACTGACCTTCATGGACTCTAATTAGAATTTAGTGACTCTATCCGCTTACGGACTCTTATTAGGGATACGAAATCCTATTGATTGGGACTCAAAACAGGACCCCCTCTTATTAAACCACACCCTCTTATTGGGTCACTGCAGTATTAGCTGTTGCAAGAATACTATGCAGTAGTTTTTGCCTAAAACCACCCGAAATACAAACTTTTGCTTTCGAAACTACTCAAAACTTTATTAGTTTTCTCAGAGTTATCTTTTTCACAACAAACACAATTACAGAAATCACTTTGCCAAAAAAGCCACTTTTGGTTTTCGTCCTGATTGCTAAACAACTCAATTGAAAATTTTTTGTTGTGCAACGACTATGCTTAGCGATACATTTCAGTTAAATGCATGCAATTAATACTGTAAGTATATTTCGCACGATTTAGAATTTGAATTTACTTTGACTGAGGAATTACAGCTCTAAGTGCCATTTATTTATATGTAGTAACATGTTCTCTGAATTCCACTAATTTGTTTAAAGCAGAATCATCAAACCAAATACAATTAAAACTTCCACTATAAAGTTGTAACAAAACCAGAAAACTTTATTATGGAGAGGGTGCTGAAAATGTGTTGAGGACATTGAAGTAAAAAAAGTTCAGTAGCCGCCACACTGAAACCAAAACGCTTCAGTATTTTTTACTTTAGCGTGCTAAATACTAATGCAAGCTCATTGTGCTGGCAACTGAAGCTTACTTGGCAGCAATGTCCGTTAGAATGCATCTTCAAAGCTTCAGTGTGCTGGCTACTCAAGCCGTTTCGGCGTCAAATTAAATGATGCATATAGTGTCAGTTGCCATTCTAAACCGCAATGTTTGGCTCAATGACAATCATAGCAATCATAGCAATCATGCTGCTTTGTACAAGAATAACACTGTTTCTTACAATGTCTATCAAAAATTCGTGATGTCAATCCAGAGTCACTGCTTCTAACCCAATGTCCGATAGCAATTATTAAGCATTTTACGTTGAATTTTACCATCACATGCCAGATCTGATTAAATCTGCGCCTACAGATGGGTCCATTCGATCAACTCGACTGAAAGGAATAAAAAATGATGGAGTAATAAAAGCACCGCAACCACATCGTTGACCAGCCCACTTGAAATCGCCCAGTTTGCCTCCACACTTGCCAGGACAGTTTATCTGAAAATAAAATCAAAACCTTTTACCACAAACGTTTTTCACGCCAATAACTACTACCATGACACCAACACAAATCACATTATGATAGGAACGATGAATGATTTCAAACTGAAAACTATGTGCAAGCCTACAATATCCGCATCTGCAATAACAACATTCTAATCACCGTTCTACTAAACTTAAACCTTCGAACTGAAATTATAATCAAAAACATTAAAAAGTACAACAAGAATACCGTAAATCGCAAAAGTTAACAGAATTTGCCAGTATCCGTTTCGTCTACCTCGTAGGCTAAAATTGCCTGCATTATGATGGTATGCACGAGTTGCAATTTTACATAAAATTCCTAGCTTTCGCAATTTCCCCATAGACAAAGAGAAGTTATTAGCACAATTTATAAAGTTCAAAATATAACTGACGGTCGTATTTGATTTCAACAATTTTCGGTCAATTAAAACGATATGCCATCAAAGGCATACCTCTCCCTCACTATATACGAATTGAAATTATACCTAAAATTATTACATTACTTTTTCAATCGCCTTAAACAACAGCAGTTTACTAACATAATTTTCAAATACAGCCCATTGCCCCACTTGACGTCAATGTTACGTTCAAGTAATTAAGGCAATAGACACCGTCTTCATCATAGGTATAATTTACTAATTAATACAAAGTTCTTTTGATGAAATATTACATAAATAATGTGACCACTCACTTGTCCACAAGCTTGCAGCAACTGGTCTTTCATCCAACGTAATGGTGGAAGATAAATACCAGAGGAACACACGTCACTGGAGCTTAACGCCGAATCATTAGCCGTCAAAGGATCGAAAGCGACAGTGTTGATTGCTTTTATATGGCGCACTATTGAAATTTCCTTAAAAAGCGGTTGCCTGAAACACATTGTAGAACCATTGTGAAATAGCATGCGTTACACAAGAGTTCCACGCGACTGGCGGGTACACCGCGAGCAAACGCGGAATACCCGCAGGTGAAAATTTGTGATTCTTTACGCATCTATTTGGTAACAAACGACAGATGAGTATAACTATATTACCTGTGCTTTACATTGTTTTACCTATAGAGTTATGGTTTGTCACAACCCCCGCGCGGTGACTCTGTTTTCGCTCGGGGCAATCTTACAAGACGCACGTGTTGTAGATACAGAAGAACTCGTAGGTCAGCACTCTAGGCTGGAATTTTTCACAAATATACGCAGGGAATTTCTATGCGATAGAAAATCGCTGGAAGCTAGAAATGGCAAAACTGTTAGCGAAGGATACAAAACTATAACCCATGACAAATTTATACCGCTTGTTTGCTTCAATGCTGAGTTAAATGATATCAAAAGCTGAGGTATTGTATATACTGTTAGAGATTGTTTGTGCAGCCAGCTGTTAGCTAAACTCCTGTAACTTTAAGCCAAAAAGGCACTTTGGTACCCACTGCGCCAAGAGTACGCCTGCAGTATCCGTGCTTCGCTGAAGCATCACTCGCAGCTCGATCCTTACAGACTACATCAAAGACCAGTTTTGAAGCTTGGAATGGCAATCTTTTGTCAACTAACATACAAGAAACTATACCAAATGAGTTATTTAAAATCAAGACTTTCGTCGAGCAAATAATCTTTGTAAAGCCGAAGTATGCTGCGCACGCAAAAGATATATTAACACCATAGCAGACCGAAAATACGACCCCTATGTATACTGTGTAAAATATAGATCAGTTATACGCCGATTTTACCTTTCCGTCAAATTCCTTGCTCTCACGATCCCGTCTTCGGTAGAATTTTTGTTGCAAATTTCAGCAATTTTAGCAATTACATTTTTCTTATTTTTGTAAATGTGTCGTTCAACCAGTTGTTTGTACCTTTGGCCCATGCATCATACATGAAAGCCGCACCATTTTTTGCGGGACTTAAGCTTAGGCTTTATAGTTATTTTTGGTTTAGGCTTAAGCTTACACTGAGACTTAGGCGTAGGAATATGCTTATACACGTTACGGCCCTTATCTATACATTGACCATAACTTTATCACGGTGATAAACGGTACAGCGATGTAACGGGCGCCCTATCACACTAGCCCAAGCAGACTTACGCTGCAGCTTAGGCGTAGGAATATGCTTATACACTGTTATGGCACTCATCTATACATTGGTCGTAACTTTCAACGACGGTAATAAGCGGTGCGGCGATGTGAGAGACACCCCCTCATACTGGTGCAAGCGGACTAAAATATTTCTCAACATACAGTTTAAAATTTCTAGCTTTCGGCACTTTCCGAGAAAAGTGCAAAAAAAATTTCCGCTTCGCAAGTAAACTAAACAGATTTTCAGTCTGGATGTAAAGCACGTCTAAGTTTCTAGTGAAATCTGGCCACATAAACATGAACTTTTAGTGTTCGGAATTCACCGGGCGCCCTTCCCTGTCGAAATTGTCAAGATTTTAACAGCATTGGTATGTTCCACCGCCAACTCGAGTTCCGGCAAAATTTGTTAACCTTCACGTGGACATTTTACACCTCCAGTTGCAGCCTGCCGGCTCCTATAGTCCTTTTTGTGAAGTAAATTGCAGCCAGCGACAATACGCGAGAATATTAGACAAGTTTTCTCTGAACACAAATGAAAGAATAAGAATGGTTGAAGGTGCGTCGCGAGCAAAGCAATTTTCCGTGGGTATACCCGCAGGTGAAAAAATATAATTTCCGCAGGTAAAGCGTGGGCTAAGAAAAGAAATCTTTACCCAATTAACAGCTGGCAATACTGTGGTTAGATCAATTAGGGATGGAGGATGCAAATACATTTTCTCATCAGCCCTGTTAGTGACTGTTTAACCATCGGGACATGAAAGAGTAAAACCGGCGATGAAGACAAAGAAAAACTTAGTGGGAATTGTTTCATTGTGCGAGAGACCACGCAAATCTACTCCAGAACTTTTGGCGCACATTCGTCATGACACAGTGAAGTCCGATTTGGGCTCAATCAAAGATCTTATTTTTGACGAAGCAATGCGAACTTGGTCAATTTATTCAAGCAAAAACGACGCAGTTCTTAGGGGTTCGCTTAGGCTAAAAGATGACGTAATTGCGTTCCAGCGCGCTATAGAAATAGTAATCGAAACAGAAGAGGCTCAAAAGTGGAAAATGAAACTAGTTTGCGGTGTAACCTCAGTACCGGTCAATAAGATTCAAAAGGGTTCTAAAAACCAGGGACCAGGGAAGGGAAGTCAAACAGACCGCGATTTTTCAAAAAGAGCTTGCAAACATCGTGGCGTGTCCATCCACGTGGGCAACGATTGCAATTTCAAAACTGACATGCCGTTACTGTACTAAACCAAGCCACATTAAAGCAGCATTTCTTAAAACCAATCTAGATCAAGCCGAAACAAAGCAATAGAAACCAGTAAATAGAATCGAACTCTAAACAGTAAAAAAGGCACAATCACCACCTTATCTCAAACAATCGGTGCTCCACAACGGCAAACCAATTGAATTCAACGTGGACACCCCGGTGTAAGTGACAACTTCATTTCAGACAAGATGGTCGGTCCGCGGGCGGTGACACATCGATAAGCTCCGACCCTGATATGAGGTAAACAAGCATTTTAAGTATTTTAAGTATGACTGTGTACTCAGAAATCGGGCGAAGGGTAGAGTGACTCAGGTAACAGTCCTGCAAAAAATAAACGAGCACGAAAAAACCCTATATTCCCTATGTGTGGCTAAAACTGCCCTGATAAACCTTCGGCTTGCGCGATGATTGCCTATGATGACCGTTCCATTTTTCTGCCCATTTTATGCAACTTTCGAGATTATTCTTTGTCATTGTGTAATGTTGTTGTCTCAGCTTTTGCCGAGCGCAGCGAGCTCTATCATCTAGACGAATAACAACTTTACTGGCTCATACCTGCATTTTCCACAGCGATAAATAACTGAACTCTTTGTGTCGGTAGGACAACCAGCTTGAGCAGAATCATTTAATTCTTGGTCGATATCAGTCCAAAACTCTGACTTATCGAACGGTATTTTATCAACTATAACAAGTACCAAAAACGCAACAATACAGCGCTATTTATTTCGTTTAAATCGATACAAAACATCAGTTGCCCTAATTTTACATTTACCAAAAGCAAAATGCAATCCAGCCGTGGCTAAAGCTGAATAATATACCAAAATTGAACACAATTCAAATGTTTTTAATCAAATTTAGAGTCAATTAACATGTAATGCTCACAATTAGTATTAAAGCAACAAAAAATATGGTCACGATATGAAAGCTTACGCATGTATAATTCAACAAGTGCACGACTACAGCAATTTAAAGTTGAGCAACATAAGCATACAGAACATTTACATCACTCGCCAATTGGATTTTAATATACCATCCAGGATGTCTACGGTTAAGACCTTGACTAAAACGTGTTTGTGAAAACATAATAATATATTATGTACTACAAAATACTTCATCTAAAATTTTGTGCCGTACCTGCAATATCACGTCTACTATATATACTCACAAATTTCCGGGTCTATGGCTATTTTTCTAAAAATATAAGCACAATACTGAGGGTTGACGGGTGTGACGGTACATCCCATTCGTTCATAAAGTGCCAACTGCTCACGAAATCCAGGATTTGGCCTAAAATAAAAAAATCTGTTAAAATTTAATGGAGGCCATAAAATTAGATATTCCAGCTTTCATAGTTATCCAGAAGTTCGTATAAATTCGTCACATTAACATACCCGGCCTTAAATGGTAAGAGTAAGACTGATAAAAAATTGTACTTAGAAATTTCAATACACTAATGGAGTGATTTATTTCCAACTAACAATATAGTTTCAGCTTTAATTAGGCCATTTTCTATCAACAGAAGCGAAGATTACTCAAAACTTGGTTACGTTAGAATAAAATCTAAAATTACTGATATACATCACCAAAAATTTCGAATTCAATACAGAACTTACCGCGCCATGCCACGAACGCGTTCCACATCAGATAAAGCGTCCAACCATGACAACTTTTCCGTTTTCATAATATACGCAACAACGATTGCAACACTTCTGGACATGCCCATGGCACTATAACGCGCAACGCATAATTCAATAATTGTAGCTAAACTCTGCGGCAAATACAGCTGCTAACGTGATCCAGTTACAAAAATAAACCTAAACTAAATAGAGTGACTAGACTACAGTGATACTTAAACGACTCCTTAACAGAAGCTAAGTAAAACAAATAATATAAAGGAATCAAACCAATTACGTCTATAAAACTGTGTTTTGTTGCAAATTACCTGATACTTATTTATAAATCAATAATAAACGAAATCGTTTAGCATATCCGGCGTGTGCTCTCACCCTACCAAATTGCATTTTGCCAACATACAAATTCGATATGCCTTGACAACGAATATATGACTCGCAATATTTCTGTACAACCGAGGAAAAAAGCGTATTTATAGCTTTGAAAATAACGTATATACTGAATTATGTAGGTCAAAAAACTCGTTTTACACGGCCGCAGTAAAAATGTATAAAACTACTAAATGATTTACCAATGAACTAGCACGCCATTCTGCTTTTCAGACAGCGCTTCACCAATAAACTCAGCTCCAACATCGAAATAGCTCAACAGGTCGTTCGAGTAAATATCTGTTGCTTCAATAAACTTATAGATGATTCCAGAGGCACGGCAGTTTGATGGAATCTGCAATAAACAATACTGAACAAGAATAAAAAAGTGTTATGCAACATCACCGTTACATGTTGCGCGGGCGCACATAAAAAGACATCCAAAATGTAAAGTTCTGTAAACCGTATCCTGTAAAAACATGAACACCAGAGTATAACTGGAAGTCTGTAAACAGCCTTAACAGAAAATCGACCTTCAACGACTTCTGCGGAAGTTCCTGCAATTTCAGAAGTAAAATTTCGCAATCAAGGTTTCACTAAACAGCGAAGCTAAAACAAATTGCACAGTTTTGACTCATTTCCGGCTCCGGTAAAATTTGTCAACCTTCGGCTCCGGATATTTTCATCACCGGCTACACCCTTATGAAAACCGCTTGCACTAGAAATTGTAGTTCGGATTAAAAACAATTCCTCTACTTACAAGTTTTTACTTAGATTGATTACGAAACTAAACATGTACCTAAATGAAGGTGTTAGCAACTGAGCTCACTTTGAATTAAAATTTCGCTCAAAACGAAAACTTAGTTAAAAGTCTTGATATAAACCTAAAATTTCGAAACGCAGTAACCAAAAGTTTTCAACGGCGCTTACATTTTGATCCATCACCGTGAGCACATGCGTAATACTGTTCGACCGCAACGCTTGCCCGTCGCTAGCGAAGTCGATACTGCTAAGAAAAAGACGCGGCCGAACTTCTGACGGCACTTCAAAGGTTGCCATGTTATGTTATTAAAACCAATGTTATGAAGAGTGCATGACATAATATACTCAATGAAAAGAATATGCAATTGGGTACAGTCTGAGTGAGAAAATGAACCTAGCGCGTTGCATTTTAGACCTACCGCCTTAATCAGGTGGGGTCAAAATTTTGAGCAAATACAGATAGAATATAACATACGAACTTCAAATTGTTCCGTTAATATTTATAAGAGCAAGAAGCAATTCACAGTGCATTAAATCTGAAATAGACCCCTCTATGTGAAGGGGAGTGGGTCGAGCCGAAACGCAACGGGTGTTGGTCAGGATTCAACCGGATATCGTTTGCGGTAAACGTCGGTGTCCGTTTGCGTTATAGAAATATGCTCAAAATTAGTTAAAACCGCGTATACATCTAGCAATTTTTCATTACAAATATGCTGTAATTATTCGGTATGAAATAAAATTACGAAATTCAACCAAAATGTCAATAGAAAATGTCAGTGCACTTGGTATTTTTTCTTTAAAACTTAGAAATCAGGGTTATTATTTGCATAACTAATTGTGTTGGCACAAAATATAAGATCTTTGAAACTTTTATACCTCATTATTAGCAAGAGTGGATGATCACTCTAACAAGAGTGTGCAACTACTGAAATTTGTGTGATATAAAAGTACCACCGGGCGTTGCATTTTTGGCCGACCCCCCACCTTGTTTAGAGGGGGTCGCTATCACATAAATACCCCTAAATTAGACTATGAGGAGAGCATGCTTGACAACGCATACATAGAGTGCCGTGGTTCGCACCGGTTGCACCCCCCTCTGAATAAAGGGGGGTTAGCCAAAAACGCAACGTGTGCCGGGTACATTCTTTTCTACACAGAATGTGCCCAGTTGCACACTCTTGTTAAATATCTATTATCCACTCTTGATATTAGTGATGGGCATCGAATATTTTTCAAGACACACTGATATCCGGCAATTCTTGCCGGATATTTCACCTGATATCCAAAATGAAATTTTCCATTTCGGTATCCGAAACTCTATTTTGCGTTTTTTTTGTTTCCGAACTTCAATTTTAGTTTCTCAAGCACTTGTTTTAATTTGTTTCTCAAAGGGAACTACACTGATCCACAAGCTGATTGCTACGAGCGTAAAAGATACAATTCTATAACTAGTTATTTATTATGCAACTGCTTCAATAGTTCTGGGAATTTGGTTTAGAAGAATGCTACTGACTAATAAAAATTTGCGTTGCAAACTTGAGATTGAGTTGATCTGGTTTGTCAACGTCTGATTTAAAACACTGCAACAGAGATGTTACATATAAAATGTCACCCTTCCCTCGAACTGTATGCACATGAGTCGTTTTACGTTCCAAGAAGAATGAACAACATTTCTATACATACATACATGCATACATATATATCAGGGTGCAACCGAAATTCCGGTTCCGGTTCCGCATTTTTTCATCTTGAGGTTCCGGTTCCGGTTCCGGTAAATTTTTACCGGATTTAAAAATTCCGGTGTTATAATTTGGCCGTTTTCTCAACTTTGATAATATTTAACAATCTCTTTTGAAAGCCACTTGTACTTCTAGTGTTTTTGAATTGCTTGTTCATGCAGTGGTTATTGTTGTGGACAAAAGCATTTTACTGGGAATGTATATATACATCTTGACAATCACCGAATATAAGCCATTGATGGTGGATTTCACTTCAGTCGATGATGATAATCTAAAATACAACAAATAAAATAAATACCTATGTTCGACAAAGGTTATTACACAAATAACAGAGCAAAAAATAAGATTAAAATGAAATTTTTGGTGAAATGCATTTTTCACTTTCCGGTTCCAGTAAATATATATATATATATATATATATATATATATATATATATATATATATATATATATATATATATATATATATATATATATATATAAATATATATTATATATGTAAAGAATATATCTAATAATATAAGATTTAGGTTATAACGGTCATATTAATCACAGACAGTCAATGCCAAGAATATGCTTATGTTACTGTCATTTGAATATTAAAAAATTGTGCATATTGCTCTGAATGTTCCGTTTCGGTTGCAGATCTCTGATAAAGATCGATTCCAAAATATGAAGGCCGAAACTGGTTGTGATTTTTGAAGACGATTTTGGTGCTGAAGAAATAACAACAAAATTGTTAATACTACAGGGGTGATTTAAGGACTGCGAGTATTCAGCTATAGCAGATTTTAGTTTAACACTCGAAATAATAGGTTGTGGAGTCCGGTCGGATATACGCTTGTGCTCACAGATGCGTTTAAAGAACTGTCGGCTTGTTGAGCCAACATAGACTAGCTCACAGCTAGAACAAGTGTATTTATATACAACTGTGGAGCTCAAGAGTGTTGGTATTTTATCTTTGTATTAATTGAATAAAGCTTTGACTTTGTCGTGATTATAACAACAATTCTAACTTCAATGTTGCTAGTTGAAAATTGCTCATTGAAGATTTTCTTTAGCTGTTTTTAGAACATTGGTGTGTGTGCCAAAAAACGGGATTTTAAAAGTAACGACATGTACCTCGTGTTCGTTGACACGCCTCGAGGTGGTACCAAGAACCAAGTCTGTTGTTGCGGTTTCGCTACCTTTATCTGCTGACGTCGACGCTTCGGCATTAAAACGTTGCGTAATTTGCAAAACTGATTCAGTTGAAATTTTCGTGTTTACTCTTCAGATGCTTTGAAATCTCGTCTAATAACATAAACATTAGATCCGAGCTGCAGTTTCTTAGGAACCTCTTTTATACTAATGGTTTCCCCAAAAGAGTTAATAACCGTTGTTTTAATAATTTTTTGAATAAAAAATTCGGAGTGTTAACTCAATTTGACACTTCTATTTGGATCACCCAAACACCTATTACGTCGTCTCAAGCTATTTCTAGCCAACAACTTAACCATATTTCAACTGAATCAGTTTTGCAAACTACGCAACGTTTTAATAATGCCGAAGCATCGACGTCAGCAGATGAAGGTAGCAAAACCGCAACAGACTTGGTTCATGGTACCACCTCGAGGCGGGTCACCGAACACGAGGTACATGTTGTTACTTTTAAAATCCTGTTTTTTGGCCTTCTAGAGGTGCCCTGCTTTTACCGGCGGATCCAAAATTTTGTGCCGGGGTCCGAGGTTTGGAAGCGCTATTTTTCACCAAAAATTTTCTGATGAAGTAAAAATGTAAAGTAGCGACCTAATCATTTTTTTGCAAAGCAACTTTCTGAGGGGAAAATTGCAAGGTAGAGACCGTGTCATTTTATCACAAAAAAATTTCTGAGAAAAATTGTAGGGACGTTGCCATTTTAGCGTAAGAAACTTTTTGACAGGGGCTCACGCTTACCTGCCAACCTTTGAATTCGCTATTGCGCGCCTTCTCATTAGACCGAAATAGACAAGGCTTAAATTTTAGACGCGTCATTTTTTGCGTTTGATGACTGATTTAGCGCACCTAATTACTATTACGTCACAAATGTAACAGGAATCTTTTTCTGCAACAACCAAATTTTTGAATTAATTTTGTGCTATTCCTCCCTCAGGGGGAGGCTGTGGCTTCCTGTAACCATCCGAATTTTTAAAGAATATTAAGCAGGATGGAGTTGTCGCCCCCATCACCACACTAAGGTGTCCATTATTCAGACTACAGCTAGAATCGCTGATAAAGTACGTTTAGACTGTTGTGGTGTATAAGTATTTGCATAGCGTCTGAGGTTTGAATTCAAAAGTTATGAGCTGGATTCTGTGTCATGAGAAATTGAAATGTGTCTATCACAGATAGCCTGATTTGCAAGCTAGCCTTTTACAAATTAGGGCCCATGTTACTATAAAGGCCGTCCCAATTTTCCGGGACACAAACATACCCGGAGTGCACACTTTTATGCGCTCCTGTTTACATATGCTCAGGCAGATATATTTACGTAGGATTTATATGTCCCAAGTGTCCCGTTTGTCCCATCTGTCCAAACTGACCCATCTGTCCCACTGTCACATCTGTCCTAACTGTCCCGCTGTCCCAATTATATTTTTTGAATGTACTCCTGGTACATTGCTCTCCCGGGAAAATGGAACGGTTACTCCTGGTACATTTCTGTGCCGGGAAAATGGGACGGTCTTTAAAGTAACATTGGCCCAAATTAGCATCATACTCAGTTAGGCTTGGCGTCTTATTAAATCAAGAGCGGTCTGAATTTAAAATGACGCCCAGTATGTAATCTCGCACCGCTACTTGGCATATGTATATAAGTAGGTTTTGTTTCTTAGGCAATGAAAATTCTTCCAAAAAAATTTACACAATAGCATTTCGGATATCCGGATACACATTTCTTTTCGCATACATATCAGGATACTTTTCATATCCGGATATCCGGTGCCCATCTAAAAAGTATTATCAACTCTTGGTTATATTAATTCTAAATGTCCTTCTACAAAAGATAGTTGAATACTGAAAATTTTCTCTATTTTTAACAAAGGTATTTACACCAGCCGCGCCATACCACTTACGACTCAAAATGCTAAAATGAGTGCTTTTAGTATAAGTTCAGCTAAAAACAACAAATCGGCGCTAATACATTTTACTAAAAAATGTCAACCACCGCATTGTGCAGAACGCCAGCGACATAAATATAATAAATATTAACAATCTAAATTAGAAATTAAAACTGCCATACTGTTGGTTTCAAAAAACTCAATACTTTGACAAAATCGTGTTGACACAAATAGGTTTGAGTCCATATTTCATGCTTATTGGGTTTCTTCGAAAATAACACAATAACAAGATCAGGCTTGAGTATAAGCTTATTTTTACGCTTAAGCTCTAGCTTAGGAATATCCTTATACTTACTGCCGCGACACTGTTCTATACATTGGCCGTAAAAGATATTTATAGCATATTTCAGTAGATGAAGAAAAAATAATTATAATTCGTTTTGACTTACTCTATTACTCCCCCTTGATGAAGATCATTGCTCTTAAAAGCAAGTATAATATTTCAGATTGCACAGCAGAATCATTGCAGAACATCCTGTCACGAATGAGCTGAAAAGTTGTCAAAAAAGCCAGCTTTCACCATAATATGCTTCACTATCACACATACATTTCAGAGACTTCAGAAACATCGTTTTGAGCAATTGACGCGCATGTTAGTGTGTCAGGCCGACACGGGTATACTTTAATAGGCAAATCCCACATTAGAGTTTCAACGTTTAGCGTTTGCGCTGCAGACCATGCAACTGAATCATCTGCATAAGCGGAACAAACACCGTCAGGGTCAGAAGTTACAACAAATTCAAAGTGAAGCCGCCAACGAACGTGTATAAGATCAGTGAAGAATGTTGCCGGAGCAGAAATCGGAATCTGGACGCTAAGTTGACATGTACACGTGTGTAAACAAAAATGATGACTTTTAGCATGACTGGAAATGAAAGGCGATTGATCTTGTTTTGGCCTAAAAAGCAATATGCGCACATATATAATATACATTAGGGTTGCATCCGTATCCGGGTTTTCTGGTAATTTGGCGTATTTTCGCCGAAAAATTCCAGGTTCGGGTCCGGGTTTTCGCTTCAAGAAATTCCGGGTCCGAGTTTTCGCTTCAAGAAATTCCGGGTCCGGGTTTTCACAACAAATTATTTCGGATCCGGGTCTACAAAAATACCCAAAATAAAATAGCTTAGTGATTTTAACACCCCGCGCCTACATTCTGAATAATGACTGTGTCGTACCTAAATTAAATAGGTTAAAGAATTCATCAAATACTTGCACAACCAACGCTAACTGTGTCAAATACAATAGAAACAAAACACTCCCAACATGTATTTTAAGACAACTATCGTATATCGTATGTGAAAGCAAACTGCAGAAGGAAATATTTAGTCAACAGGCTTCACCTTTTAGTAATAAATCACCTACGTAGATATACTTATATATAAATAATATGTGTGTACATATCGTTCACCCAAACAGATATTTGCCCCAGTTGGCGACTGGGATGTCCCAAACGGCAATTGCTGTTCGGAGCAGTTGGAACGTCCCAGTTGTCAACTGGGGCAAGTAGCTGTTTGGGGTACGATATGTATCAGGATGCGACCGGATACCAAAAAATGACGCAGCCGAATAACCTGATATCCGACGGACTAGATTGCATTCAAATATCAGAACGTAGCTAACAATTCTTCCTTTCGTGGCTTAAGGTCTCCAAAGTGTTTACATAATCAAGCTTAATACTTCACACCGATGCATTTTTATTACTGTAACAACGACCCTATTCCACTATTCTATGGTTTTGTAGCGTTGCCTACAGTTGCAATATTTGTTTGGCACATGTTTTTAAGGGCATACCGTTTTCCGTAGGCACTGTAACATAGAAATGTCTATGATTAAGACTACTATTTTTGCTTCCGGTTCCGGTATAAACCTACCGGATACGGAATATTTGCGGTGGTGTTCCAAATATCATACAACTGCTTTTAACATGTCGAAATACTAGATATTTTGCAGCGACTGCAATTCCGGGCACAAATACTTCCAACAGTTCACAGATTTATAACCTATATACGGTTAATATGTGGCTCAGGTGGTTCAGATATCCGGTTAAATTAATATGCGGTCGATCCCTGATATTATGTATGTCAGGATGCGATAGGATACCAAAAGATGCCGGAACCGGAGTTGGATAGTCTCAAGTTTTCCAGCATTATTGAAACACAATAAAGGTTTTAAACGTACTCGGACGCATGCAAACATTTACATTACCTATATGACGGAAAAATATGTAAAAGTATGTCAATCCGTTCCATGGTATTTGGCATAACTATAAAAATTATGGTTTCAATTTTTTGAAGTTTTAAAAAACATCCAGTAAGTTAAAATAGCGAAGCCGGATATCCGGTCGCACCCTGGTGTATGTATGTTTATATACAATATGTATAGCTGTATATACCTATATGTTCGTATATATGTGTATCAGGGTACAACCGAAATTCCGGTTCCGGCATTATTTCACCTTCCGGTTCCGATAAATTTTACCGGAATTAAAAATTCCGGTATTAAAATTTTGATCGGTACAAATTAAGTTGTTTTATTAAATTGTCGATAAAAATGAAATAGATTTCATTAGTATAAGATGTAAATCTTGACAATCACCGAAAATAAACCATCGAAGGTATGTGTGTATATGTATATATGTAAAATTATATATGTGTGGTATGCGTATTTGTATATGTAATGTGTATATCTTATGTCTATAAACCGTCAAAAACAAAAATCATCATGAGGATAAAGTATACAAAAGTATATTTAAAATAGCTTGAAAATTGTTCACTAAATTCACTAAAACATAGAAGTGCTAGCATCAAAAGAGATTTATCTGCGTAAATACATGTGGATGGACAACCACAGTTACTTAAAGCAGTTTTAAAACACGGTTTAATGCCAACCTGTACTCTTCCAGAACATCTTCTTCAGACTGCAATTCGGCTAAATACTGGACGCATCGAGTTGGTCCCCGTGTGTCGAATTCAAAAAAACCGATCACATCATCACCGAGTTTATAGCAACTTTTTAAGATTGTAAATCTGCCAACACGGCCAATACCCGTTGTAATATTGTAAACATGATAATTTCGACTTGCAGTGTATGTTTCAATCAAATCATTTGCAAATTCTAATGCATCAGTGCAAGATGTATTTGCACGACAGTCGTTTGAGTTGATATCAGAAAGAAACGGATTCAATGGTCGAAATTCGCTGCGACCGCCGCAACCTATTAAAACAAAAAAGCACTCAACTATTAATAGCGATGCAACAAGTTGCTACTTTTTTCGTATGCACCTCATGAATTCACTGTTTTCTATTTCACTTTCAGACTCCTGATTCGAGTGATTCAGTTAAATCATTTTTATACAACAAACATTGTGTATTATATTGTATATATCATCAACAAGACATGTGTGTATGTACGTATGTACCTCCATCTTTGACAGAAGCAAATCCATCCAAAACTAAAACTCTGAGAGGAACAGTAAGTGTTTTGATTGGAACGCCAGGACGCTGTAGCGCCACTGTCAGTTTATAACGATACTGAACTGCTTTGCCAATCCACGAAGGCACAATATCCTCAACGGGGAGCGGCTCTATGTAGCGAAACTCTCTGGTTTCTCCAGATGCAATTTTCACGTCAGCACACAAAATGGACGGTTTCGATGAATATATCCAAACTAAAATTATATATATATATATATATTCAAGTTGCATACGAGTTCGCGTCAAAACACAAAACCCCCAAGAAAAAATTCTAGTATTAAAATAAAAATTGGTGCGCGAAAATTTGATTAAACACAAGGAGTAATCCATCGAGCTTGGAGTATCCACTGTTAAACCGTTCTGTACATATTTGAGACCCCATTTCTCAAAATTATAAAACGATTTTTAAAATAAAAACAATACAATTAATTCTGCTTACGACTGACGCTAAACCAACACTGTAAACATTTATAGATACTGAGTTTGTAACATATATAGTTCAATCCTCCACAAACTCACGCAGTTCGGTGTCCACAAAAATGTGCCATTTGGAATTAAAAATCGTCTCTCTGCATAAGCAGTGTAATCTCGCAGGCGGCAACCGGAATTCCGATTAAAATTCAAATTCAAAACGAGTTACGATTCCGATTCCGATTGCACAACCAGTTCTGCTTTGCACCATGTAATCTCGTATACCTAAATTTATACTTACTTGAATCAGATTCACTGCATGTCTGATCCAGGGCAGTAGCTGCACTGGAATGTGCTGATGGATGTAACTTCGATTTCGGAAGGCGAATGCGCGATGGAGTTACCGTTTGAGAACAGTGAACTTGGCAGCAAAGCCAAGCCACTAATTCTCCACTAGAATCATTTGACGAATCTACAATAATATTTATTAGATTCATGAGTATCAAAACCACATTAACAAGGACACATGTTTGACAGCTAAACTTCACGTTCAAAACACAGGATTAATCAATCATGTATACCGGAGTGCAACCGGAATTCCGATTCCGATTAAAATTCCTGATCAAAACGAGTTACGATTCCCATTGCACAATCAATTCGAATCGGAATAAAAAATTATAGAGTTCATTCTACTTATTTGCAAAGAATAACAATAATTGATTCTATTTATCTTTACACAACCAAAAATCATCGTCAATTTGTTCATGCGACGTTTTTGTTTATTGATGCAAGACAACAGACACAAAATAATATTTTAGTTAATAGTAATAAATTATCCGCATACTAACACTAACAAAGTTTGTAGTGCTGATTCCGATTCCAGTACCTACAAATTTGCTATTCCGTCTCTGATATAATTCAGTTCTGCTTTGGCCCTGATGAAACGTAACAAATATAACATTGAAAAACTCAAACAAAACCATAAAAATTTTTAACGAAATTTAAAACAAACAAAAATTGTTATACCACACATACTGTTGTTCTCTATTGATACATCAAATATCACTGATTCGCCATTTAAATACGTAGTGCCGGCACGTGCAGGGTGCACCGATAGCTTTAATACCATATGAACGTTCAGTATATGGAACGCACATAAATCTTCACAGTAACAAAACCTAAAAGCGTCAACACAAGGACATGAAAATGCAAACGGTATTGGTTAGGGTGCAACCGGATATCCGGTTTCGGAATAATATCCGGCAAAAACTGATATCCGTTCCGGTATGAACTTCATAATATACGAAAACCTTTAACGCGCTAAACATACAGCAGAAAATAAATTATATAAACAGTAAATTACGTATGCAGAATTAACGGGATTTAAAATATACGTGTAATAAGATAACCATGATAATTTGGGACAACAATGCCGCCAAAATATACAAAATTTTACTTAATTAACGTGATCTTAATGCCGGAGTGCGTCGGCATGCCAAAAAATATTGGAGTGCCACTGGGTGTGGGTATGATACACTATATAGGCAGAGTCAGAGTCGAGTGGCAAGTACGCATCTTAATAACACTAAAAATAAAAGCGCAAATGTACAGTGCCAATCATCAGCGTTCAAGATCGACAATATATGTCGATAGGTATGCTGCCGGCAAGCATGAAACTCAGGGCATTCCGGTGGCAGGAGGAGGAGGAGGAAGATAAAGTATAACTTTGAAGTAGCGCTCAATAGTGTGCTGCTTTTTGAATCATTACAATTGCGACAAAAAATTAAACAATCAAATACACGACGGGCAAGTAGCCAGAGGAGCAAAAGGGTTCAGCCCACGGAAACTTTTGGCCCCCCTGGAAAATCTTCAACATTGCTTGTAAGACATCGAAAACCCTTGTGTGCCCAGCCTGAAAAGGTTTTAATTCCCCAAACAACGTGAGCTGGTTACGTGCGCAATATACGAAAGAATGACTATACGCGAAATCTTTTGCAAAAGACAATCAGAACTGGATTACATTTTTAATATACCACCTAGCTACATAATTAGGAATACCATACGTTCCATGAAAACAAGACGACAGGTTTGGCCAAAAATAATTGTGGTGGCCTTCCCATCATGACACAGAATAAATGAAGGACGGAGACTTGAACCTAGGCTTTGGTTTAAGTTTAGACGTAGGGTTTGAGTTTTTAAACTTGCGCTTAGATTTTCAACTACGTTTTTGCTCATAGCTTAGGTATAGGATGCAGGCCCTTATAATTAACAGACACAAATTTTATATGGTAGAATTTAAGTTTCTCAGTTTGTTTTGCACAGCATGCTATGTGACATATGGCTAACGATGCGATGTGACGTTTGGTTGCACGTAGAACAAATTCCATATCATCCCAAACAAAAGATATTATTCTGTTTGCTGTTGGCCACCAATTCATTTTCATCGCGATGTTTCCGAAGTTGTGCTATCAATTCTCATTTATATCGACGATTTTTCGCTGCTTTATTATAAAGAATATTTTTTGACATGCGAAAACTGGGGACAAAAATGGTTAATTTCAAAACCAACAAGCAACCTCTAAAGGGGTAAGGGAGACAGGGCCCTCACCTAAATAATGTATTTTAATGTTCGTGAAAAACTTCAAGATTAAAGTCGAAGGTGAAACCGGACTATTAATGTTGAAGTGGCAAACGTCCAATTTGCAAAGTATTGCAAGAAAATCATGTTTAACCCCTTCTCAATGGAGTTGTCTGTAGGCAACTCAGCGCAGTGTATATACGTTAAATAGTATATATCGCACCGTGTTTAACAATTGCAACACGTATACATAGTACTAAAACTACATTTCCTTGAACATTTTGATAGCCACGTTTAGCCACTCGTGGTAGTGCTTACGAAAGTGTCGCAGAGAATCGGAATCAACCGGGGAAAGAAACTATACAATAAACTCTTTCGGGGGCAAATTAAACGAATATAGATTTAGATAAGATATCGTTACTGTTCAACATCTTTGATACAAGTACTGTATTGACCCGAATAAGAGAGGGACTGATATTTATTTGGCCTCTGCAGAGGGTACCCCCTCTTGTTATTCGGTACGGACTGTTATTTATTTTTATCCCACGCTCGACTGCCCTTCGTTACTGATATATATATATATATTTATATATATATATGCCAAAAACCAAAAAATGCTATATGACCGTGCTCCAGAAATTTTTCATTTTAAAAGAGACGGCCTTCAGGCCGTATCAAAAATCACTATCTACATAAAAACTAATTGCAAACGGCCATGGTTGGAGTCTTTTACCAACACTTTCCCTCACATTTAAGGTTAAGGCTTGGGCTTAGACAGATAATTCGGCGGAATGAATCGCTCAGTGAGTCGAATTTGACTCTGGCGGAGTCGAATTTGACTCGGCCTGTGTACTCCGGAAAAGCCTATTTCGGAGAAGAGAGTCAATTTGACTCTACATTTTTTGCAGCGTGTTCAGGGGAGTGGGCTGCATCAACCTCAACCGTCACCGAAAATTTCTTTATTTACCTTTGCAAAATGGCCTGAAGTTGGATTTTGGGGGGCGGGCAACTCTAAGCACCCCACCTTTTTACCGTAAAGACGATGATGAAACATGTAATAGTTTCAGTCGGGAACATTAAATACTTGAAGCGGATTTGGTTCTAGCAACGCATGCACATGTAAAAAGCGCCAACCTTAGCATTTCAGCGTTGTGTGTCCTTAAACAGAACCGCAGGCTACGTCAGGATATGTGTTTGTTTTGAGCTTTCCCGTAAATTTTTTTTGGAACTTAAATTAGCTTCATCATCTGTTCCTCAAATTGTAGGCGGTAAAAGGGGTTTGCTTAGTTTTGTTATTTAAATTAAGCTTTCACTGTGCTTAATGATATTCGCCAGCGGTAGGTAATTTATTTTTACATAGGATAATTTCGGTTTTGTGCTGCGTAAATCTGACCGGAGATCTCTTTTTAACGGTTGATATTCATGTCATTTTGGTAAGTAAAACTCTGCGTCTTATGCCACCCCAATACCAAGGTAAACCGTAGCAGTTGTAGTAAATCGTCACACATATAGCTTTCGTGGTTGCCTGTCGGTCTATGAGTCAAAAATTTCGACCCTTTTAAAGATCAGGGGTGGAACGTTTTTATGTGGGACTAGAATAAAGCAAGCTTAAGCTCTTTAGACTAATTGTTTTTGCTTGGTTTAGATTTAAGCTTTAGGCTTTAGCCTTAGGAATAAAGTTATTCTTACGGTTTAGGTTTAGGCTTAGGCTTAGGCTTACGCTTAGGAATATACTTATAATACTGTTCCGCCCCTGTTCTTTACATTGGTAAAAATTTGAGTTTTGTTTTTTAAAACGGGTCGATAGTTTGAAACTGAGAATTGAAATTTGACTCAGGTTGTGTAGTTAAGAAAAGACTATTTTGGAAAGAGTCAATTTGACTCACCATTTTTTGCAGTGTACGTGCCTAGTTCCGACTCTGCATTTTTATAGTTGTGTACTATTCGGTGTTCTTTAATATCATGTTGATCGCTGAAATATCATAAACGTAGCATTTGCGTTGCGTATTCTCGCAATGTATATGAACCCGTTTTAGGAGCACTATGAAATCAAAGAAGGATGCACGATCCTTAGATGGCAATTCACATACACTGCAAAAAATGGTGAGTCAAATTGACTCTTTGCGAAATAGGCTCTACGGGACTACACAAACTGAGAGTCAAATTTGGCTCCGCCAGAGTGAAACGTGTGACTCATTGAGTCTATTTGACTCAGTTTGTGTAGTCCGAAAAGCCTATTTCAGAGAGTCAATCTGACTCACCAATTTTTGCAGTGCACTTATACGTTGACTTTGAAGCAGGGCATTATAAAAGTTTACGTATTAACTGAGCTTATTTATTAATTCAGTCTCATACCTATAGATATAAATATAGATTCCTGATAACGTTCACAATTCTTGATATGTAATATTAGATTCGTCGTCCCAGCTGAACCAGTTACGTGCCCAAAATACTGAAATGAACGCAACGTTAGTTGCAAAATAGATAACAATTACGAGGAATGCCACTGATTTGACAATAACGTAGCATAATAGAAAAATTAAAAAACTCAGAAAACTTGAGACGAGCAATGCTGGCCGAACATTTTGCCGTTCGAGAGGACGTTCGAACAGTATAAAATTAGCCACGTAAGCAAATGAGTTCATGTTCCATGATCCTGACAGTCCGTTGTAGAACGCATACGGAAACGGTATAAGAATACCGAACAAACGATCCGCTACGTCCCAAGCTGAAGGGCAATCAGTATTTGTCGACAAATGGCGCATGGTTCTATCATCGGATCCTTTAGGCTGTCTATTTAGCGTACCTCCAACTTCCCAATCATAGCTTCTTATACTTCCATCGTCTTTCATATTGTCCGTAGTGTAGCTTGATCTGTTCGTGTGAGGTTCATGTCCTAACTTTAAGCCAGATGGCAAATGCCCCGTAGACAAATTGTGCAGTTCGGAGTAAGAACCTCCTGATTGTCCATGAGATGATTCCGGCTTTCTGTCTTGACGATGATTCAAAATATGATTACTTGTCTCTACGGCAACACCAAATTCACACCCTTCTGATTCTGTTAACTGAAACGGATCATGCCGATTACAGTCAGATATGAGGTTTGTTTCGCTTCCGTTGCTGCTGTCCAAACTGCTGACATGACTTTGTAGGTTAAGCACATATGACTCGCAGGCATCGCGAGACTGTGACATTGTTTTGTTTGCTGCAAAGAGTTCGAAGAATTCGATAAAAATAATAGAGATTTTTAATAAATAGTTATGATATTTTAAATTATACTGGATGGATACTACTACTACTACTACTATTAAATCGCTAAATAAGCATAACTGACACAAAAAATATATTATAAGCAGCCAAAGTATATATCGAATTTGTTTAAAGTCTGTCTATGCATAGCAGTGATCACGGTTATTGTAGTAAAATTACAATTTATGCATATTTGATATTTCGAATTTTTAAAATTATGCCTATTATTTTTTTGCTGCCCGCATTTGAGGCAAATATTGAAATTTTACCTACAACTGAACAGTTAATTCCTCGCTGTCGCCCCAAAATTCCACCGCTGCGTCGTAAGGATTTGATGTAGCCGGTGAAATTATGGGATTTCGATGATATAAAGAGCCGGAGGGAGGTTGTAATTTCGGGATGTGATCGAAGGCAAGATTTTTGAATTTCGAAACTTGGTCGTTGATAAGATTTTGGATTTTTAGGATATGGTCGAAGGTAGTATTTCTTCGGGATGTTGCGATTTCGAGATATTGTCGAATGTAGTATATTGGAACTTTGGAATTTCGACATATAGTCGAATGTAGCGTTTTAGGATTTTGAGATTTCAGGATATGGTCGAATGGAGGATTTAGGATTTTCGGGATATGGTCGAAGGTAGGATTTTCGGGATACGGTCGAAGGTAGGATTTTGAGATTTCGGTATATGGTCGAAGGTGGAATTTTGAGATTTTGGTGATTCCGGAATATGTTCCTAGGTACGGTATTGGGGATTTCGGTATTTGTCGAAGGCGGAATTTTAGGATTTCGGTACGTGGCATTTTTGAATCTCAGAAGATGTGATCGCGTGCGGAAATTTGCGCGTAGTTTACATTAATTTGTGTACGCGGTATGGAAAATCTCAGTGGCTGTGGACGCTTGCTGATTGTAAGATTTCAAACGACTGGTACCTACGGGTAGTTGTTGTTTAAAACTTATTTTAACAAAACCTTCAAAATTATTAAAATTTGGTTGGGAGTCAACATGGGTATCTCCCTCTTATCACCCCCCCAATAATCGGGTCACTACAGTATATACTTATGCTTTAAAATTTAGATGATAGCTATCAGAAGAATTTCTTACAAGTTTTTGTTTTGATAACTTACAATACCTACAAACGAAGCGTAAAACTACTATAAACGAAACGTATAGTACTTTAGTACTGCATATACCGCTTCGTTGATGTCTTAACGTACGCAAGCTGATGCGCAAACTTTAAAATTGTAACTGCAAACATGTTGCATGCCATTTCTGTTAGGCGATGCATCTCAAACTTTAGTTTGCCTGCGTTGTAGAGACAAACGTTGTAATGTAGTGAAGGTAGTTTGGGCCAATGTTTCTTTAAGGGGCGTAACAGTAGATTAAGCGTATTTCTAGGCCTAAGACTGTGTTCCTAAGCCTAAGCATAAGCCTAAGCCTAAGCCTAAGCAAAAGAAATGTAATATAGAATCTAATCTTACTGTTTTATGGACCCACCAGAAACCTGGACGCCCCTTAAAGTAACATGGGCCGTAGTTTGTATAAAATGTCGGATATTTAACAACATGTGATACTTTTTTGATGAACCGCAATGGCGGATATTATTCTACGTATAAAGGACCAAAAACAGTATGTCCTTTAACAGTAGTACAACGAATTTCGCAAGCCTAATCCTCAGTGTAAGGATAAACGTGCCTGCACACCAAGACATAAATCTGAGCCTAAAGCTTGAGGATAAGCATAAACCTAAGCCTATCATAAACCAAAGGAAGTAGTCTAAAGTTTAAGCTTTACTCTATTGCAGTCCTGCAGAAAGCGGTCAACTCTGATGTGAGCCGTTTAAGCGAATCGCTAAGTGCAAAGACGATATTTTATACGCTCGAAGCTGAGTCAAAATCGCTTTGATTGTCCTTTGTACGATATTTTCCGGTTCTCCAGCTATGTGTATCATCCGATCGACGCGATGAAGCCGACCCTCAAGTTTTGAATTCGCTCCAACCACCTGAAACACACCGACACCAGAAGGCAACAAATGACAAATCCTCCTTTGTACCTCTCCCCGCATTGGTGGTTACCGTAGCGCTTTGGTGCGATTTCCAATCTGTATCCGCACTCTCTAATCGTCGTTTTATGCCACCCAGCGTCTTCTACGGCAGGCCAGACAGCTTTCCTTTGTGTTGGTTTTAACCAATCGCAGCGGATCACAAAACTGAATCGAGCGTAAATGTCCGCGACTGGCGGCTGACGTAACGACACCCGACTTCGGCTTCAGTATTAATTCCCACAATTTTACGGAAATTTCAGGCTTATTCGGATTTTCTGAAACGTCCCGCTTGCAATATTAATGCTACTACTCGTATTATTTCGCATATACTTTGTGCACTCGTATTAATATAAACAAATCGATTGCTGGTTCTTGTGAGCATTCTCTCACACGTTATACTGCGTGCCAGATTGCAACCGGAGGTGAAAAATACCGGAACAGGAGCCGGAGGTCAACGAAACTTGCCCGAGCTGAAGCCGGAGCCGGAACCGGAACCGGAGGTGAAGCCGAAGGTGAGGCGAAATTATAGGTAGTAAAAATGAAGGTTAATTAGTAATTTTTCCCAATATCTGCAATATCTTGTTGAGTGGTCCGGTGTTACGCTAATTTTTGCGAAATCTCGGAAATTCTTTCTTGGAAATTGTGACAAAAGCAAAACGATACACGCTAAACATAAATTTTGCAAAATTACGCAAATTTTTACTACCGAAATTGCCGGAACCTTCGGCAAAAATTCTACCCAAACCAGAGCCGGAGGCCGATATTCTGCCGGAGCCGGAGCCAAACGCAGACCTCCGGTTGTAAGCTGCTGCGTGCGCTTCCAGCATACAAAGTCCGGCAGTATAGTTATTTGCATCGATCATACAAGTTTTGAGTAAACGGTATGGAGGACGTTTTTATATCATCGCTATAAACCGGAAATGCCCCACACAAATATACAATCGGTGTGGAATGTCTGGTATATAGATTGTTTGCTAAGAAATTTAATGATTTTTTCAAATTTAGAATTTTCTATAAAACTAGACTTTTTACGCCAAAATTTGAGTTTATTCCTAATTTTGAATTTCCTGCCAAAATTTGAATTTCCACTAAAATTTGAATTTGTGCCAAAAGTGACATATTTTACCGCCGAAGATTTCATGTCCCGCCGAAGTTTGCATTACTCTATAACAGTTTTAATTTCCTGCAAAAGTGCAAAATTATGAAAGTTCGCGCGCCGTTTGAGAAGAATGAATTTGCTCCTACACCGTTGTCGAAAACGCCTAAATGTTAATCAGTTTGTGTCGGATGTGCTGCAACAAAAATAGTTTTTTGAAACATTGTGGACTATTGAAAATACGGTCACACAAGCGAGATTTTATGTGTTTCTTTGTCCACCCGATCCAGAAACAACTCATGCTATTATTCTCTGTTTCTCGCTGGTTGTTTCAGTCATAATCTAAGAGCAGAGTGTAAACGCTTAAGCGTATAGTAAAAATGGTCCGTGTTTTACGCTGTTAACCGTTCCGCTGTTCCGGGACAGCGGCAAGCAGGAGTGCAGTGGACAGTGAACATATGAGACAACAGGACAGCTGGGACAACGGAACGGCCGGGATTGCAGGACAGCGGACAGCCGGGACAACGGGACAGCTGGTACTGGTGGTACATCTAGCATGGACAATTGGGGCAGTGGAGACAGCGAGGACTACTCGGACAGTGGGGACAGCGAGGACAACGGGGACAGCGGGGTAGCTGGGACAGTTGGGATAGCGGGGACAGCTGGAACAGGGGGCAGCTGGGACATAGGGGACAGCTGGGACAGCCAGGACAGTGGGATAACCGAAACAGTGGAGCAACTGGGCTAAGCTTAAATTTTTAAGCCGTAAGCCTAAGCCTATAACAAAACGTAAGTCTAGGCCAAGCCTAAACCTACGCTCTAGGTCTAAGCCAAAGCTTTGAAGCCTGAACCTAACCCAAAAGCTAATACTCTATTGCAGCCCCGCAGAAAAAAGCCTAAGCCTAAGCCTTAGGCTAAGACTAAGCCTTACTCGAAGTCCTAAGAATAGCCTAAGTTTAGCCTACAGATATGTATATATACGTGTATAAAATGCACATATATTTAACAAGCAGCCTCTAAAAGCGGCAATGAAGACGGGGTAAATAATACAAATATAAGATCAATTTTCCGAAAATACTATATTCTTCCCGTAGTCGATTGAGGTTATAGCAACAATAGACAATTAATGTGGCTCATCGAGTCTCACATGATCTGCCAGAAATTTCCACGATGTATATATATACATATACGGAGTGTTACCAGTGGATTGCCGTCAAATTTGTTAAACAATTCTCATTACCCTGTCCGCTGCCAAGAATGCAGCTTAGATAGTTAATCAGAAATCTGTTTCTTAACCTGAAATCTTGCAAGCTACAAATTTTAGTAACATGTGACTAAGTCACAAGAGTACACTGCAAAAATGGGGAGTCAAATTGACTCTCTCCGAAATAAGCTTTTCCTGACTACACAAACTGAGTCAAAATTCGACTCCGCCAAAGTCAAATTGAGTCAAATCGAATTTGACTCAGGCGGAGTCAAATTTTGACTAATTTTGTGAAGTCCGGAAAAGCCTATTTCGGAGAGAGTCAATTTGACTCTCCTTTTTTTTGCAGATTATCATAACAAAAAATAGTTTTGCTTCACATTAAAGGGGCACCACGAGCCTACAATTTCAGTTAGACCACCGCTAGTATGTCTGAACGGTTAATTTGTAATGTATCAGTTTTAGTCAGCGACTTAGAAGTATTTTAGGAGTAGAATTAATTACTGTTTCCTACTGATACTGTCACTAAAGATCTGTAATTACTTTTGGCTAAAACTTTGACTGATTCATATTTTCTATTTAGAATTTGAATTTCTGTTTAAAATGCAAATCATTTTTCGTGCGTCCTACTTGTTAAGTTTTTGCATATGGCTTTTTAAGTTTTTAATTTAAAAATAAAATATGTAAACATAATATCAATCAAGGATAAGCAACAAACTGTTGACAAACTGTCATTGAGTAAAATACCGAAACGGATAGTGACCAAAACACGCCAAATGGCGAGAAATGACCGTTTTTGTAGTCTTATAACTAGGGATCCAAATAAGTTTCTCTCAAAAATTGAGAGGATGAGACTTTCATTGATACATCTAAGGCGGAACACTTCATTTAATCTTTGAATGAAACATTCAAAATTTGAAAACAGTCCTACAGTTTGTACAAATGACCAGAAAAAACAATACAACGTGGTAGCTATTTCCTCCGAAAACTAATATTTCGTCCCAGCCAGAAAAAATTAATCCACGGAAGATGCGCAACTAATAGCCTCTAGCACATAAGTCAACCGTCTTGTCCATTCGGCTCCGCCATCTCACCAGGACAAAATTGTACACAAATAAATCATATCCTAAAATGTGTAGTGTGTTGTGGATTTGTGTTTTCCATATAAAAGTACAAATGTGCATTGTGCATGTACATAAAGATATGCAAATCACCTTGACGGTAAACACGACAAGATCAAAAATAGGTTTTGCAAAATCAGGGGGGACAAATAGGGCATATTTAAGGGGGTCATTTATGAATTAACCCTCGAAAAATTTCAGTTCTTTTCTATATTGTTGAAAGCAGAATTTTAGCAACTTTCATTTACCATAGAAAACCAAAATTTCATTAAGTAAGCTAGAATTATCGCCTTTTCTTTTTGCAAATTTGGTAAAATTTACACCCCGAAACATCAACTGCATTTAATAGAGACGGCCTCCAGGCCGTCTCAAAAACGAAGATTTGACATAACCATAAAAATTATAAATATATATATAAATATGTACATACACATTAGACCAGCTTGTTCGTTGTCCCGGGACCGCGGGTCGGCCTTCAGCGTAACATGGGTCGTAAAAATAACGGAAACGGAAATACTTGAGACATACCAAAATTGTCCTATTGAATATCATATTAGAACTTGAAATTTGAACTTATGAATTATGACACTGTTTTCTAATCGATTTTGTGTCAGAAATGGCTGTGTAGACGTGTATTTAATATTTTAAAGCACATCTGTGCCTCTGCCGTCCGACTTTCCATTAATCTATTAGTGACCAAAGATTACACTGCCCCGCTATGAATATCATATGATATTCGCATAAATGTTCCGCAGTATAACGTGACATACCGTCCCATGTACACATTGATCTTGTGAGAGCGGTGGTCTGTAATAGAGCATTCTCGTTATACGATGTACAGCAATTCAAAATTCTGTCAACCCACCTCCTTTCAAGATTGGTACAAAACAGTACTGTCGGGAACGAATACTGACAATAGAAATTCTGTGCATAGCAAATGCATTTTGACAGTACTCCCTTCGGAAGGAGTTTTAAGGACATTTTAGGCACTATTTGAGCAGTATATGGGACATTTTATGATAGTATTCATATTCGCTGTTGGGCATAACAGAGTTTTACCACTACCTGTTTCACACTACATTTTAATATTCCCAGGATAAGCAACAGAACTTATTTTTTTAATCAACTAAACAAGATAGTCCCTTCGAATAGACTAAGGACAAAACAGTAGTTGGTAACTACAACAAATGCTGACAAGATACAATCACGGTATGCCAAAGAATGGAAATTTAAACATGGGATTGGTCGCAGAGCTGCTAGCCTATTAATCTTTTGCACTTTTAAATGTCCTAATTTAAAAATTCCGAAGCACAGAGTAGGGTGTCCTTAAACAGGGTACAAATTTTCAAAACTGTGTACACAGTAACGTGAATGCTCCATAATTAAATGTCATATGACATTCGAGTTTTCTCTGTTTACCCGATACGAGTGCTCGTATTTTAACGTTGACGTCGAATCAAAATGGGACAAACCGTGTCCTAAACATGCTGAATTGTACTGTGGTGCAACCGGTTTGGCACGTAAAAGCGTCCTTTATCAAACCTATGGTTGCAGGTCCATATTTTCCGATTCATCAGGACAAAAAAGGGTATTAGATTGCAATCGTACCTTCTACTAAAATTAGGAATTTACAAAGATTATCCGCAACTGTTGATAGGTGGAATGCCTACCTATGTTCTGAAGACTACTTAAATTCCTAAGCTAGTGTATGCAGTATGTTGCATTTTCGTAAATGTTGTTATTATCAGAATTATAGAGCAGAAACCGTTTTTGGAACGGACTCCAAGTTATAAAAAGTTTGCTCGGTATTGGACTGTGGGAGATCTCGACTCCAGCCCCAATTGCCATCGCTTATGTGATTTTTATGTTCGGTAAAAATTGTAGTAGTTGCTAATCTTTAACCGTGATACGCTGATTTGGTAAGTTTATGTTTGCGTTTCGAGACTACTGTGACATGCGGTTCATAAGTTGGATAGGCTAGGTACGACGGTTATAATGCTGAGTGCTTAGCAGCTGAAAATGAGGGACGTGCCCAGAGTCAGTCTAGGTAGGAACCGGGACATCAGACCTTTTACTAAGCAGCTGGAGAAGAGGGCTAGAGCGGGGATCGAACTCTCAGCCTATGGATCCTTAAGCGAGCACTTAGCCCGCCTCTAAAACTGCATTTTTCGTCGACTATATGCGTCGACCGTACACCACTATGTGCATTGCATTTATTGCATATGCACCAGGACAAGCATGTCTCACATGCTTACACCCAGAAGGTTTCGGACTCGGTCGACAGATTAACAGTCCTGTTCGCTAGTCACTGAGCCACGCCACCTCACCATCAACTGCTGAGTTTTTCTGTTTTTATTCCTTATAAGGGCCTCAACATTATACACATATATCTTGGTTCTTCATGTTTTTATCACTTTTGCATATGAAGTCACTGCATATGCATCAATGTTTTACCGATGTGCAATATTAGCATGAGGTTTCATTTTGCCTCCTGTATCCGCATGGGACATCCATCGAATTTTCTACAAGGACGTCCCTTGACCGTCAACTTGTGTATTTTTGGTTCTACGGCGGCAGTTTGCCATTGCGGTTCCATCGCGGTCACCATGTGATAAGTTGTGTAGGCTACAGTACGACGGTTTTACTTCTGTGTGCGCAGGGGACGTTCCCGGGAGGTTTCGAACTCGGTCGACAGATTATAAGTCCAGCGCGATAGCTAATGAGCCACGCCATCTCACCATCAACTGCTGAGTTTTTCTGTTTTTATTCCTTATAAGAACCTCAACATTATACACTTATATCTTGATTCTTCCATATTTTAACCGCTTCTGCATATGACGGCACTACATATACATAATCGTTTTACCGATGTACAGCATCAGCATGAGGTTATTACTGGTTTCTATGCATCCGCATGTCACATCCCCCGGTTTTTCTTCAAGGTCGTCCTTTGACCGCCAACTTATATATTTTTGGTTCTACCGTGGCAGTTTGCCATTGCGGTCAATCGTGGTCACCATGTGATAGGTTGGGTAGGCTAGAGTACGGCGGTTTTTAATTCTGCGTGTAGCATGAGGTTTATTTTGACTCAATGCATCCGCATGTCACAACTGCAATCTGAGAACAAGGAGGCATGTCGACCGAAAAGGAGACTGGGGCCGACGACAACACGTTATTTGCGGGGCATAACAGGGGCCAGTTTTTATGTGCATTCTGTAATTGAGTTGCATAAAAACAATGCTATTGCGCCCGGCTCTCTTTGGAAAAATGTCTAACAAGAAATTACTGTACATGGAATTTTTTAATTTTCCCAGGGTTTGCTGTACACGTTGCCGAAAATATGGATTGTCTATTTTCCCACTGCTAGCTATCATATCCGTATAATGTATGTCATAGCTCATGTTGATAGTTTTAGGTATTTCAAATTAGTTACTGGGCAAATGTAATATATTTTAAATTTAGAAAATGCATTTTAGTACGTATATATCCGTTTTCCGTATATATTATAGTGTTTGTGTATCAATAACTTAGGGAAGTTTGAAAACTTTTTCTGTTATATACAGTGTTGTGATTGGCGTTAAAATTATGACAAAGCGAAGCGTGTCTCTATCTCAAAGTCCAGATAGTCGTATATCTGGTAGCTCCGAACATTCGCCCGAGAGAAAGCGCTATGAACAGAAAGTTTCTCGAAACAGCAGATCTATCAAGCGTACACGTTATCCTACCAGATCCTCCAGGAGCCCAATCTCTAAAAAGACAACGAAAGACTATAGCCGCCATAGTGGCACTCCTGATTCAGCGTCTAAACACAATCATTCTACGAAGCAGCATAGAAGCCAAACCCGAGAAAAAAACAAAATGTCTCCTAATTACAAGTTTAAAGTACGTTCAGAAGTTAGAATATCAAAACGGACGCGAAAGTCAAGCAGTCGCAGGAAAAGCCCCGAAGAGTATACCTCGCGGAAACTTCGACGCAAAGATGATTCACGTTATTGGCGTGCAACACAGGAAGACGTAAATAAACACAAATCGTATCGTAAAGCAAACGGTTCCTATGAGCGACCGCGAGATGCACGCAAAGATAGTCCACATACACAAGTGAAATCTGATAAGCAGTCCGACGAAATAACAGACCGATCAACTAAAAAAGACAATTTAAACTCAGAAACTGTAGAAGACTGGTTTGCTTCGAAACGAGCCCAAATTGAAAGTTCGACAAGCCGCCTAGCAGAAAATAGTGACACTACTCCGAAGAATAGTGTTGAGGGCAATAAACGGGCAAAAGTACCAACTGGTGTTTATATTCCTCCAGCAAAGCTGAAGATGCTTCAGGCCAAAATTGAAGATAAGTCCAGGTATGTGCTGCGGTTAGTATTAAGAGTGTCAGTAATATGGATAGAAATGTATTTAACCTAAGTATTTATTCGTGTGTGCTGTGTTTAGTTATTTTTGTTCAATTTACAAAACTACGTTAGGGTATGCCATTTCTGTAAGCGTGTTAGTTGTTTGTAACTGATTAAATGCCGTTTTGCCATGAAACAGTCGACGGCTTTTTAAGCTTGCTTAACAACTTACTTAACTCAGCACCATAAGTAAATATCTTGGAAGGAAGTGTAGTTTTGCATCTTTTTGTAATGAATGCACTTCAAACCTAGAATGTGTGTTTAATGTTTGGTTGATGCGTTTGCACCATCCGTATACGCTCATCGAGTTTAATGTTTGCTTAACTCGTGAACATTTTAGGCACGCAATGCTTAAGTACAGTGTAAGAAGATCAGCCAATGTTTAGTGCGTAATTGAAGCGCAGTCATCAGTGAACCTCGGACCTACTTACTTTTAATCAGTCTAGTTAAGCACGGCAAACTTATGAAGCACAAACGGATAGTTTGACGCAATTACTTTCCAGTAAAACTAATTTGCAACCTAGCTATTCATTGAGCGGTTTTGGAGGTTTATAAAAATTTTATTCCGATTGCTCGCACCCAAAACTCCTTTAGTACTGAATTTGATTACTTGTAACCAGGGTGCAACCGGAATTACAATTTACCGGAACCGGAACCGGAACCGGAATTTGAAAATTTTACCGGAACCGGAAAGTGAAAAATGCATTTCACCAAAAATTTCATTTTAATCTTATTTTTTGCTCTATTATTTGTGAAATAACCTTAGTCGAACATAGGTATTCATTTTATTTGTTGTATTTTAGATTTTCATCATCGACTGAAGTGAAATCCACCATCAATGGCTTATATTCGGAGTACAAGTGGCTTTCAAGAGAGATTGTTAAAAATTAGCAAAGTTAAGAAAACGGCCAAATGATAATACCGGAATTTTTAAATCCGGTAAAAATTTACCGGAACCGGAACCGGAAGGTGAAAAAATGCCGGAACCGGAACCGGAATTCCGGTTGCACCCTGCTTGTAACCCTAATAACCAGTGAAATAATTTAAAAATTCCTAATTTAAGCTTAAGTAATTTAGCTAATATGCAAACTAGCTATTAGCTAACTATTCAATTATCGATTTTGAAGGTTTATAAACAAATTTATCCAGATTTCTCGTACCAAAAAACCCTTTACGGACGAAATTAGATTGCTTGTAACCCTAATAGTAAATGAAATACACTAAAAACTCCTAATTTAGGCTTAACCAATTATGCAAATTATTGCTTCACCTAATAAAACTTGTTTGTGGTATTGGTTGGTTGTGTTTCAGTGAGCAATACCAACGACTTGAATGGGAGCAGTTGAAAAAGAAAATTATGGGAAAAGTCAATAAAATCAACGTGGAAAATATAAAGGAAATTGTTTATGAGTTGCTCACTGACAACATTATCCGAGGAAAGTAAGTTCTGTACACGAACGAAAAGGAATGCACGTATATAGACTTGGTGCGTGAGCGTGCGCCATCCGTTTTTACGTAGTCAGTTTTTTGTTGCTAAACGTTGACGGAATGGGAAGCAAACCGAAGCATTATAAGAAAGAAGTAGTAGTTGAAATGTTACAACAGTGGTCATTTAAAACTGAAGATATTCTTGGTATTTATAATGTTAATTTTTTGTTTATTGCAATTTCGAGACATTGAAGGTGTTATTGAAGGGTTGTCAATACATTGGCAATCGAAATGTTTTAGAGGTTTGTTGGCGCGCTCAGTTATACAAGCCCAAGCTTTTTCGCCTGCTTTCAGTAATGTTTATGCTGCTTTGGTTGCTGTTATTAATTCAAAGGTGGGTGCGATGACGCATGTAATGTAATTAAATTTATTCTTGATACTTATTTTTGGTAAAACGATATGTGTCTTCAGTAAGTTGGTGGCTATTATTTGTCTCTATCCGCAAAGTTTTGATAGATATTTTCATGTCATAACCGAACCGCACAGTTTTGATGGACATTTTAATGTCTCTAACCGCACAGTTTTGGCGGATGTTTTAATTTGACCTAAGAGGTATTTCGTCCCAGGTAAGACCTCGGCTCCGCCTCCATGGCCTGGGCCAGAATGTCAAGGGCCGTACGGTATTATGGAAAAGGCCAGAAAAAGTCAGGTCTTCAAAATGTTAAATATGCTCAGTGAGATATTTCGTACTTAATTTCTGGTTTCTTTTGCAGCTATGGCTTCTACTTAAGTTCTTTGGGATTTGGACCGAGTTTAAGGTTGGAATTAATGTAATATGTATCACGGTGAATCATTTTGAAAACCTGACTCCTAGTTATCCTCGGCCCGTGTAAAATTCATGACTCCGATACAGGTCTATTTGACTGTATATACGTTTCCCAGTGTTATACTGTTTTAAGTTTCCACACATCGGCGAGCTTATTGTGAGAAGACTTGTCGTCCAGTTCAAACGAGCGTTTCGTCGTAACGATAAAACTGTTGCTATTACCGCAACGAAGTTTTTAGCGCATTTGATAAATCAACAAGTGGTACATACCGTATTTTATTGTTCTATACTTTACTTTTTTAATCTTAGTA
Source organism: Enoplolaimus lenunculus (assembly GCA_030248215.1). NCBI lineage: Eukaryota > Metazoa > Nematoda > Enoplea > Enoplida > Thoracostomopsidae > Enoplolaimus > Enoplolaimus lenunculus. The sequence goes on from JASANG010001276.1 coordinate 222,162, forward strand.
TGGACACGAGGAAGGGATTTACTATATCTAACACAATGTGTTTGACAAATTAAGTGCAACCGGGTGACTTGTATGTTCGGGTGGATGCTGTACCGACTGATTCTATTGGGCTTGTGGTTATGAATATACTTGACAATTTATTTGACTTGGGACAGCGAATCGTTGCCACACCGTTGTATATAGTAATTTTTGTTTACTTGCCCATGTTCGTTATATTATAATGTGGGTTAGATTATCTCTCTTGTCAAGATGAAAGTTAAATGCGACAGTATTATTATGTTAACGTCACAAAATAATTAACAAGATAGTTTTTGGAAGAATTTGTAAATGTTGGCAAATGCATAGTAGCACAGCTCCATTCATAATTTATTTTGTTCACCGCTGCGTCTTGAAGTCTCAGGTTCATTTTATATTATACAACGCTCTGGCTATTCCCATTAACCTTGACATCTTTTAAGGTATTTGCATATCGAAGGTTTGTTATAGGTGCACGAAGTGTTAGCACTAGAAATTTTATGCCTTTTGGTTGACAACAAAACTGATGACTCGGTTGAAATTGCAGTTGCATTTCTCAAGGAATGTGGAGCAAAGTTGAATGATGTTTGTCGTCGGGGACTTGACGGTAAGTGCCACTTATTTGCAACCATGGATGCAGGTCGATGAACTGTATTCAAAATATTGATGTTAGAAATGTTGTGAGCACCGAATGATTTGCAGTTTTAACGTATGACACTTAATGTTGTAATTAGCATTTTTGACCTTTCAGATGTTAACACGAGCTTGAGACAATTTTTAGTCATGCTAGTTTGTTATAAAAACCAGTGTTTGAAAATATGACGAGTTAGTCGATGATGACAAAATTTTATATTTATTGTAGCTGTTTTCGAGGAACTTCGAAATTTGCTGCCGATGCCGCAAATCACTGATCGCGTAAAGTATATGATCGAAGTTGCGTATGCAGTGCGTCGGGATGCTTTCAGCGTAAGTTTCACATTTCCATCACTCACATCACATATGTTTCAATTAATATTTTTTGTGAAGACGGTTTTGTGTTTTCATCGTCAAAAACTGCGCTCGCAGTAACACACTAAAATACTGCTAGCTCTTAATTCATTAAAACACTGAGCCTAGCTTTTCGGGTACGGATTATACCATTGACATGAATTAAATCGTAATTATGGGATAGATAACGGTAAAAATCCGTTTTAAAAGATTATTTATATATTATTAAGGTTCAACGGCCGCAAAACGTTTTACCTAAATTATTGCTAGCAATGAAATGTAAGAGTGTATTTTAAGTTTAATTTGTTTCAGTTATGCAATCTAAAGTATAACCCATCAACTTCTTTAAATTTTAAATCCATAAAAAGAGTTCAGCAATGGCGAGACTTCGAACTTATTTCCCTCAAAAATTAGCTTTCGGAAAAAAGGTTTAACGGTAAGATTCGTTTTAGCGTAATAATATTCTTGCAGGCTCATCCGTCGGTCATTGATGACTTAGATTTGGTGGAGGACGAAGACCAAATAACGCATACGATTTCACTGAATGATACATTGGATCCTGAAAATACGTTAAGTATGCTACATTCAGTTCAATTACTGTAAATCTCGAAATGGCACTTTAAGAACAGCTCATTTAAGTCTATATTATAACGGGGTGTGTCATAAAGTAAGTAATATTGCGATATAGCAATAGTCTACACTGTGTTTGTCACATACGTTTTGTTCTGTTTGAAAGTGAGTACCTTAAACTGCGACGTATTTATGACAAAAACTGACGTATCGAGACGGAAGTTCTATGATACTTGCATATTCTTCGAGTACTGCATTTCTTTCTAAAATAGGTTATATGGTTTTTTTTATACTTTTTAGATATTTTTCGATTCGATCCTGAGTTTGAAAAGAACGAAGATATGTATGAAGAAATCAAAAAAGGTAAGCAACATTCCCTAAAATTGCACTTATTTTCTGTTGTTTCTTAATGCAATAACAAAGTATATTTTTATAGCAGTTTAGGTGGTAGTATAAGAAGTTGCGACCGGATACCAAAAAATCCGCAGCCGGAACCAGACACTGAAATATCCGGCCGGAGCCGATATTAAGTATATATTTCAATAAAAAGTAAACCTTAATAACGCAAAGTACTGTTTCGTGCTTTGTTATTCTTTGGACAAGGATTTCGAATTAACTGCGTTCCTTGATAGCTTTAGATCTGTTATCCCGAACAAAGATTACTGTGATATCTTGTGCTTTTAGTTATAAACAATATTATCATACGGAGTTATGGCATTCTTTTTTGTGATGAATATCCGGCAAGTTATAATACCGGAGTCGGAACCGCACTGCTATTTTTTACCGGAGTCAGAATCGGTTTTACGGTTTTACCCGGCAGTGTAGTCATTAAAACTTCACTTAAATTTGCAAGTCTTTAATACATAATAGGGAAATTTATATCATAATTACAGGGAATAGGTGCATTTTTTACAGATTATGTCTGTAATGATCTTGAAGCTTTAATCTTCGGAATTAATATATAATGTTTCAATTTTATTGCATGATTTTTCTTAACGTTGGTAGAAGCCTATCAGCGAGATGTGTACTATAAACGTAATTATCGTTTGACTGCTTACATCTTGCGCTCTGTGTATAACAACTATTGTAGAAATTTTGGGAGAAGATCTCGATGAGGAAGGCGATGCTGATTCTGAAGCCGAACCAGGTTAATAGTTTTAAACCAGTGCAGTTGTGTTAAATGGAATTACGTTTACTTAGCAGCAAAGACTTTTGCAGTACTATTTTCAAACTGGTTCTCAGCGCTGTATGTTGTATGGCATGGATGGCCCTAAACTTAATTTATAAAGAAATATTGCTTGAATTGCATATTTTACTCTGACCACTAGGCACGCGATTATGCAAACTCTGCGCTACAACAGCTCTTAATCGTTTGTTTGATACTGTAAGTGTTACACGTATATGAATACATTGCGAAATCTGTTCACTGGAGAGTACCTGCACACTTCCCAAACGATATTGTATAATTTTGAGTTAACGAACAGTCACGGACAGAATTGAGTGCAACCGCGAGCGACCAAACGCGGTTCGACTCGCAATTGCTCGCATGCACGACAGCGATCGCTTGACACGCGGTTAAAATTGCGGTTTTAGACGCAGCTAAAATTGCGGGTAAATCGCATCTTAAACCGCGTTTGTGCCGCAATCACTGAAAAACTCTGACTCGGCTACAAAACCGCAACCCCAGTGGATGCAATGGCGGTTTCTGTGCGCTTAATTCTGTACGTGACTGTAGTTCTATGTGGACCCTTTACAAAACGTTTGTTGCGCTTATGTTTGACACAAACAACCCATAACGTACGATTTCTATTCCTCCTTATTATAATAGTTAAAAATGTGGTAGTTCACTTGCTAAATCTAACAGATTAGTTTTCACGGAATTTGTATGTGTCTGTGCTGTATATCAATTAAATGAGCTTAGGGAAATATTACTAATATAATCATGGTTTCTATCATTCAACTTTTGATTAACCAGAAATACACTACATCCCTTGATTTAACTTTTAGAAGCAGCGTCAGAAGCCAAAACAACAGTTATTGACAATACTGAAACTAATTTAGTTGCATTTCGGCGCACCGTATACCTAGTAATTCAGTCATCATTGGACTTCGAAGAGTGTGTCCATAAACTGTTGAAAATGCAGATTGCACCTACTATGGAGGTCAGTTTGAAAACTTTTGTTTTCGCTACTCAGGTACTTTTCATCATGTAATTCTTGTTATTCTTGTTTGGTAACACTTAATAGATAGAAGATGTGGCATGCAGGGCTAGCGTTTCTTTTAACTTTTCATTTAGGTTTTAATGTTTGCGCAAGAAGTTGTTGCTGAATGCAAACTACGATATCGATATGTTTATTATGCTTATATTTTTTTCAGAGAGAACTGTGTAACATGATTCTGGATGCTTGCTGTCAGCAGCGAACCTATGAATCGTTTTATGGGCTAATTGGAGAGGTTAGTATATATTGCTGTGAGAAAGGCGATACAGATTAATTGAGTTCCCTTGTATGCTACTGAGAAAACGTACAGGTATAAAGTATATAAATTTAGTAGCACTTCAACGAGCGTGTGGGGTAGTTTGTGTCGTATTGTTGCGACATAAATTTTAAAAACGCGTCTATTAGTGATTGCGCCAACAGAACTTATCGTGATAGCTTTAGACGTATATTATGCAATTCCTGTTTTTGTGGTTGTGAAGAAATTTCACGTAATTCGATATAATGTCAAAAGAATATCGTTAATCATGATAAATGTTTCGGTTTATTAACGCTGTACCTTTGAACGTATTTTACCTTCAGAGAGGAACCAAGCAGTGAGGTTTAGCCGTAATATGGTTTGGATTCTACTTACTGATTTGCAGAGATTTTGTCGCTTAAAACGGGAATATCAGCAACACTTTGAAGAAATTTTCAAAGGAACGTATGACGTAACACATCGATTTGATGCTACAAAGCTGCGTATTTCAGCAAGATTTTTTGCTCATTTACTGCATACAGATGCAATATCGTGGAAAGTAATGATAATAATTTGCATATTTTGGACTTGTTAGTATTTGACGCTACAAGTTGAGCATTTTTTGGTGTATAAAACTCGCATTATAAATGGGTTGCGTTCTTCTGCCTTGATTATTTTTATAACGTTTATTAATGTGCATTTTAAATAATGCACGGTACTGGTTAGTTCGGCCGATAATAATTTTGATGTGTATAAAATTCCGATAGCTGGTCTTAAGTCCAAACAGGATTTTGGAGTAATCTGCTTTCTGCCACTACCTTTACATTATGTATTTATTAAAATCGAACATTGTATTGTATTTATTTAGGTTCTTGGACACATACGCTTGGATGAAGATAATACAACCTCGGCGGGTCGCATTTTTATTAAAATCTTATGGCAGGAAATTGCCGAATTTCTTGGACTGGAGAAGTTGAATGAGCGCATCGATGACGCGTAAGTGTTTTTATGAAGTAGCACTGGTTATACGTTTTCTCAATTTTTGAACTTAAAAAGAATGTTTCTACCGCTTAGTTATGTAGTATTAAATTATTGTAATCCTTATTGAGCCACAGAGCAACACGGTTCATTTATACTTTCTAGTGGTTAGAGATTTTTGGCTTGCTGAGTTTATTTAGAAGCGTGAATGCTTGGTGCGAGAAATAAAGTTACACAAACTTTTACGCGCGCTCCAGGAATCGCCGATGCGTTATAAAATAGACGAGCGGTGTTCTAATTTTTTTGGTTTCTTTTCCGTAAGGCCTTTAAGAAGCGCAGCCAATGTATTCGAAAATGCTAGCGTGGTTGCAGGGGTGGTGGCATTGTAGCTGCATGTGCACATTATTTTGTACCAGGTCAAAACTGTTATACAAAACTATTTTTAAAGGACGATTCAAGAAGCGTTTGACGGCATTTTCCCTCGAGATAATCCACGTGACACTCGTTTCGCCATCAATTTTTTCACATCAATCGGATTGGGGTCTTTAACGTATGTTTCATAGGTTTACAACTTTTGTTTTTGGGTTATTATTGGTTTTGTTAAAAGTAGTAAACTATGATAGTAAACTGTGATAGTATGTGCTGGCTTAACGCCACTGCGTAGAACTGATAGTTGTATTTGAATGATTAAACTTTTTTCGCCCAGTGTTATTTTGTTACCTGTTTTCGCCTTGATGCGCAAGTCCTAATTCACCATATTTTCTAGTTGTAATTATTTATTTTTCTTTTTGGATTAATTTAATAGGTAGGTTAATTTATTTTTAGCGTGGGACTGCGTAATCATTTGGCTTCTGGGCCTACAAAGCAGCGTGCCGTAATGCCAACAATACCAGGTAATAGTGGTGATGATTACGACAGCAATAAATCAAGAAGTGGCGATAATGATGATTATGATGATGATGATGAACAGAGCCCAGCTGGATCTGTTAGTGGCGAAAATGATAGAAGGAATTCTGAAGAAGGTAAGCTTGTCTTATGTTAATAAATATAATTTTGCTATGTTATGTATAGTTTCGAGAAAGATCCTTCAAAACACAGGCTCAAAAAATTGTATGTTTCAGTGCTCAGAATTTTGTTTAATGTTTAGAATTGAGATTTGAATGAGTTTCTCCTGGATTTGTGCTGCAATTTTTGTTTTAGAACGAAAGCGAGCGAGGAAAGCAAAGAAAGCCAAGAGAAAAGCAAAGAAAGCGAAAAAAGTTGAAAAACTTAAACGGAAAGAACGCAGAAGATTGAGAAAACAGCGAGTTTATGGGAGCGACTGAATACTGTTTGTTTTTCTTGTACGTTGCGTTGGTATTATCTAAAATAAAATATACGACGTCTGAAGGATAAAATTGTCAATTACACTTGAGGATTGCATTGTTTCAATAGTTTGAATTTTTGACGAACGCAAAATATCATAAGTCTGGTCAACATGTAAAGAGCGTGTGCATACGCTTATGCTACTGTTACACCCCTCAGATATGTATCGGCCCATTTATTTATTTAAATGAAATAATCGTTTTAGCTCGAGTTTATGTCGGAGGTTAAATAAATATATAGAAGCTTGTTGGAAAGACCGCATAACATTGAGTTGAACTCTCAGCTCAGGGGTAAGTGCGCGCATGCATTTGTTGCCCATGTAAAGATCATGGTTGCAACTGTTTTCTGCATGATTGCCATAGAGTAAATAAGCTTAAGCATTAGATATATTTTTTGCTTAAGCTAGGCTATGATATAAGCTTATTCTTAGGCGTAGGAACAGGCTTATTACTGATACAACCATGTTCTATACATTGGTCCATTTGTTTTTGTAAAATCATAAATCAGATGTTAAACTTACCTTCATAAAGATGACTATTGTCTATTCATTCCGAGCTGATGCGGTTTAACCGAACATTACCACTTGTGTTTTCGATAAGAAGTGAAATTTCTTGCAAAACACATTATGAGTACTATGTTTAAAAATTGCGATTCTACACAGCTTTTTGTACACATTCTTTGAGACGCTCTGTTATTTTAGCGATGTTCTCTTTTAAAATTAAAAGTACGCTTTGGATCTAAAAGCCATCCAGCGCAGGTTTTTTTGTTGCTTTTAGGGTTCGCTGATTATGTCGCTTTAAACCACCAAAAAGCTATTGCCCCTTTCGCACATTGTCTAATATTTCTCTGCCCAATTTTTCCGGCGCCAAGTATACTGATTTGAAAGACTGTTAACATATCGCAACTGCTCCAATTAATCGCTTTACATCCATGAATTCTAAAGCGTGCTTGACAAAACATTTTGTACGCGTTTTAATAAGTTGGTGTCCTCAAAAATATCCCACTGTAAAAAACAAAATGTGGCAGGGTGCAACCGGAGGTGAAAAACACCACAGCCGGATGTGAGGCGAAATTAGATAGTAAAAATCAGGGCACAACCGTAGGTCGTCCGGCTCCGGCAGAACATCGGCCTAAATTTTGCATAATTCTTATAAATTTATCTGTTTAGCGCGTTTCGATTGACTTTTGTCACAATTTTCATGAAAGAATTGCCGAAATTTGGCAGAAAATTAGCGTGAAACCAAACCACTTAACAACATTTTGCAGATATTGGTTAAGATTAACTAAATTAACCATAACTTTTACTACTTAATTTCGCCTCACGTCCGGCTCCGGCAAGTTTCGTTGACCTCTGGCTCCGGCTCCGGTATTTTTCACCTCCGGTTGCACCCTGGTAAAAATGATCTTTAATTAGATAATTGTAGTCAACATCTGCAACATGTTGTTAAGTAGTTTGGTTTTACGCTGATTTTCGGCGAAAGTTCGGAAATTCTTTCCTGAAAATTGTGACAAAAGTAAAACGAAACGCGCCAAACAAATAAATTTTGCAAAATATTACTACCGAAATTGCCGGAACCTCCGGCAAAAATTCTTTCGGAGGCAGAGACCGATTTTCCGCCAGAGCCGGAGGGACAACCAATTGATGAGGGCATCGTTTTTTTTCCATGAGAACCTTTCCAGATTTAATAAACTTCACTGTACTAATAAAATCGAAACTTAAATACAAACAAACATGTTTGGCCCATGTAAAGATCACGGGCGGAACGCTTTTCTGTATGACTGCGATAGAGTAAGCTTGGGCTTTAGTCCTAGTGTTTTGCTTGGCTTAGGCTTAGACTTAGGTTCGGTATGAAATCGAATGACTATATTCAATCAGGGTGTAGTCGGATTTCCATTTGCAGTAAAAATCGTCAGTTTCCGTTATTGACATACCGGATATTTAGTTAATTTTACGCTTAAGATTCATGCATAAATAACGTACATGTTGCAATTTTCCATACAGATAAACATTATAATTGTTTAAAATGAAATATAAATTACAAAAATTATCCAAAACCTTAAAAAAATTTTGGTTGTATTCCCCTTCTGAAAGAATTTTAGCCCTCCTAGTAGCAGGTGAGTTAGCTACGGGCCTGATTATGCCAGCTCACAATCTTTGAAACAAACTTTTTTATTATCCATTTCCGCAGTTTTTACCATCTGTTTATCCTGGTATTCATTCATTTTTCATCCTAACTAGGACCAATGTTACTTTTAGGGCCATAACAGTAGATTAAGCGTATTTTCAACCTAACCCTAAGCCTGAGCGGTGCAAAAGCGTATTTCTAAGCCTAACCCTAAGCCTAAGCGTTGCAAAAGCGTGTTCCTTAGCCTAAGCCTAAGCAAAAAAAAAATGTAGTCTAGAATGGAAGCCTACTCTTTTACAGATCCATCAGAAACCGGGACGGCCTTATGGGGCCCTAAAACTAGTTGCACGTATAAACAGTTAGTTTATAAAAAAGCAAGGACGATACTGGTTTGTTTTGTTTTCATCGTTTTCGAATTAACGACGCCAAGTAAATCCACACTGACATTATGCCGTTTGCATACGGATGGATATGAACCGCGAGAACAAACTCAACGTCCGGATGCCAATTATGATGTACAGACGTTGCACGGACAGCATCGAGTAAATGATGCATTGTGCTGTAGCCTTGATTCAATGGAAATCCACAAATCTAAACGTGATTTGTAAATGTAGTGTTGGCTGTTTATATAGTAGGGTACAAAATGAAAATTACAAGTACCTGTCACGGTAAAAACTGCCCCCCCCTGACAAATTTTAACCGTAACAGCTGTGTCTCCGAACAATTTTCATCGTTGAAATCTGTGCCATCTTGAAAAATTTTAATAATAATTCGTTAACCAATCGTCTGATTGCGAAAGGAAAAATCCATATTTCAAGGGCAGCTTTTTTCAGCTCAGAATCCTCAGAATCAAAGCTATGTCTACCGACGGCAGCTTGATCGGGGTCTTTGTGCCCAGATCTAATTCCCAAAGTTTTCGCGCAGCCCGAGGCTCATACATTCTCACAGTATATGAATCAAGCTGTTCAAACCTATTTTCTACTAAGATTTAGAGGCGCTGAATGCAGTGACATATGTACAGCATTAATTGAGAAATTGAAGGAGATATAACATAGCTACCAGGGTACAACCGGAGATCTGCCTCCGGCTCCGGCAGAAAATCGGCTTCCCGCTCCGGCTCAGGTACAATTTTTGCCGGAGGTTCCTGCAATTGCGGTAGTAAAATTTTGCATAATTTTGCAAAATTTATCTGTTTCGCTCGTTTCGTTTTACTTTTGTCACAGTTTTCATATATATAAAAGAATTTCCGAAATTTCGGCGAAAACTAGCGTAAACCCAAACAACTTCATAATATATTGCAGATATTGGCTAAAATTGAATACTAATTAACTATCACGTTTACTACCAAACTTCGCCTCACCTCCGGCTCCGGCTCCGGTATTGTTCAGTTCCGGTTGCACCCTGATAGCTACCTTATATGATTCCAACACAGATTCCAGCGCTTTGTGATGTTGAGCTTCATTATCCGCAGATGTGGTTTCACTCCGTTGTACTGCTGTTGCTTCAAGCCTATAATGAAGTATAATTTGTATAAAACGCAAAAGTTACCGGCATTTTCATCAAATTCGAAGCAAACATAAAAGCAGACTTAAAATTCATCCGATCGTTCAGTTATAAACTGAATACATAACTAGCAGTGTGTCAAACTTTGCAACAAACTAACAAATCAAATTATCCAAGAATTATTGACTGTTATTATTATTATTATTATTATTATTATTATTATTATTATTATTATTATTATTATTATTATTGCTCACGTCGGCAACAACTGTCTACAAGCTTGGCTTGCATATCGGTTGAATCGATTGATTGAATGAGGTCGCCAAGACATAAAGCGTTCTTTGATCGTTCGTTCGATTCGCTCTTGCAGTTGGTGCACGCTTGCGCGTTCAGGTAGCGTATACACAAGAGAATTTGGCTGTAAACACAATGATTTTAGCCTGCATTCATAAAATTTAACTATAAACACGAATTAATTGGTTGCGAAATAAGAGTTTCAAGCACTTTAATGTCCACGTGTATGGTTATGTCTCACATTACATCCACTATGCACATACACAAATACACCACGTATCCCAATAGCTAGATGGATCTTCAAGTACGCGGAATTCTGGTTGAATTGCCATGGTACCTGAACAGACGGTAAATCTGGCTTTGGAAATTTTGAATGAAACAACGGTTTCCAAAGGTTCGTCTTTGACGCGTCAAACGACATCATCGATGGATGATCGACAGGTTGAATGTTGGCCCAAATCTGAAATTTGCTTGCAATTGCAGCTAATGCAACAACAACTAATCTGTATATTAAAGCTGGAACGCTCCACATACGTATTTTGGGCAACGTTCCAGCAAACTTCAGAACATATGCCAAAACCCAAGGTCAGTTGCGCATGTATGCAACTACGTATTACAGTAAAACAATAAAGAGGATAGTTGTATTTGAATCTGTATATTAAAGCTGCAACGCTCCACATACGTATTTTGGGCAACGTTCCAGCAAAATTTTGAACATATGACAAAACCGAAAGACAGTTGCACATGTGTGCAACTACGGATTACTAGTAAAACAATAAAGAGGGTAATTATATTATAATTTATAAACCCTTCAACAACACGTGGGGGTTTGCTTGTTTAGTGCAAATTAGCACCGTTTCACGATGGCACATTGGAACAGCAGCAGCATGGGGGTGTGGGCCGTTCCCCCATTTGTACGGCCATATTTTAGAAACGAGCCATACAAGAGAAAATAAAACTATGCATCAGTTGCTGTGTACCACCGCAATAACATTTCGTGGTTGTTACATTTTCACTCGTCGCCATGGTGCCAACAATTTCCAGCGGACATAAAGGATCGATAGAATCGTAGACTTCACCGGTAGACGGATTGTAGAGATATTCGCCGGCAGTAATTGTCGGTCGAACGATTACGTATGCAGCACGCGGTCCTTCAGGAAATCCGTTGCCGAGCAACAGTCGAGGTTGTAGTCCAAGTCCGTCCAGCCAACAGTACAACAGAACCGCATGCTCTTCTTCGTCACCGCAAAGCATTGAAAGAAATTGCTAAAATAAGGCTTTGGATATCGATGTATAATAATAGGAATAGTCGACAATGAAAAGGGTAGTGTGTTTTTATACAATGGATTGATCTGAACTCAAAACACGTTGACAGTAGTGTGAAAAAAGTTTTCAGCCGTAAAATTGTCAGAGTGCTTGTACACTTTCCCTTCACATTTAAAGGTCAGGCTTAGGCTTATATGCTTATGCTTATTAGGCTTTGGCTTAAAGACTTTAGCAAAGTTTAGGCAAACGCATAAGAAAACGTTTCCCGAAACTTTGCTAAAGTCTTTACCTAAACCGAAGCCAAAGCATGAGCATATAAGCTTAAGACTGAACTTTAAATGTGAACAGAAAGTGTACAAGAACTCTGACAATTCTACCGCTGAACGCATTATTCACATTTAAAGTTCAAGCTTAGGCTTATATGCTCATGCTTAGGCTTTGGCTTAAATACTTTAGCAAAATTTAGGCAAACGCTTAAGAAAGCGTTTTTCGAAACCTAAGCCTAAAAGTTTGATCCTAAAACCTGAGCATATAAAGGCGAAAGTGTACAAGAGCCATCGTTAGTTTTGTAACAACTTAGGCAACGCTTAAAGATAAACGTGATACTTACATCACAAGTACTCCAGATATCGCAAAGTCCTGGAAACAATGCAGGATCGGCAATAAACGGTATTAATGAAACAATGCGACAAGCGAGGTCCTGAAATAAAACCGACCCGTATACAGCTCGTATTCCTAGAAGGGGCTGCTAAAAATGTTTTAGCAGGGACATACAAGTGTGATAGATGGTTTGCCGGCGAGGCTGCAATTTTTCAAAGGGGCGGGCAAAATGGTTCTAAAGGAACCCAACAACATTTTTTTTGTTTCGTCTATACATTTTATGCATAATGTGAGTTTAAGCTGTCGCAAGCATGTATTTGAAATAAGCTTTTTAATACCTACTTTTGACATAACCGCTAAGGTATTCGGAAACCGTTATTTCGTAACACAATTAAAATATCGTTGGTATTTGATGTTTTTGCCAGAAATCTGGCCAAGCATCATTCAAATATTTTTCATATTCATCTGTTGAAAACCTATCTGTACGGAGTGCAAATTGTTTTCGTTCTCTCTCGTTAGTGTTGTTGAAATGTGAAATTTAATGTTTAACCCCTTCTCACATAGAGTTGCCTATAGGCAACTCAGCGCAGTGTATATACGTTAAATAATATATATCGCACAGTATTTAACAATTGCAGCACGTATACATAGTACTAAATCACCACAAGACGTGACAGCCTCCTCGGGCTCGAGCGTCAAGCTCCTATAGTTGTGAGTGGGGATGGTAAACGCCTCCCACTCCAGTCACTGGAGTTCGAATCCTAGCATAAATGTAGGACTCAAGGGAAATACAAAATATTCATGTGATAAAGGGTTAAACGAAAAATTTTCAGTTTACTATCTATAACCCATTCTCACTTTGAGTTGTCTGTAGGCAACTCAGCGCAGTGTATATACGTTAAATAGTATATATGGCACCGTGGTTAACAATTGCAACACGTATACATAGTACTAAATCAACACAAGACGTGAGAGCCCCCTCCACGTATACATAGTACTAAATCACCACAAGACGTGAGAGCCCCCTCAGACTCGAGCGTCAAGCTCCTATAGCTGTGAGTGGTGATGGTAAACGCCTCCCACTCCAGTCACTGGAGTTCGAGCCCTAGCATAAAAGTAGGTCTCAAGGGAAATAGAAAATATTTATGTAATAAAGGGTTAAGCGAAAAATTTTCAGTTTACTATCTATAAAATTGTGAACAAACAAAAACGTACAGCTGCTAATTTTGGATCTTCTTTAAACGCATCATCGACTTCAGGCGGCGGAGCAATTGCCCGTAAATATCGGCAAAGTAACACAGATCGCGCGTTCATATCAACCACAAGGGGCAAATATTTACGATGGTCATAGCGTCGTTCAACGTCGTTTTGCCATTCTGCAACATACCGTTGCAATTTGTCTGATTCTATGCTTTCAATCTGTAAAATAATGCAAAAATTGCTAACAGTTACGTCAAAATACAATATCGCTTCAAAATAGATTGTTTGCTAACACAAACAGTGCCGGAGCAGGCAGGGGTGGGAGCTCCCTTCCAATTCCAGGGTGGGGTCCCAATCTCGCGAGCGAGACGCCAGACGGATTTATAACTTAAGCGGTTTTTGTTTCAACCGGTTAAAGTCGGGGCCTTTTTATGGGTGGGGGACCCCCAAATGGGAGGTGTGGGGGGTGGGTACTCCGGCCCTGAAACATGAAATTTAAGCGTTGTTATTGAGAACTGTAGCACCATATAGGTTTACCGTATATTTGTTTAACGTTTCTGCAATATTCAGTTTAAATAGTTTGGCTTCAGTTTGAAGAGATGTTCAGATGTATTTTCTTTGCTATATTGAATATAGTTTCCTCTAATATCTGATCCCGTATTCTCAAATGTGTATAGCACTTATCACCAGTTGGTGACAGGTCATGTTTCTATGGAACAAACGTGCTGTAATGAAAAACGGTTTGATTTTTCAGCCCATGTAAAGATCAGAGGCGGAACGTTTTTCTGCGGGACTAGAAAAGAGTAACCTTAAGCTTTAGACTATTTTTTGCTTGGCTTAGGCTTAAATTTAGGCTTAGGCTTAGGAATATGCTCATTCGTACGTCTTACGTTTAGGCTAAGGCTTAGGCTTAGGCTTAGGCATAGGCTTAGGCTTAGGCTCTCGAATATGCTTATAATACTGTTCCGCCCCTGTTCTTTACATTGGCCGATTTGTCAATAAATGAACCAATCAGGTGCCATTGTTACGGCGGCTAGCACACCACTGTGACAACTTGTGCCGTGACCAGCCATCTTAGGGGATATGGCTAAATTGGTACGGCGCCTACGACATATATCAAATTTTGTCTATTCTTCTACCCATTGTCCAGTAATAATTATTCATTATGATATAATTACTTACGTTCACAATCACAAATGAAGACGACACTAAACGACACTTACGCTCACCCGACCACGAATGGGGTCAGGCGGTAACAACGGTGGATCAATTGCCATGAATAACTCGAGGTACGGTTGGGTCAATTGTGCTCCAGTTTCTGTAACCGTCTCTTGCGTGTATCCAAACAACACTGGAGGAATGCGCAGTCGAAACGAACCGTTTACCTGTGAAAGACAAAATAAAAATATAATCAAGAATATTCTACGATAAAACTGTGACAGAAAAGTTTAATCAAATCACAGTTACGCCCAGACTACAAAATGTCAAAGTCATCATCAGACAGCGTCAGCTTCTAAGAAGGATGAAAAGAAATATTAAAGCTTGTAAACACCACAATTAACTCTTCAAGGTGTATCTATTAATAACATTTCGGAGCATGCATTAGAAACCTGTGTTAAAATTGTCGGCCAATGTAAAGAAAAGGGGCCAAACAGGCAATATTTGTGGTTAAAAATTAAAGAAGCTATGAAACATATACTTAGAGCTCAGCTAACTTTTAGTATATGTTTCATAGTTTGTTTAATTTTTAAACACAAATATTAAATTTTTTATCTATAAATAATGTACGATAAGATGCAAAATTTATAGATAAAAAAGTAATATTTGTGGTTAAAAATTAAAAAAGCTATGAAACCTTAAACCTATACTTAGAGCTCAGCTAACTTTAAGTAAATTGTTAAAAAGCTGAAAAATTTTTTACAAACCTGTCCATTGTAGTAAATGCTTGAAAATGGAACGCTAAACGTGCCCAGCCAGTGTTTTTCAATTTGTTGTGAAATTGTATCACGATCGCGGACGTCTTCTTCACCTTCCTAAAAATTCATGCAATATGATTGGTAATTAATATATTTTCGGTAGCATGCAATATGATTGGTAATTAATATATTTTCGGTAGCATGCAATATGATTGGTAATTAATATATTTTCGGTAGCATGCAATATGATTGGTAATTAATATATTTTCGGTAGCATGCAATATGATTGGTAATTTATATATTTTCGGTAGCATGCAATATGATTGGTAATTAATATATTTTCGGTAGCATGCAATATGATTGGTAATTAATATATTTTCGGTAGCATGCAATATGATTGGTAATTAATATATTTTCGGTAGCATGCAATATGATTGGTAATTAATATATTTTCGGTAGCATGCAATATGATTGGTAATTAATATATTTTCGGTAGTATTAATTAACTAATTGCATTTTATAAGACACAAAAAGATGGTTTCAATTTAGCAATTAATTTTCTACACATTCATTTAGAAATTAAAAACAATATCTTTACCGTTTCCCTGGAACTAAAATATAAGTTGTACGCGAACAATAGACACAAGTGCGCTAATGTTTAACAATGCTCACATATATGTGCAGCGTAAAATGTCCAATAAATGTGAGAGCCCCCTCAAGTTCGATCATCATTTCGTCGTGCACTTATAGCTGACTTTCTCTATGCCAGCTTTTGGTGTTTTTCAGATGACTTTTCAAGCCGCCCCTGTTTAATCGGATGCTCTTTGAAAGGTTGGGACGCTAAGCAAAGTTTTGGAAAAGATATCTACAAGAATTTTGGAGTAAGACACATTTTTCATTCAATCTTATACAAAGTGAATATAGCGAACCACCACAAGCGATGAAGTTACATAAACGTAAGTATAAACTTGAAGTATTAGTCGCGTCTTTGATTGTGATTGCGACCCCGTGCGCACTGCACTAAGGGAGTGTCATGCCTCAGTGGATCCACCTTCAACCACATCAATGCTGGGAGTAGATTTGATGCTCAACTCAGTGAAAGCCCTCAAACTCGATTTGCCCCCGGGTCAACTCTCCTAAATTGAGATTTTGAAAAACAAACTTACAGTGTTAAACACAACTTTCATGATTTTTCAGTTGCAAAATAATGTGTGTATGTATATGCAAAAAATATTCATGTGAGAAACGGTTAACAAAGCAAAACCACTGCGAGACAAATTTCAAATGGAGTAAAGAATATGGACCCTGGCGCTCTTTACGAGCGCTACCCAAAGATTTACCTCAACTAAACCGCGCAATTTTGGCAACTCGCCAACTGTTTGATCGTACAAGTTAAACTGCACGCAGTCTGTTATGGTTTGCATTGATTCAGTTGTAAAATCATCGTTTGGCGCTCTATAACAGTTGGCAGCTGAAATCATTGCGGCAATACACACAAAATAAATTGTCTTGAAATTTCAAAACTCATACTTTCTCACATTTTTAAAGCCGTTACAATGTCTTGTATTTTAGATATTTATAGCATTATAAACAGCTCAGAAGTTTGTGTCTGAAACGATTAAAACATAAATGTCTTATATTCAAGAAAATTACTGTTTACAATTTATAAGAAACAAATTTCATTCAAGAAATAGTTGTCTTATATTCAAGAATTTATTTTCCGATATTTATGTACGTAAAAAAGTTGTACCGTTTGTATTCTTAAGAGAGTATAAAAATAATCGAATTTCAAAGATATTTTTGGTTGAGCTCACGCTCCCCCAACCTAAGTTTATGTCTTGGACGTATCTTAGGTTTTAAAAAGAGAGAATTTAATTGTGCTTAACTTCCAATTTTGAAGGACGACTTCTCTGGCAAATCTTGTTTCTAAGACATATATTTCACAAAAATCAACAAAACAAAATATCAAAAAATGTTTTTTGTGTGTAGCGTATACGCGTGTAGAACCGCGTCAAAAAGCTAAAAAAATTTGTGAGGGTAGTATATTTTTGTTATCATACTTCCGTATTCAACAGGTTATGCTGAACCCAGCCGAACAGATTTTTTTGATTGGTTCCTACAGAATTTGCGAGGAAGAATATATACCGCTGTCCCCCTTTTGGTATAAATCCCTGGCAAAAATATAAAAAATATACAATAAAATATCAATTTTGAACGAAATAATATTTACTTGACTGCAAGTATAAGTTTTTGATTCCATGTCGGATTGTTGCCCGTTAATACTGACGTTCGTACAGTTTCACTTTGAAATGTGACTTCAACGAAAGATTCAACATCTGGCAACTGCAATATTGAAAATTAATTTCACTGTTCTGTAAAACGTTCAGTTTTAGCGTTTAAACGGTAACGTTTCTCAAATCGTATTAACACCAAGTTGAAACCGTGGACTATTTTGTGCTGGAGTCATTTACGTTTTTTGGCTTATGAAGTTGTGTCATGTACTTGACATCATGAGAATAATACATCGTTCACAATAAAAAATTTTATTTTGCTACCGAAAACATTATACGATAGGGTTAACACGTGAGTCATTTACGTTTTTGGCTTATGAAGTTGTGTCATGTACCTGATATCATGAGAATAATACATCGTTCACAATAAAAAATTTTATTTTGCTACCGAAAACATTATAAGATAGGGTTAACACGTGAGTCATTTACGTTTTTGGCTTATGAAGTTGTGTCATGTACTTGACATCATGAGAATAATACATCGTTCACAATAAAACATTTCATTTTGCTACCGAAAATATTATACGATAGGGTTAACACGTGAGTCATTTACGTTTTTGGCTTATGAAGTTGTGTCATGTACCTGACATCATGAGAATAATACATCGTTCACAATAAAAAATTTTATTTTGCTACCGAAAACATTATAAGACAGGGTTAACACGTGTCAATTTTCAAAATTGTAATGCGTTAACCCTACCTTAACGCAAAAGTTGCGTCAACCCAAACCCTAACACGTGTCACATACCTACCCTATTACGGGCAACAGAGCATTTTGTAACACGCATTAGGGTAGGGTTAACGCATTTTTGCGTTATGGTAGGGTTAACTCATGACAATTTTAAAAATTGACAGGTGTTAACCCCACTTTACTTAGGTTTTGGTGTCAAAATGAAATTTTTTTATTGTGAACGATGCATAACCTGAGTAAAAACGCATACGTATAGTATTCTTTGATAGATTTTAACATTTCGAACACATTTTTAAATAATCACTTTACCATTTAAGTTGTTAATTTTACAGCTTACTGCCTACTTTCATAAATTGATTTCCATAAACATAGTTGAAACAACAACAACGACAGTGTGCAAATTTAACATTTGAATGATGGCATATATTTATGAGTTAGAGCACTGAAGCAGTCACTTTAATAGAGTGAGTGGTATTTCTCACGGTCTATTAGTTTAGCAAATAACCCAATAAATTTTACTAGGCAGCCGGTTTTGCGCAATGCGCAAAAATTAGCGAGTGCACAAACACCTTCACGCAGATATTCTTTTCACAGAACATTTAAGAATTCATTATAAATAAAGTAATGCTGTCCAAAATACGTACGTGAAGCATTCCAGCTTTAATATATAGATTGGCAGCTGATTTTGCACAATGCGCAAAACTTTGCAAACAATGCATTGTAAACAAAATAATGCTGGAAAGTTGCCCAAAATACGTATGTGGGGCATTCAAGCTTTAATATATAAATAACAATAAACCAAAATTAGTCATAACTTACGCCGAAGACTTCATGTAATCGCTTTGAGTGATGATGCCTAAATTTTTTAAATTGCCAGTTTTGAATTATAGTTTTTATTAGGTTTATCTTTTAAGCACCAGTGTTGGGAACGAAACCAGGTTTCAACGGCAGTTCGTGTGAGTTATACTGCAAAAAATTAAGCGTCACAGATTAAAAAAATCGAATAAGACACCAATAAACTTCTGACCTGAAAACATTGACTTTTTCAGGCTCTACTCTTTTCTCACGCTAGCTCATATCTGTTGCCAGCTCGGCATAGCCAAACCAATTCAGAACGGGCACGCAGAATCTTGCAAGGACTTGCAAAAGGGTCTAAATTGGTATCGGAGCCAAAAGTTTTTAGATGGGCTGAACAAACCCAGGCCGCCCAAAGTCAAAATTTTTGTGCTCTGTGACCGTGGTACTAGTCATTTGTAAAACGACTAATATATTTCCGATTAACGAACGCCAGCTGCTAAGCGCTGTTTCAAGACTACGGTGCACTCGCACACGTTTATGGTGGTGTAGACGCGCCTAAAGAACTCCAACAGCGCACTCGTGTCACTTAAAGACCAAGACAGCGATGCTCTCGTGTACGCGCTCGCTTCAATTCGACTTACTCGTGAATTCGGCTTGGAACATTAAATGCTCGAACAACGGTAACGACTAGGTTAACATCTCCAGCACTTATATTTTGTGCCGCTACTCGTTTTCTGATATGTCGAGGAGGTTTCAACGGCCGTCCAGGATCTTCAAACGCCAACTGAATTAACGCACTGAAAACAGCGTATCAAAACGTTAAGGGTTTAGTATCGCCAAAAAAGGCACTGGGGTCCGTCTGCGAATTCATTAAAACCCGTACACAGAAACGTTGCGAGGACATGGACCACTCGAAAGCCTCTGCAGCCTTGCCATTTGTGCTAGAAATTTAGGCAAATGCAACGAACAAGGGCGGAACAGTATTACGAACATATTCCTAAGCCTAAGCCTAAGCGTAAGAATGAACAAATTCCTAAGCCTAAGCCAAACAAAAAATTAATCTAAAGCTTAAGCTTACTCTGTTGTAGTCCCACAGAAAAACTCTCCGCCCCTGATCTTTACATGGGCCGAAATTTAGAACCCTTACAAGCATGGTTAAAAATTGCAGTTGTATATAAATACGAGTTAGAGATAGACTATATTGCGGAATTCGCAAAACGAACAGGTGTGTCTTACAAAATCGCTAATGTTACTTTCAGGAACGGAACAGTAGTATAAGCATATTTTAAGCCTAAAGCCTCAGCGCAAGGATATGCCTATAACTAAGCTTAAGTCTATCCCCAAGCGAAAGCAATAACTTTTTCTAAAACTAATGATTGCTTTATTGTAGCCCTCGAAAAACTGTGCACCCTCAAAGTAAGTAGCATAAACCTACAACTTTATTAATCTAGGTATAAATTAACTACTAGAATAAAGTTTTGCAGGCGTCCGGGGCTCGCTTTCTAACGGTGGAATTATGATGCGTACGCCAACAATGGCTAGGTCTCTGCAATCTTACTTAAGTATATACTTTATAACGTGTTGTTCCTAAGTATATATTAAAGTCGAAGATTGTAAATTGGTTAGTCAATGACAGGCTACACGCTCAGAAACTTAAGTATTTACTTAACTCAAGCACGATTAAACAAAAAATTAATTAAATATTTGCATATCAACATCATAAGTGCTAGGCTACTTTTAAGTAGGGTTTCAGAACTCCAATCAATGTTGGTTTGGGCCCCATATGTTCTTAGTTTGGCAAAATGTTTGCTAAATTTTTATTAGGGATTTACCCAATGGATGGTATAGGATCTTCACTGACAACATCGGAGTAGAATTTAGTTTTTCGAGCAGTGGATAAACGTTGCATGACATGCTCTCTGGTCTAAAACATACACATAAAGTACAATAATAATTATAAATTTTACTCAGTTAGTCTAAAGTTTGTTCATATGTCGTGGCCCAACTCGTTTATTTAGCGCAATTCCAAATTGGGCCAGCCCAATTCCGAGTTAGACTAGTCCAGTGCGTAATTACGACTTGGGATAGCCCACGGCGTAATTGTTTCTTTGCGACAAGTGCACGCCTTTTGATTGGTTAATACCTTAATGCCCTACACAGATACGATTGGCTGATGCGAATGCTCTTTTCTGGTTGGCTAACTGATCGCCTGCCACCTGTTGGCTAACAACCAGTTTGTTTTGTTTTACCGAGCAAACGCCCCGGATTTTTGCATGAGCCGATGAATAGCTAAAACTGGTTTATTTAGGCAATAAAACAAATACTTCGTAAATTATCATAGCTTGTAACGGTAATAATACAATCACAACGGTACCTGTACAATGTACTTATGCACTGCGTTTCTGTACGAATCAAGATCTTTAACTTCAATTTTTTCTTTTTCACGGGATAAACGCTGCTCGTAAGCCTGAGAGTTATTTTAAAAAGTATTGCAAGTGTTTGAAGACGAACAATTTTACGCTGTCACAGAACAAGCATATATACCGAAAGGTTAACTTAGAACTGCATGATAACTTTTCGCCGCAAATAATTCCTACAGTTGAACCAGACCCGTAGCCATCTTATCTAACTAGACGGAAGGGGGCTAAAAAATTTTCAGGAGGGAGCATTCAACGGTTTTTAATGACTTGTAAACAAGGTTGAAAATATTTTAGGGGTGCCAAATTTTTTCCAGGGGGGCTAAGCCA
Organism: Enoplolaimus lenunculus; assembly: GCA_030248215.1. Taxonomy (NCBI): domain Eukaryota; kingdom Metazoa; phylum Nematoda; class Enoplea; order Enoplida; family Thoracostomopsidae; genus Enoplolaimus; species Enoplolaimus lenunculus. The sequence continues at coordinate 243,963 of JASANG010001276.1, forward strand.
CCCCTGCCCCCCCTTTTTTGGCTACGGGTCCCGAGTTGAGTCGGCTGAACGTTTTGGTCAAATCCAACGAAAGTCAACATAAATATAATGTTCCATTAACCGTTGCGGCGAAAAGCGTTGGAACTACTCTATGTATACGATTGGCTAGTGAACTCAGAATACATTACGAACAAAAACTACTGCTATTTTGAGTATTGTGTTTTAAGGAGACAAATACACCGGTATAAAGTTGAACTGTGAAACCAGAACCATATAGCTATTGTGCAATCTTGCAGTCAGAATGCGTTTAAATTACAATTTAATTACGAAGTTTAAAACGACATTTTTTATGAGTGTCAAAAATAACGGTGGCGCTATACTTTTGATGTCGTACGGTGACGACCGGAACCGGACGACGCCGCAACGACACAAGTATAGCGGCCACCGTTCACCTTGAATATGTCCGGTGGGATTTCGCGTTCAAACGGTGGAATCATTCTGAGACTCCGGAATTCGGGTACATGTTGACTTCGAAGCTTTAGCAGTCGAAATCTAAAATAGTTACAAACACACAAGTGTTATACTATACGGTGAAATCGAGGATATTCTTTTTTCAACGACAACTGGACGAAAAGAATCGACCGAAAATGTGAAAATTTAGAAACACATCCGATAATTTGTAGTGCATCAATTGACAACAAAATAAACAAAACGAAGGTTACCTGATATTTTTCGAAAATTCCTCAAACGACACAAGTTCCAATTCCGGAGGTTCAAGTTGAAAGCATTCATACTGACGCTCGGCTTTTTTAGTTCCCATCGCTTTCATATCCTGCAATATTAAATCATTAGCCGTAACTGTGTGCACATAGTCAATCTTGTGAGTATACGCGGTGTAGCTTGTGTATGTACAAAGTGTGTATTATAATGTTAAGACATATACATACTCGTGCACATATGAATACCAGAGGAAATTATAACACTGGCCGCGTGGAGGAATATGGGTTTCGTTTTATCAAATGGTTTAGTTAGAGAGCGCGGTTTTTCGAACGCCACAATTAAAATTTTAAAAAACACTTCAATGCTTAAAACTTATCAGGCCTCCATATTTGAACCAGTTTGCGTGTTCACCTGGCGAACGGATTATCTGGTCGTTTTATAAGTTTCACAACAAATTTTCAAAATATTCTTCAATAAAGCACTTTGTTTACTACTTCTTGGTTCAATGCCATTCAAACGGTGTAGAGTGACCGGGTCCAATTCATAACTTAACAGGATCGTAACCAGTTCAACTGTGGCTAAGATGGTTAAAAAAATTCAAAAGGGGCATACAATGAGATTTCGTTGACATTCAAGCAAGGTTGAAAATTTTCTATGGGAAGCGAAAGTCAAAAATTTTTTCATGGGGTGATGAGCTCTCCTGCCCCCCCTTGGCTACAGGACCGTGACTTGGTTAAAAATGAAAAAACGTAACATTACTTTAAGCGCAGAAATAACCGCACTATTTGCTGGATCGTTCGGATCAATTTTTTGATTGCGGATCATATCTTGAATCTCGTTCAACGCTGATAAATGTTTCGACGCAGTTGTAGAGCGATATTTACTGAAAACAAACCGATTCGTACAAAGAAGTGATTTGATAGAAGACGCCGTATTCTCAAATGTGTGCAGCACCTATCGTCAGTCAGTGATAGGTCTTGTAACTTTCAAACCACTGAATGCTGAGGCAAAAAAACTCAACAGATTTTTTGCATACGATTTGGTCTACTTACTGTACGAATTTTGGGTTCAACAACAGCAATAGTTAGTGGGTTTGAAAACCTATAACTAACTGATAACAGTTGCTTTATCACATTTGAAAATGCATTCTTTACAGGGGCGTCCGCAGAAAATTATTTTTCGGGGGGCAACGAATAATTTTGGTCCGCTCTACAATTTACAACGCAAGGTTGTTTACTTTTAGACCGAGTTAATTGGGGGGCACAAGCCAAATTTGGGGGAACGGCCCCCCAATGCCACACTTGGGGAAGCCAGTGATTCATACCTGCGCGTGCTCACTTTGAGGAGCAAATCGCTTTTTCGCAGAACTATAGGAGCAAGCTAAAGGTTTAGACTAATTTGTTGTTTAGGCTTAGACTTAGACTTAGTTATTGGCTTATCCTTACGCTAATGCTTACACTTAGGATTAGGAATACGCTTATACTACTGTTACGTCCAAAGTTTTTGTCAGTGCATATGATATATAATAGTGAAAAAAACCCGCTAGCGAAGCTGTGAAAAAAAGCTAAACGCAAATCTAAACACTATTAATCGCAAAACAGATTTTGAATTTAATCTCTGTCGGAGGTCATGGCCTGCAAGAGGCATGTTTGGGTCCGCCAGTGGTAACCCGCAGGTACGTTTGCGGTAGCCACGGCAAACCTGACAAATTCCATTGTTCATAAAGTACTCACGCGTCCATAGCTTGCTGAAGACTTTCAGGAGGTGCTGCTGGCTGCCCTGTGGATTCATCACGGCCCCACAAAATCGACGCTTGAACCACACCAGATGTGCACGGAATGTACGGCTGGACATCGCCAATTTCAAAGCGAACAACGTCACCTGCAACACAAATAGTGTTGCGGTATTGTTTTACGTGCCACGTCGTGCCGCACAGCTTAGCGCATCATCAAACGATACCGATCGTTGCCGCTCGACACGCCGCGCAGCGCCGTCCGACACCGTTCAGAACCGCGCGTCACAATGTCGAGCGGCAGCGATCGGTATCGTTCAGAACCGCGCGTCACAAATCAAAGTAAATTTTAGATTTGTTTTTAGCGGTGGTGTTGCGGTGACGCGCGGTACTGACCGGCGTCGTGCGACAGCGCGTGTGTCAAAAATACTTTTTTGACATGACGCGAAGTGCCGCACGGCGCTGAAAATAGCACAGAACCTTCCTAAGACTGGAGTAAGTGCATTTGCATGCGCAAATTGTAAACCATGTAATTGAAGCAAACGTGTAGTGAGAAAGGATATCTGGTTCATCTTCTATACTCTTGAAGCAACCCATGACTTTTTATGGTTTCACAGCGTGGTTTCGATTATGATTGGTAGCTATTCGCAGTCAATGTATTACTAAAATTGACGACAATTTGAAGTTTACCGCTTCCAACTCCAGGCATATCTTCAATATTGTCTAAAGCCTGACTGCTAAATTCGTATTCATCCAGAGCGTTTGAACCGTTCGGTCTGGTCACTTGATCTGTATTTGGCACCGGCAAACAAATATCGGCAAGGTCAATCCAACCTGAGCCTGGATTTTCGAGTATCTTAAAATTTTAATTTTAAGATTATACGATAAGTTTTGTAATAGAAGCAAATGCGAGAAAGTTATTTAACCATTTAACTCATAGAGTATACTATGAGCAACTAAATACAAGTAATATTCGAGCAACACTGACACTGTGCACAGTGTTTAACAATTCTAGCATATATGCGCAGTGCAAAATCTCTGCAAGACGTGACATCATCTTCGGGCTCGAGCGTCATGCTCCTATAACTGAGTGGTCATCGTAAACGCCTCCCACCCAAGAGACTGGGGATTGAAAATTACCTTGAAATTACATCTCATATGAAATTGAAAATATCCATGGGAGAAAGGGTTTATACGATTTTGTAACCTGTTTGTTGCCTGCGGTGGAAGATATATACCAAGTCGTGAAAAATGACAAAATTTTAAGTATAACTTTTATACTGGCTAAAGAACAGTTTCCTGGCTTGCTAGACATCAACACGCTTCGCTGCTCTTTATAGTTACAAGTAATTTTTTAATATTTTTGGTTTTACTTTTCCGAAATAAAATGCCAACTGCCCTCTCTTAATCATTGCTTAAGCGTCGACAACTTACCTTAATTCTAATATCGAACGGCCACTCGTACACATGTAAGCTGTATATGTGACCAAAAGTGAGACAAAAGTCGGCATTCAAAGGACGACCTTCAGTCTGGCACACTTGAAGGTTATTGAAAAACAATTTCAGCTTCATTCGATGACGACTAATTTGACGTCTTCGTTTTTGTTCTGATCTTAAATGTAAATAAAAACACACAATTTGGCAGGGTTCCGTCGGAATTCCGATTCCGGCTAAAATTCCGTCAAAATTTGACTTCCGATTCTGATTCCGGCTGACTGCTGTTCCGATGCCGGAATTGTGTGATTTTTCGGTTATGAGTTTTTAAGATGATTGAACTTAGATGTTGCTTGTTTCGTTTTGTTTCGTTCATTTGCAATTATTGTGTTGGTTTTTTCTTAGTAGATATTCCGAGTTGTTACGTGTATTCCGTCAGCTATATTAAAATTTTTTGCTGAAACAGTGAACAGTAACGGAAACAGGCATACTGCAGCAAAAGTTAAGTCATACACTTTTAACTTTTTAATAGAATTACTAAAACTTAATTCCGATTCCGATTCCAATTCCGGTTAAGACAGAAAAACTTTAATCCGATTCCGATTCAGACAAAATCTAGTTCCGGTTGCAACCCTGGCGTCAACCAGTGTATCGATTCAAATCAGTTTGCATTGCAGTAGTTGTTTGGATTTCTCTAAACTACACGGCGATAACGCTTGGGTGGAATAAATGGCGTTAGCAACAAATATATGTATTTATTTTTTATATATATTTACAGGTCAAGATTGATTGGTACATGTAATATATATTTAAACCTTCCGTATAAATCAACCTTGAAGAAACTTTACGCGAGACACAAACGCGAACAAAAGGCCCGGCAGGTTCATCTTTGAACATTTAAAAGCTGGATTTGTATTCGCAAGCAGACTCAGCGTCAGATAATTTTTCTTGAAGAAATGTCACATTCGTCTGTAGGACGAAACGCCTTTTCCAAACGTCAATCAGGAAATCAGGCAAACTGTCAATCAGGAGGAAATCTAGCAAACGTCAAACAGGAAATCTGGCAAACGTCAATCATGAAATCTGGCAAACGTCAATCAGGAAATGTGGCAAACGTCAATCAGGAAATCTGGCAAACGTCAATCAGGAAATCTGGCAAACGTCAATCATAAATTCTGGTAAACGTCAATCAGGAAATCTGGCAAACGTCAATCAGGAAATGAGGCAAACTGTCAATCAGGAAATCTGGCAAACGTCAATCAGGAAATCTGGTAAACGTCAATCAGGAAATCTGGCAAACGTCAATCAGGAAATCTGGCAAACGTCAATCAGGAAATCTGCCAAACCTCAATCAGGAAATCTGCCAAACCTCAATCAGGAAATCTGGTGTAATTGTTTTTGTTTACAAATACGAACATGGTTTTTCAAAAAACAGTATTTAATTTTGTTCACAACAAATATACCTTTCAAACAAGTAAACCCAGCCTTACTCTGCTGACAATATTTTTCAGAAAATAAATTAATTGTGGGTGTGTAGAACTAAGCGTTGCAAAAATATGACAATACAGTAGTAATTCATGTAACGGCAACTATATGTGATACAAAACATTCAGTTCACTAAACTCATAAACTTACGCTGGGCATCGATCTATAGGTGTCACTTCTCCACTGCTTCCTAAGACCGGCGTCAGAATGGGCTGACCTGCAAAAGGTAGTCATAGTTTCATGTGGAATATTGAAGCCCATCTGGCCAGATCAAACACCTCATAAAACTTTTGCTATTGCTATGTTAAAAATACATAACATCGCTAAATTCTATATAATTGTACACCTTATTATACAGATTTTGATGCTTAACTATTGTTTAAAATATGTGGTTGAAGCCAAACTAGCAGCAGCAAATGGACACACGAGAGCGGAAGCTTAAAATGTTACCGGCTTGAAATATTGGCCACGTTTTTGAATCGGAACACTAAAACATACAACGTGGTAGTTTATGCCTTACCAGGGTTTCGTCGATTCGTTATTGCTGCATCGCATATTTTCGTCCAAACTTGGGGTTCGTTAAACTCAGCATTGAAGTTCAGTCCAGTATCTTGTTGAAATTTTCGTTTAGTTGCTGGTGATACTACAGGACTTACGAGTTCAGTATCCTTCGATGGCGCTGCTAACGATGACTCGTGTGTCTTTACGCCAAGTTTTTGACGAAGACGTTTCTATAATCAACCATTCACTGATATTTTTCAATTAGTTTGCTACTCTCTAGGCGACTTACAAGCGTAAGTTGAACTTTCTGCATCCTGTTCGCTTGAGTAATATTTTGCTTGAAAAAAGCTAAAATAATTCATTTGATACCATTTAAGTCCTATTCACACGTGCAACTTTTTGCAGCGAGAACATGCAGCTGCAACTTGCACTTGCAAGTTTTGTCCAAAACCCCGTTCGAAAAACTTGCAGCTGCAAATAATTCGTTAAAGTCATAGCTTAGTCCACATGTGTGAATAATCATGCAAGTTCACTGAATTTATTGCATCTACTTTCTTATTTTCTGATGAAAAAATGTAAGTTCTGCGTGCAATTTGCAGCTGCAAGTTCTCGCAGCAAAAACTTGCACTTGTGAATAGGACTCTAGTGAATATTTTAGTACAACTTAAATGTTACAACTGAGCAGAATGTTTAGTTTCTAAATCAACGTTGGCGTTCGTGATGGAAATGTCTAAATATGAAAACACATTTCAAGCTTTAGGTTGACAATAGACCTGCAAAGGCACGAATAGCCTTGACCAATAAGGAATGCTAATCAATTGAAACATAGTTTTAATTAAGGTACTAACGGGGTTCATTACATATATACTTGGTATGTACCCTGTGGCGCTATTCAGTCTGATCAGTTTGCTGCAATTATTTTGAGGTAATTTAGTAATACATTTATCCCGACTCTATGAAAATAAAATTGGTGAAATTGGCAAATTTTGTTGTCAGAAGATTTGGCTCATGTAAAGATCAGGTGCGGAACGTTTTTCTGTAAGACTAGAATGGAGTAAGCTTAAGGTTTAGACTAACTTTTTTGGTTGGCTTAGGCTTTGGCTTATGCTTAGACTTAGGCTTAGGAATATGCTCATTCTTACGGTAAGACTTAGTCTTTGGCTTAGGCTTATGAATAAGCTTATAATACTGTTCCGCCCTTGTTCTTTACATTGGCCGAAGATTTGAATCGTTACGTTTGGTAAAAAATTAGAAACCGTGAGACCAAACCTTAAAGCTGGCGAAGGTGTGAAATCTGTACAGCTAAGCGTTAAATGAAAAGTTCACTATCCTATTTATAGATTTCAACGAGGTGAGTTCAGCGGTACCACAGCTCTAAAACTGTTACCGTTGAACACTCAGCGAGTTGAAATCTATAAAATAAACTACGTTTCATTAAATTCCTAGAGAGTCAACATTCCGTAATATTCCTTCACCCTTTATAAGCGTACTTTTTTCTCTGCTTTATATTCTTCCATCTGAGTGTCATATGCCGCCTCGCGTGATTCACGAGACATTGCATGCAGCATTCTGAGCTCATGTAATTCTTGTGCCATATCCGCTTCCCAACGATTTCTGTCTTGCTCTTGATCAACAGAAGTTCTAAAAAGCAAAAATGCATTGGCTTGGCATACATTTTTGTACATAAATAAGATATAAAAATATTGAATATCATTTTTAATTACTTACTTTAAAGCCCTATTTACACGTGCAACTTTTTGCAGCAAAAACATGCACGTGCAAGTTGTATGTGAAATGTTTGGTCCAAAAGCAGCTTTGAAGTTTTTGCAGCTGCAAATTTTATTCACTGAAATTCATGGTATTCAATTCAATTCGCACCTGTGAACGCAGTTACAAGTCGCTTGAATTTGTTGGACCTGAAGTTTGATTGGTCAATCGGAATGTTTCTCTGATAATACTGGCTACAGCAAGTATTTTGTGCAAGTTGCAGCTGCGAGTTCTCGCTGCAAAAACTTGCACATGTGAATGGGGCTTAAGCGATTTGGTAATTGATGGGATTTATTTTTCTAAATGATACTGAACAAAGGCGCAGCCAGGATTTTATCCCAGAAGCAACTGCCCTCATATAAAATTTTTTGACAGCGACCATTGCCGAGAAAATTTCGTTTCGACCTAATAGATTCTTGCTCAAAGCAATAGCACGCAAATTAAGTAAGTATTAACTATTTTTCACATGAATATTTTCTATTTCCCCTGAGACCTACTTTTATGCTAGGATTCGAACTCCAGTGACTGGAGTGGGAGGCGTATACCATCACCACTCAGCTATAGGAGCTTGACGCTCGAGCCCGAGGGGGCTCTCACGTCTTGTGGTGATTTAGTATTATGTATGTGTTGCAATTGTTAAACACGGTGCGATATATATTATTTACCGTATATACACTGCGCTGAGTTGCCTATGGGCAACTCAATGTGAGAAGGGGTATAGATAGTAAACTGAAAATATTTCGCTAAAGATAGTAAACTGAAAATTTTTCGCTTAACCTTTAGGGGGTAATTAAATATAAAAATAATTTTTTAACTTAGCTTGCATACTGTAGTGATCCAAATAAGAGGGGGAACTGATATCTTGCCTCTCCAACAGGGATCCACCACTGCTATTCGGTTACGAACTGTTGTTTATTTTTAACCCTCCCTCCGCCGCAATTCGTTATTCATTTGTATCGGTATTGCAACAACCCGTTGAATAAACATTTATTTGTCTTGTACAAAAAGCTTGAGCAATAACACAAGGTTATATTTAGGAATTACTTTCAAAATCTAAGTACGCTTTAAAGTTTCGAACTCAATTATATTTTGTTCTGGAATCAATTATGCACTACAATTACAGATAATTGGCCATTATGGCATCAAATTAGGGTTTAGGGGCTCTATCCGATAACGGACTCTTACTAGGGATACGTACTTCTATTGATTGGGACTGAAATTAAGGACCCCTCCTTATTACTCCCTCTTATTCGGGTCACTACAGTACTCTTTAATGAACAGCTGTATTGAAGTCGTTGAGTAGCCAAGAGTTCGTCGCAATTCTTTAATGTTGTTCCACGTTTTCACCATCTGATTCAAAAGACGAACGTCCATCATTTCTTCATTGTTACGTTGACGACGTAGTTCCCTGAAAATAAATGCAATGGAAAAGTTTTCAAATAAAACTCTAATCTCTGTACATTTCTGTCAAACAAACATCGGCCCATGTAAAGATCAGGGGCTGAACGTTTTTCTGTGGGACTACAATAGAGTAAGCATAAGCTATAGACTAATTTTTTGTGCTTGGCTTAGGCTTAGGCTTAGGCTTATCGAATTTGCTCATTCTTACGCTTACGCTGAGGCTTAGGCTTAGGCTTAGGAATATTCTTATAATACTGTTCCGACCCTGTTGTGTACATTGGCCCAAACAGCTAAACATACGTGCCTATAAAGATAACATATAACGTAATTCTAGCGGTACCTTACAGAGCCTTTGACGAAAATGTTGCAGCGGATGCGGTGGCGCTGGAACCCACGACGTACGGATTACAGGTCCGCTGGACCACGGTTGGACGTCAAGTCGAATATTAAATACGAGTCAAACTGTCCTTGAGCGAAAAATGTTTAAAATTCAACAACCTAGGCTTTCACGATTTGTGAAACTGATGTTTGTCAAATAGATCAAAACACTGGTTTGTCAAAAAATTGTCAGATGGCTTGCATAAGCATATTGTATTATTTTGGGCAACGGGTAATTATTTGGACTTTTCCATTCAGGTGGTCCCTGAACGCCCCCAGCAATTTCAAGGGACCATAATGGGATGGGATACCGCCCCTTCATGCTAGGATGTAAGAATGTCACCTAAAATAGTTCATTTGAAATTGTTTAGCTGTTCCAATAATGAACTAATTGGTGTGAAGGTTTGTTTGATGGATGATAGCCTACTAAACCTGAATACGTCCCTTGGACAGTAGTACATATCCTGAGAATACAACGGAAAAAAATTTTTATGGGGGCCTCACTTTTCTTCAGTTTACCGCCTAATCTTTCAATTTTCTGACCTAAGCCGGCACAAACTTTTAGGTGTTTGAATTTTCCACTTTTGCCGTTTAGTTACACTTCAAATTTTCAAACCCGAACGAAAAGACCCTAAGCGTTTCAATTTTCTACTATTCCCGTTTTCCAAACAAAACCTACGCTTGTGGTTTTTATTTTACCAAACCAGGTAAAAACGAGCATATCAAACACAAGTGTCTGTGCTGTACTCCTGGCCATAGTATTACCACCTTGAAAAACGTAAGCCCCTGTTCTATACATGGATCAGATTTAGTACTTAAAAATATACATGACCAAAGGGTGTAACCACGATTTTAAACAGGGGGTACGTTCTACAAAAATTTCGCAGGGGGCGTTTTGCGTTTATTCCTCTTGATAAAAGTTACAACGTGGTTTGTCCGCTTAACCCCTGGCTACGCCCGTTTCGCCTTACCTAATATCTTCAAGCATATCCAAAACTTGTTGACTGTCCATTTGTGTTGATTTTAGTTGTTTTAGTGATTGTTGCTGAGCTTCTAACTGTAATATTAATAGGCATGATTGATATTATTGTGGTCTACCGAAGCGGTTTTAATTTTATTGACAGGTGATTTGTTAATAACTATGGCCCATGTAAAGATCAAGGGCGGAACGTTTTTCTGTGGGACTGCAATAGAGTAAGCTTACGCTTTATTTCTTTTGCTTGGCTTAGGCTTAGGCATAGGTTTAGGAATATGCTTGTAATACTGTTCCGCCCATATTGTTTACATTGGTCATAACTATAAACGTGAAAGTTGAAATATATCGATAATCACTTTAAGATGTCTAGCGTAGGTACCAGCTCATCAACAGCTTAAACGGGGCGGAACAGTAATATAAGCATATTCCAAGGCATAAGCCTAAAGCCAAAGCAAAAAACTAAAAAAGAGCATATTCCTGAGCATAAACTTAAGCCAAAGCCTAAGCCAAGCAAACAAATTAGTCTAAAGCTTAAGCATACGCTTTTCTAGTCCCACAGAAAAACGTTCCGCCCCAGATTTTTACATGGGCCGACAAAATGAAAGCCCCATTTGTATCGCATCTAACAACATTGTATGGCACGCCTAAAAGTTTTAAGCCTTTTCTAGCAGAATGAGCTGGCTACGGCGTTGATACAATCTTAATTATTACCTTAAACTGATAGTTTTCAGCCATATTTTCTTGTTGCCGCTGTAGATAACTGCGATACTGAAGCATAAGTCTCATCGCAAGAACGTGTTCTTTGCTGAACAACGGATGATGAACAAACAGCATTTTCGATATATCCAAATCAAGCTGATATATTCCGTTGTCTGCCCCGCCTGTACGTTGAGTTCGCATTGTTGCCTAAAAACAATTCAATAAAAATATACAAAAACAACCGCAGCAAATCTTACACACGTTTCAACCCCCAGAGAAAATCTTTGGCCCCCTGTACAAAGTGTTAACCCAGTCTTCATCTTGTTATTTCAACCGCAGTGCCCCCGTTGTAAAAATGTTTTTTCTCCCTCCCCCCGTCGCAGGTTGAGTTGATAAGCGTTTGATACAATTAATACAAAGCTGTTAGTGTTCTGCAGAGGTTACTCACTATGAGCCACGCAGAAGTTTGTTGGAAGAAATTTACTGAAGACATTTGAGTGACCTGCTAGCCATTTTTGGGCCCATGTATAGAACAGGGTCGGATCGTTTTCCGGACGGGCTATAATAGAGTCAGTTTAAGCTTTACACTAATTTTTTTGCTTACACTTAGGCTTATGCTTAGGCTTAGGCTTTGGAATATGCTTATACTACTGTTCCGGCCTTGTTCTATACATGGGCCCATTTTTGGAACATAGGAGGGCTCTGATAGCACTGCGTGACAACTTTTTGACCCTGCCAGGTACCAAGAATAAATTGATGTACAGTTCAAAATGAATGTTCAGCGGTTAAGAGAAACATACGTTCACATATCGAACCGGATCGACTATAGATTGTGTTTCGTGTTCGTCGAAAATATTTGCATCTTCTCTTCTACACGGAAACCCGGTTATTGATGGCGGAATGTAAATTATTTTGCCATCGTCTCCGAACCATTTGGCCTGTAACAAAAAAAGCCGGCGAAAACTTTTTATTCAGTGCTGGACAAGCAATGGAACCGATGGACCCATGTTCTGAGCCATCATATGCACTTTCTGCAAATTACAATTTTTATAATATCACTCGCAACGAAATACATTCATGATTATCAATACGCCATTACTTTATCATGTGGTTTCCGGGCTCTCATTAGCTTTCGACCCCATTTCCTTTAAACGATTTAGAGTCAATGTTTAACTCGACGATTTATAGCAAATATTTAAACGTGTAGTGACACTAGTCGAAGTGGTAATACTGGGAGACGGGACACTATTACATGGGGGGACACTTTGAGACTGAGACACTGAAAGCCTGGGACTCAGGTGGATTGGGATACTGGGAGAGTGGAAGATAGGAAAATTACCAATTGGTAGGCTCGCATAATTAACATGTGCCGAAAACGGCATAATAAACAAACAAACTGAGAAAAATCTGACACAATTACAGATTGTTTTCAACAGTTATATGTACAAACTAATTGAACTATTTGACTCAACATACCGAGTTAGGCTCGTTTAATATTCGGTGTTCCATAGTATTAACACGCAAATCTGACATTTCTGTTCGCGGACCAACGTACAGGCCTTCTTCAGCCAATCGCCGTGGATCATTATGAGACGGAATTTTGGCTTCAATTGGCACTAAAACAATCAAAATACACTGCAAAAAATGGTGGGTCAAATTGACTCTCTCCGAAATAGACTTTTCGGGACTACACTAATTGAGTAAAAATTCAACTTCACAAGAGTAAAATTCGACTCACTGAATCGCACGTTTGACTCAGGCGGAGCGCGAATTTGACTCAGTTTGTGTAGTCTCAAAGAGCCTATTTCACAGAGAGTCAATTTGAGTCACCATTTTTTTGCAGTATACAACACATCCAGTATAAAATATTTTAGGTTTTAAGCAATAAAATAAAGGTGTTTCAAAAATTATCATTGTGGCAACAGTTCAAGGCTTAACGATATGTTTTCTAAAATAATCGGACAAATTAAATGGCACAAAAGCTCAGAACTTCTGAATGATAAAATAATTTACATGAAAATACAAATTTGGTCTCTATGACCACAAGCATTCAAGATGTTCAGTTCATATAAAAAGCTAAAAATCATACTCAGATCTTCCTGGTAGATTGCAGCCGTGCAAGCACTGCAATCATTTGGCCAATACGAACGGAGGGATACGCGCACTCAACGAACTCCCCCTGCATTCGCCTCTGACTTAAGCATTAATCTTAAAATAACTACCTTCAGCAAACGAGGGTATAAAGTATAGCTGATTCTCTCGATTGAGTTGTGGCCGATATGGTAACGTCACTGCGTTACTTTTGACAACCAAATCCCACTCGTCGTCTTCTGGGGTGAGTTCGCCGCTTACTTCAATCTCTTGTCGCGTTGCTGCAAACAAAGAAGCATTCCGTTAAACGTAACCTAAGTTTCTGCAATATTTGCACCGATCGGTAACATCTTAAAACTTATGTAATGCAAACAGTATCACAATGTTTCAAGATACTGGCTGGGTTTCTGAAATCTCACTTAAGGACTTACTTAAGTTATACTTAAGTAATTGCTTAAGTCGCCGATTTAAGTAAATACTTAAAGTTTCGAGCAAAAACAAATAAACGCCAAATGTCAGCGATTGTCATAACAAGAAAGTAATAATTTTGCTTTATATTGAGGAGGAACCAATATTCTACAAATTTAATTTGACCAACGTTAGTATGCCTGAAAGGTAAATTTGTTTAATTACCTTTTACGCTACGGCTTAAGCTTTAGTCTATTATCTATAGGAACAGGCTTAGCCTACTGTTGCGCCGTTAAAAGTATCTAACATTGGCTGGGAAGAACTATATACATGCTCGTAGCCAGCTCACCTTGCAAGGGGGGTACTAAAAATTTTCAGGAGAGCCATTCAAGGGTTTTCAATGAGTTACAAGCAAGGTGGAAAAGTTTCTAGGAGGGGGCCCCCAAAATTTTACAAGGGGGCTGAGCCCCCCCCCCCCATTGGCTACACGCCCGAAGAACTATCAATACTGTGTTCGAGTACCATGTAATTTCTATAACATATATATTTGGTCGTCCGAAAGTCGAAACTGTTCAAAATTTTTCAAATAAAATTACAAAAACCACGACTTAATCACACATTTTTGTTTAAGACAAAGTCGCGCCCATAGCCAAAGTGGGCCAGGGCGGCACAGCTCTCGCCCTTGGAAATATTTTGCCTCCGTTGGAAATTTTTGCTGAAAAAAATTAACATCGTCAACAAGTTGAGCTGGCTTCGGGCTTGGAATAAACGCTTGAATAGTGTATAAACATACACTGGTCTAAGGCTTCGACTGCGGCTTCTACGTCTTCTATTGGAGGAATCTGGAAAACAAAACACTACGTCAAACACAGCAGAGCGCAAAATAACAACCTTGTGTAAAACTGGTGTAAATTTATTCGCTGTGCCAATTTCATGTTTGCTTTGTGTCGTCTGCAAACATGCAAACCAGCAGCATAGACTCAAATATTTTCGCCAATTGAACACTTTTTAAATCAAGTACCTTTTTCTCTCGGCATCTATTTCAGAATATTCCCAAATTTTTGAAACCGTTAATATCCGATAGAGGCTAACATTTGTTACGTTGTTTACAATACTTTTATTGTGAATTTAAAATACTTTTTAATGTTAGTATAAAAATTTGAGCTTATTTGGCCAATGTTACTTTAAGGGGTGTAATGTTGCTTTAAGCGGCGTAACCGTAGATTACGCGTATTCCTAAGCCTAAGCCTAAGCCTAAGCGTTGCAAAAATTAATCCCTAAGCCTAAGCGTAATCATAATCCTAAGCCTAAGCAAAAACATGGAATCTAGAATCTTAACCTACTGTTTTGTAGACCCACCAGAAACCTGGACGCCCTTTAAAGTAAAATGGTCCGCTTATTTTATCACAGAGAATGTATATTTCTGGCAAAATGGAAATACCCTAACCCATCGATAGTTTCCCGTATTGTTACTATTCGTTTCTGCTATGCCATTTCAGCTTTGTCTCTGCAGAACTTTGGTTTGGCTGGCTATGAAGCTTGATTTCAATAATCCGAAATCTCAAAACAGTTGCAATTTTATTTGAAGTAAATGCCACAAAAATTGATCGGCCTAAGCTGCAGGAAAAATACAGATGCCACATAGAAATTTGATAAAATTTAAGTAACCTTTAGTTTCAATCCGTTGTCTTTCAATATTGGTCGTGCATTCCAGCTTTACGTAACACTTAACAGTAATTTTGAAGTCTCTGTCTAAATAGCACTATTTCTAGCACGAGCTATCCTGTCTTTATGTCCCTTTTAGAGGCTGCTTGTTTACAGTAATGAGATATTGACGTTAGCAATACTCTGTTATCTTCGGTCTAAAATTAAATTAACTAAGCAGTGATTTGTATTTGTTAAGTAATCGTGTCAATAAAAGTTATGCAAAAGCGCAAGAGCTGACGTTCAATTGAAAGAATAAAACACCATCATGTTCCACAAACCTGGCTTGCACAGTTAAACCTGGGCATTGCTCTACTAAATCTGACTTGTAAGGAAACTTCGGAATTTTACCGAAACAATGCTGGCCCATGTTACTTTAAGGGTCGTCCAGGTTTCTGATGAGTCTATAAAAGAGTACGTTTAGATTCTAGATTACATTTTTAGCTTAGGCTTAGGAATTCATTTTTGCAACGCTTAGGCTTAGGCTTAGGAATTCATTTTTGCAACGCTTAGGCTTAGGCTTTGGAATTCATTTTTGCAACGCTTAGGCTTAGGCTTTGGAATTCATTTTTGCAACGCTTAGGCTTAAGCTTTGGAATACGCTTAATCTAAGTACTGTTACGTCTCTTAAAGTACCACTGGCCACAATGGTCAAGAGGAGACCGTGCGATAATTTTGAAAATTGATCATACTCGTTGAACAGGTTTCATGCCGCGTTTGCGTCGACGAAAATTGTAAATGTCCCTGGCGTTTTGTACTTTAATTCCAAACCGTTCACCGCCAGTGAAAAAGTCGAATTGATGACGATGCGACGGTAGCAAATCAGCCTGAAAAATGAAAAACATTTTTGCGTTTTATGTTTTATCTGTGAATCGCTCGTTTGCGCTAACAGAATGTATTTTAAATTACGAAATTTTTATATGTTGTGAAATTTAAGGGAATGCTCAAGTATATACAATTCCCCCCCCCCAGTTTTCGATGTTTTAAAATTTTGGCGCAGGCCAGTAGCCAGCTCACCACCTTGCTAGAGGGGACTAAAAAATTTTCAGGAGTAGCATAAAAGGGTTTTTTAACGACTTACAAGCAAGATTGAAAATTTTCTACAGGCCAAAATTTTTTCAGAAGCGAGGGCTGAGCACACCTGGATTCCCGTGGATACGGGGCCGCTTTGGCGTAACTTTGGCTTTTACGTCTAGTTTAAGGTTTATGCCTCTCGAATGACGAACTGTAAAAGCACTGAAGATAACCTAGCATTTGTAATATAGCACTCCTGGCAAACACAAATAGACTACTTAATAAAAACAACGATATTGCATATAAAATTTTGTCATATCAGAACAATCGTTAAGCTTGTTGCAGTACGCAAGTGGTCGAAGTCAAATTAGTTAGCAATCCAAATCGGTGTTCTAACTACTTCGCGAGCCTTATTGTGTGTCAGAATTTTCTTGTATGCGAAGTTTAAAAGCGTTTTAAGCCCTGCATTGCACACGTCACCATTGAGTGATGGATTTTGCTTGTTTCAATCAATAAATCAAGTATTATCAACTGCCGTTTTTGTTGCAAAAATGTGTGTTAACCGTTGATGCAGTTTCGTGTTTGAAGCCCTATACCGAACTGATTATTTGAGGCATACTCAATCGAAACCGCTGTTTTCATAAAACACACATTACCTATGCTCATGCTAACCCAGTAAGAACGAATAATTCGTTTCGACTACAGTGTATATGCAACTGGATGAATTCAGTGGAGAAAAGAATGTACTCAACACGCGTTGCGTTTTGTTCTACGTACTCCATTATAGGATTACTGTAGTGAAACGAATAAAGAGGTGGGTAATAAGAGGGGAGGAATCCCCATTTTAAGTCCCAATAAATAGGAGTTCGTATCCCTAATAAGAGTCCGTAAGCCGATAGAATCCCTAAACCCTAATGAGAGTCTATAAACGTCAATTATCCTTTATTGTATCGCATGAATCCAGGAGCAGAGCAAATAAAGTTGAGTTTGAGCTTTAAAGCATACTTCAGTTTTGAAAGTACATTACTAAGTATCACCTTGCATAATCTCTCAAAGGCAAATAAACGTATAATTTACCAGATACTTGCAATGCTGTATATATCACTAAACGAAGAGCGGCGGATGGACGGATACAATAAATAACAGTTCGTAACCGAATAACTGGGGGTACCCTCTGGAAAGGCCAAATAAATATCAATCCTCCCCTCATGTTCGGGTCAGTACAGTACTCTGCACAAATTTTTTTCAAAATCGTCACAATCGAGTTGCTCCGAGTATTTATACCATTTTTTCCAAGAGTCATTATCGACTCTTGGTATAAAACTTACCATTGGGTCTTTTACTTTTTCTTGATCAAACTTTAGTCGCCGTTCATTTGCCTTTCGAACTGCTTCTTCGATTTTAGTGGCGTCTTGCTGTAATTAAGTTAAACGAACGGTATGAAATATCGACAGCCAAATGCTAGAGAGTTTATGCGCTGGTCACAGTAATTTTTTTGGTAACTTCCACCGATTTGTACAGGTGTTTGCGGTTACCTCATGCTCAAGTTTTCAAATATACATTCGTTTAGCCCCGTCCTCAAAATCTAGTTTCTCCGTTATGAACCCTCAACAACACCCGTACAAATAGGCGGCAGCCGCATGTCACTCAACAATTATTGTGAACGGTGCATGTACAACAATTCTTCAACTGAGCCATTCGAATTTCGCTACTTTACCATAACAAAAGAACCTACTTATGGTACTTAGGGCGATTTCTGAAACCGTTTGGTTTTAGTTGTCCAATGGCTGCTGTAAAAGCAGTAACCGATTACCAGCTTTGCTGAAAATTTTACGATGCAAATGTTTCATCTGAAGATCACAGCGCGTTTGATAGCTAAATACTAAATAGTCCAAAAATGCAGGGCGCATACAACACGAATTTTAAAAATTTTACTAATTCGGTACAATTTGTAAAAGTCTTAACACATCAAAACAGACGAACGCAAACCATAGTAATCTTAAAATGTTTGTAGCTTCTTGCTCGCTTCGTTCGCGGAAGATTTTTTAATTTTTTCAATACTTCGACAGACCTCAGATTAACCCCCAGGTTGCTAAATGTCAAATAAATTTCTTTCGCTCGTATGCTAACGCGCTAACATTTTTGATTAAGCTAATCTTGTGGAACGCAAAAATTCAATTGCGTGGGGTGGCAACAACTGGGATTGGGATGCGCCGTGTGCCTTGTACCATTGGTTCAAGCATAAGAATATTGTATTAGCCTTCGCCTAAACATAAGCGGCGTTTAGCGACTTTAACGGAACTGTCCAAAAACCATTCTACGCTTAGCGGAAGTTTTGGTCATTTTTAGCATAAATCGTTGGTAGTTCAGCAACTACGGGCCCCTACAGCACTATTTAGAAGGCTCTCTTGTGCCCGGCAAAATTGATCCATCATGCAAATGATACAATTTGGCACTTCGGCACAATTTAGGTTAAGCGCAGTAACAGAACTATCTTTCCAGATTGGAAATGGGCGTCGCAAAGCCTTGCCTGTTGACTATGGCATATAATTACTTTAACGTTCAACATTTGTCAATTTTTGCTGAAATTGTGCGCTTGTGGAGCGTGTTCTCGCAGCTAAACTTGGGGCAAGAGCCTTCCAACTTCAAGTCTCCTTTCTGTAGGGGCACACATTCTGAAGCTTGGTCGGAACACCCAACCCTGCCTGCTCCGGCACTGCACCCTCGTTTTTCGCCCAGAGATGCTGTTTACGCCGCTGTGTTTTCGGCAATTGCCTTTAACTGAAGCAGTTGTGTACGATAATTGGCCGATTTTGTGTACATGAACAGAATACTTTCTTGATACATTCGAAATCAGGTGAAATGAAGAAAGTTACGCAAGATAAAACTAAGAATTGATAGTAAAACGCATCGGTTTGCATGGGAACAGTTTTACTCGAATAGCAAAAATCCCCACAAAATAAAATTTCGGCGTATCCATATACGTATCTTGTAGTACCAAAATTCCGATATATAACGCCATTGTAGCGAAAAGTTTGCATGGCTGCGTAGCTCAGTGGTTGCAGACGCGGACCGGTAATCCGTACGTCTTGGGCTCGAGCCCCACCGCATTCGTAACCAAATTTTCGCGAAGGGCTTTATATGGTACTGCTTAACTATGAATTACCTCTCCAGTGAGTTTAAGACGAGATTTCTGCCACAACTGATACTGACTCATGCGCCGCTTTAGACGTTCTGCTGTCTCTGCTTTCGCCTAGAACAATAATAAAACATTGTCAAAAATTCTGAGCGGATTAGGTGGCGAGTCCGAGTTGTGGACTACGTACTCGCTTAAAAGTATAAACATGGTGGACTCGTTTCATTTGCAGACTTTCATAAACAAACAAAAAGAGATTCGCAGGATTAAATTCTTCTTTTTCTTACATGAATGCCGCGCCATGTTACTTTAAGGAGCGTCCAGGTTTCTGATGGGTCCATAAAAGAGTAGGTTTTGATTATTACATTATTTATGCTTAGACTTAGCCTTAGGAAAACATTTTTGCAACGCTTAGGCTTAGGATTAGGATTGCGAATACGATTAATCTACTGTTACGTCCCTTAAAGTAACATTGGCCCGAAAGACAATAACGTATCTACTTCTGTAAAGGACAGCCGAATTATACGCAGATATTCAGGTCAACTTGCTAATACAGACGCAATTAAACTTCAACAGGGGTAACGAGCGAAGTCGTCAGATGGCTGACAGGCGGGGCCGAAAACTTTTCTCGCAAATCTTGCCTACAGGCATAAATTTTAATTCGCTATTTACATACAGACAGGTCCGTAACCAGCTCAACGCATCACGATGGTGCGCAAAAAATTTCAGATGGGGCATAAACCTTTTGCAAATGAGTTACAAATTTGGCGAAAATTTTGTCACAGGAGCTAAAAGACCCCGTAAGCTGGCTACGAGCATTTACACCGAAATCCAAGCTTTCTTTACCATCATGCTTCGAAATTTACTGCGAACTTTGTCTTTAAGCGCGTCTTCAGTTGAACTTGTAGTTGCGCGACTTGACGGCCTTTCGTCATCGCCGCCT
The DNA here is from genome assembly GCA_030248215.1 of Enoplolaimus lenunculus. NCBI lineage: Eukaryota > Metazoa > Nematoda > Enoplea > Enoplida > Thoracostomopsidae > Enoplolaimus > Enoplolaimus lenunculus. Next base: position 264,331 of record JASANG010001276.1, read on the forward strand.
GTTGAAAATGCTGATGCGGATTGCGATCGTGCAAGCACTTCTGCGAAACATAAAGACGATGTTTACTTGCAAAGCAAGGCACGTAACGGATTGAAGGTCAATGACTCAGGAAGCTGCGGTCCCCAAAGGGCGAAACGAATTCATTCCGGTTCCGAAAGGACGCTGCCTTGCTGAGCTGTCGTTAAGCTGCCGTTTTGGTCGAGAATTTTTATTGTTTTAGTCGTTTATCGGTACCAGCTCACTCCAATCGATTAAGTTCCACCGTACACCGTTGTACAGAAAGTTAAATTATAATACAGTTTTGATTAATTTTAAATTTTTTAAATCAGTCCTGCGCCCGTTGAATTGTTCATTACGTATATAATTTTCAAATTACAAATAAATCCGTTGTAACTTAGACCAAATTACAATGAAGGTGTTTCTGATTGATGGACGCTAATCTAGCAAAATAATAAGGGACTAAATATGATCACTACGGGCCCGTAGCCAAGGGGGGTCAGGGTGGCTCATCCCCCCCTTGCAAAAATTCAGCCCCTCCCCTAGAGAATTTCCGACTTTGCTTGTAAACTCATCCAAAACCCTTGAATGCCCTTCCTGAAAATTTTTTAGCAACTCTAGCAAGGTGAGCTGACTATGGACCTGGATCAGTAATAGATCATGTTGTCCAACTGTTTATTTATAAATATACGCTTTGCAATCGTCAGCAAGTGTATTAAAATAAGCAATAAAGCAAATGTTACTTTTAGATTCGTAAACAGCATGCTAATCAGCTAAGCTTATTTTTAAATCCGAGCATAAACAGAAAATTATGTTAAACACAAGCTTACTCAATTGCAGTCCCACCATAAAATGGACACCTTAATCGGAACGCTCCCATTAGCCTATCCAGGTGGGGGGGGGGGGGGCAGGAAGGAGGGCGTACGCTCCACGTCAGAATATTTTCGTGGTAAAATGGTAAGGTCCCTAATTAACAATTTTTCCTCAGAAATTTTTTTTGTAAAAAAATGCAATTTTCACCGTCAGAAAATTTCTGTGATAAAACCTTACAATTTGTCTCCTAAAAATTTTTTTGACAATAAAATGATCAGATCCCTCTACCTTACAATTTTTGGGTTTCATAACATTCGTCAGCCTGCGTCCCGTCAGAATTTATTGCATCCGCCTCTGAACGCGCCTAAAAGTAAACACGGGTCCATAATAAACACAAACATCACTGCTACCTTCTTTAAATTGCGTCGTTTCGCTTGGTGTAACGCAGTAACCTTCTGGTGATGTAACAGCATCTCCATCGCGATCATTTCCGGCAGCTGAAACGCTTCTTTGATTTGCGTTCGCTTCTGGTGAAAAGAATGAACTTTCACGACGGAATTTTTTCAGTCGGGGCAGCGGAGGCCGATCTTTCGTGACTGACTGCCCAGTTGATGGCTACAAAGATTGCTCAACAACAAATAACAACTGTGGGCAAAAATTACTAAAGTTTTTAATTGCAACAGCATACTGTAGTGATCCGAATAGGAATCAAAATATCATAAATGTTCGGGGTATTATTTTGAATCCGAATCAATAGGAGCCTATCCTTTAATTGGTGTCAGTAACTAGATTGTGTTCAAAGTTTACTGATTAGACACTGAACATCAGTAGCCCTAATGAGTTCGCGTAAATGCTTTCTGGACCTTAAGTCAAGTATAGAATTTGATTTTACCTATTTTCGTAGCAGCATACTCAAATTTTAAAATTATATTCCAAAAGCGAGCAATGAAGTTTGAACCGTACAAAATGGCAGGCATAAGTTAAAGGCGTGTGGTTCAATAAGATTGAAGATCAGAATATCGAGAGTGCACCCTCTGGAGAGGCGAAATAGATATCCACTGACAGATTTCAAAGTAATCCGATCACATGAAAAAGGGCCAATATAAAGAACAGGGGCGGAACAGTATTATAAACAATATTCCTAAGCCTAAGCCCAAGCCTGAGTCTAAGCCTAAGCGTATGAATGAGCATTTTCCTGAACCTATAAGCCTAAGCCTAAACCTAAACTAAGCCTAAACCAAGCGAAAAAATTATTCTAACTCTGAATACTCTGTTGCAGTCCCTCAAAAAACGTTCCGCCCCTTATCTTTACATGGGCCTAAAAAGTAACCATGATAACAGTCTGTAACTGTTTACACAGTAATTGTGTTTGAATAAGACTTGAATATAAGTTTAAATATTTTATAAAACGGTATAAACTGCCGTTACGGCTGGATATAACTAGGATCAGTAATCGACAATTGTGCCAAAATTGTATATTTCTGACAAAAATTTTGGACTTATTCGGAAATGATACACCGCTGAATGGTTTATTGCTTCAAAATACAAAATTCCTAAAGCCCTATTTACACGTGCAAGTTTTGCAGCAAAAACTTGCATGTGCAACTTGCGTGTGCAAGTTGCGTGTGCAAGTTTGGTTTTGGTCACAAAGCAGCTTTGAAGTTCTTGCAGTTGCAAATTATTCACTGGAATGCATGCTGTTTTATTTAATTCACACCTGTGATTATTGGCCAATTTGAATGTTCCTTTGAAAATACCTTGCAGCTGCAAGTTTTTCGTGCAAGCTGCAGGTGCGAGTTCTCGCTGCAAAAACATGCACGTGTGTATGGGGCTTTAGAGTTTGTTGAAAATATGATGGTAGCACAGTTTACCTCCATTGAGCTCAACGGAATTTCATCTATATCATCATCCATTGATCTTGTTGGTATACACTACGCAGCAGATGACTATACTGTTGTTGCTAGGGTACTACTGATAAAGACGGATACTAGTTGCTTAGTAACGTTATGATGCTAAATCTTGAACCATTCCTGTTATCCTGCATACGATAAGGTCAACAATAGTATGAGCATATTTTTAACAGTACGAGTAAGTTATGTATAAGCTTATTCCTCCTAAGCCAAAGCGTAAGCCTAAGCCTAAGCGTAAGCCTAAGCCTAAGCCAAGCAAACAAATTAGTCTAAAGCTTAAGCTTATTCTATTCTAGTCCCACAGAAATATGTTCCGCCCTGATCTTTGCATGGGCCGTTATGCTAAAAGTATCGTTTAGCGTTTTCTTACACTGCAAAAAATGGTGAGTCAAATTGAGTCTCTCCGAAATAGGGATGTCCTGACTACACAAACTGAGCCAAAATTCGACTCCGCCAGAATCAAATTGAGTGAAATTTTACTCGGGCGGTGTCGAATTTTGACTCAGTTTGTCACAAAATACTAATTAACGTTCGCGTCGCAGTTTGATTTCAAGTTCATTTGGCTTGTGAAAGTTGTACGAATTTTTTCAGTATTTGCTGTTTTTGGTTTTACAATCTGACATTTCCAGTGCATCGCAGTTGCTGTTGTTTTGCCCATCATCTGATGAAATACGGACCCTTTATACATCGTTACCATGAAACTCGTGTGATTTCAACCATACTGTAAGGAAAACTGCGACTGTAAACATTGCGGCCCAGGTATGAAACAAGGCCGGATCGTTTACCGTAGTGGCTGTAGTAGAGTCAGTTTATGCTTTAGACTAAATTTTTTACTTAGGTTTACGATTAGGTTTAGCCTTTGGCTTAGGAATAGGCTCATCCTTACGTTTAGGCTTAGGCTTAGGCTTAAGAATATGCTTATACTACTTTTCCGGCCCTGTTCTATACATGGGCCAGCATTGTAAGGTCAACTGGTTGCAACATTTTGGAACACTAAAATGTTTTTAAAGTTAAGTTGACAGTAAATGTTCATGATCCTGTATACAGACTTTTAGATCAAATTTCGAGGAAAGCGACCGTTTATAGGAATTTTAGTGGTATCGATTTTTGTTAAGTTTAGTATGCCTATGCTAATCTGCCTCTAAATGTTCAAGGTTGAAGCGCAGAAAGTTATATTTCCTAGTTTATTTTGCATTTATTAAGGGTTGCGCTGTACTTTTTTGACGTGCGGCGCCGTCCGTCACCCGTACGGCGCCGGCCGTCACCGTGCGGCGCCGTCCGTCACCGTGCGGCGCCGTCCGTCGCCGTGCGGCGCCGTCCGTCACCGTGCGGCGCCGTCCGTCACCGTGCGATGTTGTTTCGATGATGCTCATTAATTAAATATGATCACAACCTGAAAATCTTTTGTTTTATGGAAAAAAATAGCGTTTAAACAAACGTTGAAAAAGTTGCCGCTGTAAAACAAAGAAGTATCGTTCAAAAAGACTCAATACAAACAGGCGGTACAGATGCAATATAAGGCTCGCTCGTTCCGCAGCAGTGAATAATAATAATAATAATGATAATAATAAAGCTTTTAACATGATTTTTTTAAATCCTTCAAATGTGGCGAACAAATTTTGACAACTTTGTATTGTAATATATAGCAGCATTTTTGGCCCATGTAAAGATGCCCATGTAACAATCAGGGGCGCAACGTATTTCTATGCGGCTGGAAAAGAGTAAGCTTAAGCGTTAGACTGTTTTTTTTGCTCGGCTTAGGCTTAGAAATATGCTCATTCTTACGCTTAGGCGTAGGCTTAGGCTTAGGCTGCTTAAAGCGGCATTTTTAAAGAGTTGACGAATACGGATTTGTCTTGTAAGTAAATATTTTGGTTTTTCAGAATAATGGATAATATGTTTGTTCTATGTCTAGCAGCTTACAGCTGTAATTTTACTTGTAGAGTAATTTGGAGCGCTTAGGTCTATTTATCGATATACAACACCAACTTGTAGCTTTGCATATATAAATCTTGTGTGCATTTTGCGTTCTTGTTCAATTCTCAAACATTTGGTTATTTATGCAGTATCAGATTTCGTTGAGGTTCTTGGCAAAACCATTATTAATCAGCGTGTTTGCCGATTACTTTATATGTATCCAGCTGCATAAAATGTTAAATATACAATGAATCCACTAAGGTTTACGAGTATCTGGTTTACTAAGGGCTAAAAAGCTTAAAAAATTGGACAATCTATAGAACAAGGCCGGAACAGTAGTATAAAGTATTATTCCTAAGCCTAAAAGCCTAAGCCTAAGCAAAAAGTCTAAAGCTTAAGCTTACTTTATTGCAGTCCCGCCGGAAAACGTTCCAGTCCTGTTCTATAAATGGGGCAGAAAATTGCAGAAACGTTGTCGGAGTTCCAAACATATGACAAAACCTGAGATGTTGATTATCTTAAAATCTAACTGTGACTGTCGAAACTGTTTCTCAACTATTGACCCATGTAAAGATCAGGGGCGGAACGTTTTTCTATGCGACTAGAAAACATTAAGCTGAAACTTTAGACTAATTTTTTTGCTCTGCTTTGGCTTAGGCTTAGAAATATGCTCATTCTTACGCGTATGCTTAGCCTTAGGCTTGCGCTTAGGCTTAAGAATATGTGATAATACTGTACCACCCCTGTTCTTTACATGGGACAAACTATTAAACAGCTAAGATACGAATAGCATCGTAATACTTCGAGGGATAAAGCTTCCAACTGATGGGAGGGCTTACAATATATGCATTGAAAGAACACACTTTTAGCGATTATTATTACTGCATACATGCGTAAGATGCAATTTACATCTGATCTCGGCCCATGTATAGAACAGGGCCGGAACAGTAGTATAAGCATATTCCTAAGCCTAAGCCTAAGACTATGCCTAAGCATAAGCATATGGATGAGCCTATTCCTAAGCCTAAGCCTAAGCCTAAGGCTAAGCAAAAAAAAATTGTCTAAAGCTTAAACTGACTCTATTATAGCCCCTGCGGAAAACGATCCGGCCCTGTTCTATACATGGGCCCTGATCGCGAACACCGAATTGCATAACACTGATATTTCATGCCAGCAACAGTCCCGAACAAAATTACCTTAACACCACCAAAGATGTAAATTTTAGTGGAGACAGTAACCCTACCATTTTTCATAAAATAATTTTTGTGACCATTTATAAAACTACTCAAAGCTTACAATTTTGAGTTTAGAGCCTAAAGCACAAATTTAAACCGGAATGCTTAGCGAAACGCTTTACGTATAAAATATGAGCTGTCAAAAAAATTTCGCGATGCGCGGGAAATGTAATTTATTTCAAAGATGGGGTCAGTTTCTAGATTCACCATTTTGCATCTTTTATGTTAAATTGTTTTTTGGAAAGGTGTCTTCACTGCTATCAAACAAGAGCGTGAGCTTGGGCAACCTCTTATCAAGCACTGAGAAATTTTAGATCCACGTCTTCGTTGGGGGCCCCACCGTAATGTTTGGAGGTCAGGCCCGTAGACAGCTCATCTAGCATGGAGGGAGGCAAACAATGTTTCACGACGGGAATACAAGTCAATGACTTACAAGCAGGTTGAAACTTTTCTAACGGGAGGGGGCAAAATTTTTGCAGCTGGGGCTGAGCCCCCTTGACCCCCATGGCTACGTCCCCAAGCCTGTGTACTCCGGCACTGAAATTAGTGAACGGTGCTGTACGAAATTTGTGCGTTTTTTGCGTTTCATCTACCATACCGGCTTGATTGTAAGCATTTCCAGAGTTTCTAATGCATTGGATTCACAAAAACAACACCAATCAATATGAATCAAAATTGGAGTCGAGCGATTCGGATTGCAATTGCTGCAGTATGCATTGGTCTATTTCTGTGGCAAAGTATTACCGTCACACTGTTGTATATTTCTCAACCCACAACAACGACATTTATGACCGTTCATGTCAACATATCAGAGCTGTTGTCGCTTCTGGTTTGTTGCGAAGCGTCTAAATGTCTCGGAACAGCGCCAAATCAATCGCCTGGACTCCAATACGCGCGTGGATACTGGGAACGTCAAATCCTTGAGTTACCCGAGTCCGGAGCTGCTCCTAAAATTGAAGATATGCGTAACGAAATGCGAGCAGTTGGTGCGAGCTCCATCAACGAATTTCTCAACATTAAATCAAACTTTAGTGTTTATCATAAAGATTTGAGTCGCGGAAAATTTCCCGAACCTGAGTATATTAAACCGCCGAAATTAGTAGGCGGAAGCCTTTGTAGTAAACAAGATTTAGTCTGCTTGCATGCGGTCAACGTTGAAGCTGCAGCGAGTGACGTTAATGATACGTATAGTTCACGCTACTGGTCGGCTGATGGCAAAAAATTGATTCGAGGTGAAATTACAGAAGTTGTGTTTATGATTAAGGTAAAAAATTTTGCAGAGTGTATAATTTGACTTGTTTGTGCTAACATTAATAGTTTGTCAGCGGCCGGCTTTATTGAAATTGTAGCTAAGTATTTAATCAAGTTATACTTAAGTAATTAATCAATTCGCCGTTATAAAACTGAACAGTTGACTTGTTTAGCAAAAACAAAGAACGAGCGACGTAACCAGTTGTCATAACAAGAAAGCCGTAGTTTTGGTTTATATTTTAGAAGCTATTAATCTGTAATTTCTATTAGCGTCAAGGATAATGCGTCTGAACTGTGAATCTAAAACCAACAGAATCTTTAAATAATTGCTTAGCATATACTTTTACTACTAAATCGTACTTAAGTACGGCTTCAGAAATTTTCACAAAAATTAAATTTAGCACCGTAAACATTGACCACCTGTTTTTCACAAAAATGGTAAACAAGCAAATTATCATTTTGTTAAACCAGAAATGTTTGTTCAACGCCAAATAGCAGAGACCTTATGCTTGATCTCGCAAGCGTTGCTGGTTCCATTGTTTGGGGGTAAATAAAAATTGAGTGTATAAATTAACGCTTGCTTTCAAGGGTTAAACTGCGCAGTTACCTACACAAACTAGTACAAATTTTGAACTACCGCTAATAATTCGGCTCTGTCGAATTTCTTCGAATATATAAAACTATTCGTTTTTGGCCAGTAATTAATAAATAGCGTCGTTATTAATCACGTTCTTTTCAACACTGCAAAAAAATGGTGAGCAAAATTGACTCTTTCCGAAATAGGCTCTACGGGACTACACAAAGTGAGTCAAGTTCGACTCCGCCAAGGTCAAATTCGACTGACTCACTGAGTCACACGTTTGAATTTGACTATATTTGTGTAGTCCCGTAAAGCCTATTTCGGAGCGATTCAATTTGGCTCACCATTTTTTGCAATGAATGCGTTTCAGGTTCCAGCGACCAAAGTTTTCTATATCACACTGCATTCAGGCGACTTATGGTATTATTTTCCAAAGCCTTACTTTTCACGGGTAATTCAAGAAGATTATATTAATTCGTCAATTTCGACGTATCATCGGGCTGACATTCGTCGAGTTATTAATATCGATCGACGAACACGACCGTGTGTTCCGGTTGACAGGCGGCACAAATATCCGGCCGGATTTGCAAAATATTCGTGCGAGTTGGATTGTGATGACGTGGTTCACCGACAAATGTACGGGTGTTCAGTGACAAGTATATTAAACGATGAAGGTAAACCGGATGCCATTGCTAATTTGGCCCATGTGTAGAACAGGACCGGATCGTTTTCCGGCGGGACTGTAATAATGTAAGCTTAAGTTTTAGACGAATTTTTTTGCTTAGGCTTAGGTTTAGGCTTAGGCTTAGGCTATAGGCTTAGGTGTAGACTCATTCTTAACGCTTAGTCTTAGGCTTAGGCTTAGGCTAAAGCTTAGAAACATGCTTATACTACTGTTCCGGCCCTGTTCTATACGTTGGCCGCTAACTTTAAGTTTGTTTCGGGATACTGAGTAGTACTGTACACTGCAAGCAATAGTGAGTCAAGTTGACTCTCTCCGAAATAGGCTTTTCCTGACTACACAAACTGAGCCAAAATTCGACTCCGCCAGAGTCAAATTGAGTCGAACTTGACTTTGGCGGAGGCAAATTTTGACTCAGTTTGAGTAGTCAGGAAAAGCCTATTTCGGAGAGAGTCAATTTGACTCACCATTTTTTGGTGTGTACGTGTTTACTTATCCGGTGGAAGGCTTTCGCCCACATATACATAATGAGTTAATCGGGGTGTGATCGAATATCCATTTGAGTTGCCTGTATGCAACTCAGCGCAGTGTATATACCTTAAATTGTATATATCGCACCGAGTTTAACAATTGCAACACGTATACATAGTACTAAATCACCACAAGACGTGAGAGCCCTCTCGGACTTGAGCGTCCAGCTTCTATAGCTGAGTGGTGATGGTATACGCCTCCCACTGTGAGAAAGGGTTAAACATGATTGCAACATTCATCCAAAATTTTAAAATAAAATTTTTCGGTGCATGTTATAAATTTCCAATGAAAATCTTAGAACGTCCGTTCCGTTTATGCTTTGCCTTTGATATCAAAATAGATTTTGGGTTGTCCTATACTTTTGTTACAGGACGGCACCGTCTGTCGTCGTCCGGCGCTGTCCGTCACCGTCCGTCGCGATACCGTATCATACGTGTGTAATATGCGTACGATAACGCTTGGTGACGGACGGCGCCGAACGGATGGATAACACACGGTGACAGACGGCACTGAAAATAAAGTATAACGCAACCCTTTGCCTTCATGCTTAAGAAAATAACAAACAGCAATGTGGATGGATTTTTTCGTCTACCAAATTAACACTTGTGAGTAGGGAATTATAACAAATGCCCAACGATATGCTGTTTTTGTATACTGATCCCTGGCTAAAATATGTGGACACTTGCGGGATAGGCACCTTTATATTGTACGCGATATTAGCAGTCGGTATATGTTAGCCAGGTCATCGCTGTATTAACTTTTAACGCAAAAACTTGCACATGTAAATTAGGGTTAAAGCAATACAGCAATACTTGCATCAGGTTTATGTTGTTCAGTGCATGCGTCATATTTTTACGGACGGAAAAAACTATTTTGCAAACGGATTCGAAGTACTCAAAAATATGAAACTTCAAGTGAAACCATTTTTACAATTTTAAAGCCAGCATTTTGTTTTAGAACCCTCTAAAAATAAACTTAAATTATAACTCAATTGAACTTGAATTGAGCTTAAGTAAAACTTATATGGCTGGACGAACTAACTGATCTAGAAATTGATGTTTCATATTTTTAAGTTTACGGCGAGTTTAAGCTAAAGTTATTTTCAGTTCAAGGTACAAGTGCTACTCAGAAACTATGTAGTTTTGGAGTTCATTAAATTTAGATCAACCTAAAAATATGTCATATTTCAAATGAGTTCTATCCGTAATCTATCAGTTAGTTTAGCTCATCCAGAAAATTAGTTTAACACTGCTAGATTAGCTTTTAAGCTTAAATACTGTATTGACCCGAATAGGAGGGGGGCAATGAGAGGGAGGTCCCCATTTTGGGTCCGAATCAATAAGAGTGCGTATCCCTAATAAATGTCCGTAAGCGGATAGACTCCCTAAACCCAATTAGAGTCCATAAATGTCAATTAACCCTAATTGTAGCACATAAATGACTCCAGGACCAAATAATTTGAGTTCGAAGCTTAAAAGCGTACTTAAATTTTGAAAGTACATTCCTAAGTATAACCTTTCGATATCGCTCAAACTATTGAAACGAGACAAATAACCGTTTAATTCAACGGATAATTGCAGTACCGGATATATATCGCTAACGAAGGGCGGCGGAGCATGGGTTAAAAATAAATAACAGTCCGTAACCGAATATCAAGGGGGTACCCTCTGGAGAGGCCAAATAAATATCAGTCCCCCCTCTTATTCGGGTCAATACAGTAGAGTTAGTTCAAGCTTTTAGAGAGTACTGGTAAAGACCCTGGTGCCAATTAAACTAGATATATCAGAAAGGACACCGTTCCATCTTGTTGAGCAACTCTGTTTGGCAAACAGTGAATATATTTTTGATGGTTTTTAGGAATTTTTAATGGTTTTTAGGAATTTTTGATGGTTTTTAGGAATTTTTGATGGTTTTTAGGAATTTTTGATGGTTTTTAGGAATTTGTGATGGTTTTTAGGAATTTTTAATGGTTTTTAGGAATTTTTGATGGTTTTTAGGAATTTTTGATGGTTTTTAGGATTTTTTGATGGTTTTTAGGAATTTTTAATGGTTTTTAGGAATTTTTGATGGTTTTTAGGAATTTTTGATGGTTTTTAGGAGGTGAATATTGCAATGAATGGCAATTAAACAAAAACGACGAACAAAACGCAAACTATTCGCGATTGTGGGAAAAATGTGTCACTGACAAAGGCTGTGCGACGCTGCATTTTTGTGAAGAATGGGACGTTCGAATTATTGAGACAGCTGTGTTGGGTCCATTTAAAGGAATGGTTCATGATAATATGAACGTTCATCGATTTAAGGTAAAACTAGCGCGCTTGTTTAATCACATGCTTTATTGGTTTGCAAATATGCTCAGGAACCATCAAAAACTCAACAAATAATGCTATACACTGTAAATTTCAGTGAGTTGATTTTAACTCAGAATGAGTTAAATCACTCAGTCTGAGTTAGGACTCACATTCTGATTTATTTAATAAACTCCCCCTGAATCAACTCAACTCAGAGTGAGAATCGATCAATTCAGAGTGTAGTTAAAGAGCTTACTGTTATTAACTTAGAAAAAACTAACTTTCCGTCTGAGTTGATTAATTAATTCGTTGGAATTTACAGTGTATATTCTTGTTGTTGACCATAACTCACGTAATTTTTGATTTACGGTAAATTTGAATATACTTTCGAAAAGCGCTAATAAAACACATTTATTTCATAAGTTTGTACATTAATGCCTCCATTTCATGAATATTGTAGGAATGCTTGTTTAGCTTTTCACAGGCCAGTACTTGGCCCCAGAATTATGTGCCAATGCATAAATTGTACAGCCTATATACTATAACGTTACATAAAAATGTTTAGCCTCTAGGAACGTACATCCGTCCGAATCTTATTGCACTACCACACTGTTGTACTTTAATGTTCTGGGTTTACCAACAATTTGGAATTTTTAAACCATAAAACCAGGTTGATCCTGCAGTTTAAATAGATTGCAAAAATTGCAAAACGCGATAGCTTTTCGCATTTTGAAAAAATACTTATATTGAACAAAAATCAGTGTTTTGACAAATGCTTAAAAAGTATACTTAAAAGTTTATCTATGCTAGCTATTGATTTTAGAGTTTCTTCACATGCAAAAATCGTTCGGAAAAATGGGGCTTGTAAGGCGAAAAGCGTTTAAACAACGTTTTCTTTAGACATGATTCCATATAAACATTTTTTTGCATGTGCAAGTTTGGCCACCAAGCAGCTTTGAAGTTCTTGCAAAGGAAAATTATTAACTGGAATTTATGCTACTTTATTTAATTCGCGTCTGTGAACGCACTTGCAAGTCGCTTGAATTCCTTGCACCTGCAGTCTGATTGGTCAATTGAAATGTTCCTTTGAAAATACTTGCTGTTACAAGTATTTCGTGCATGTTGCACCCCCGAGTTCTCGCTGCAAAAACTTGCACGTGTGAATGAGGATTTAGCTGAAAACATTCAAAGTTGCTCACACTCTGGTGCTAATGCGATTATTTGTCAACGAAACAAAAAATTTCAGATATTTGTCGCTCCGCAACTGACTCGTATCAACGAAGAGCTTATCATGTCAAACTCTCAATGGGTTGGTAGTGTTGGCGGTCTGCTTGGTATGTATGTCGGTGTTTCATTGATGTCTTTATCATCGCTGTTGATCTATTGTTGTGACAGATATCACGATAAGCAGAACAAAGTTAGCGAAGTTGACACATTAAAAAAGCCACCGAACTATGACGAAGCGATAACTCAACACGATAAACACAATGATTTGTTTACCGTTAATCGATCAGATTTTGATCCGGCGTACATTCATCATCGTTATACGGGTTTCACGAAGTAAAAATGAGTTGAACTCATCAAATCGTTTGAAGATGTTGTTTGAAACACCTGAAAAGCGTTTAAAATAGCGTTTATATGGACACGGTTACTTAATATTTTGTTCATTTAACCCCTTCTCACATTGAGTTGCCTGTAGGCAACTCAACGCAGTGTATATACGTTAAATAGTATATATCGCACCGTGTTTAACAATTGCAGCACGTATACATAGCACTAAATCACCACAAGACGTGAGAGCCCCCTCGGGCTCGAGCGTCAAGCTCCTATAGCTGAGTGGTGATGGTATACGCCTCCCACTCCAGTCACTGGAGTTCGAATCCTAGCATAAAAGTAGGTCTCAGGGGAAATAGAAAATATTCATGTGAGAAAGGGTTAAGCTACATGTTATGTATGTAAGGATATTTCTGTGTAAACGTTTTAGTGTGATTTTAATTTTTTGTCGAAAGATGATAATTAATGTTTTCTCGATAAGTTAGTGAAATTATTAAAATTTGACCAATACCGAATAAAAAATGTCTCAAGATCAGTGGGTCAGTGTTCACATTTTGAACGGTTTTCGACTGTCTGGTTACTTGATCTTAATTCAAGTTGTAGTTAAAGTTCTGAATCGTATATTTTGTATTGTGCAATTTACTCCATTAAAGCGCTGGCCAATGTAAAGAACAGGGGCTGAACACTATTATAAGCATATTACTAAGCCTAAGCCTAAGCCTGAAGCGTAAGAATAAGTATATTCATAAGCCTAAGCCTAAAGCCTAAACCTAAGACAATCAAAACCAATGAGTCTAAAGCGTAAGCTTACTCTATTGCAGTCCCACAGAAAAACGTTCAACCCCTGATCTTTACGTGGACCAGAGCGCTGAATAATGCTGTCAATAAACATCGCTAATTGTTTCGTGTTTTCGGAAAAGATTTATAAAAATTAATTCAAATACACACTCTGTTTGTAGTTTAAAATCGCATTCACGCGTGCAAGTTTTTACAGCAAGAATTTGCAGCTGCAACTTGCGATGAGCTACAAGCATTTGGATAAAATACAACTAGTTTACCGCATTAAATATTAAACAAAACCTATATTTTATAGGTTCGGCTACGGATTATAAATTAATTTGACTTGTTTACACTATAATGCTTTGCGTATATTCATCATGAGTCTCTGAATGAATATTCTACAAAAACTTGCAGCTGCACCTTTAGCTACAAGAAACATTCACTTGTGAAGGTTTTTTTCGAAATTTCTTGACACTGAATCGCTTTCATATCCTTCAAACTTCTATTTTGTGTTGGAGATTTGTAAAATTAGACAAGTCATCATCGCCACGGCCTACAAAATATTAAACACGTTTGATATTTGAATGAAGCCAAGTTTGTTGAAAAATTTAAAAAGTGATAAGTGCGTTCACACGTTTGAATTGAATTTAACATTATTTTAGACAATCTTGGTCAAACATACGACGTCTAGAAGACTTGAACTTAAATGAATTACTTAAGTCGCCGACTTAAGTATAAATACTTAACTTTTTGAACAAAAACAGACCAACATCAAATGTGAGCTATTGTCATAACAAGATAGTCAGCGACTTAAGTACTTACTTAAAACATTAGTACGCTTTTAAAAACGACAAACTGGTTAATTAATTACTTACGTACAAAGTTAGGGTTTTAGAAACCCAGCGTATCGTAAACAACTTTAATGTCCTATTCACACGTGCAAGTTTTTGCAGCGAAAACTTGCACATGCAAGGTGCAAGTTTGGTCACAAAGCAGCTTTGAAGTTCTGGCAGCTGCAAATTTTATTCAATGTAATTCATGCAATTGAATTTAATTCGCACCTGTGAACGCAGTTTCAAGACACTTGAATTACTTTCACCCGCAGTTTGATTGGTCAATCGGAATGTGCCTTTGAAAATACCTGCACCTGCAAGTATTTCGTGCAAGTTGCAGCTGCGAGTTATCGGTGCAAAAGTTGCACATGTGAATGGGGCTAAATACAATCCTGTATTATCTTTTATACACAGATTAAGCACGATCCAAATTTTAGCTATTGACAGTTTAGACCAATGAATCTTACGAATAAATTTTTACGTCTGGCATTTACCTTAAAAATTAAATACAGTACTATTACTGCGAGCTATCCCAACGCCGACTCATAATGTGGAAACGAAAAGTTTTTACCTCATAATCAAACATATTTAATAATATTTGTTAACTACTTGCCGACACTATAGATATTTCATGTGCGTATTTACTTTTAAGTGGTATATATCAAGACAACACAACACAGGCATTCGCCAATGTAAAGAACAGGGGCGGAACAGTATATAAAAGCTTTATTCCAAAGCCTAAACCTGAGCAGGCGTAAGCCCAAGCGAAAGAATGAGTTTATTCCTAAACCTATATTAAGCCTATGCACAAGCCTAAGCCAAGCAAAAAAAAATAGTCTAAAACTTAAACTTATTCCATTCTAGTCCTAGATATTGATGCAACTACTAGTTTTAAGATGACACAATCAGATATTTTAACAAGTAAAACTTTCTTGAAAATAAGAAATTTGTTTGTCCAAATTCCATATGGATTTCTTGAATATCAAACTTTGTTCAACAGTGCGTATTTCAGACACAAATATTTGAAACTTTGTAAAAACAAAAACGCCTTAAATCCGAAAATTTTATGACTTCAAAATTTTAATGCCGATGTCTTAAACCGTTAACATAATCTGTTGTGCATTAGCTGCATATTCTATAACTACTGCATGGTTTCGGTGTAGGTATATTGTGGTTTCATGGTTTGAGAAACACAGATTGGCACACCAATCTTACATGCTTATCCTTAGTGACAATCTTTTGTTTTGCGATTTACAATGGTCAACACAGTATAAATTTTTAATGACCCTTCAAATGCTGCTGTTAACTACAGTAATACCACAAAAATGGATCACAATTTGTGCGCTCCAATCATCATGTTTGGATGAGGTTTGTAGCCTGCAAATGCCAAATGAAACACAGGTTATATGCCACGCTTGGGTGATTTTACAGTTTAAAATGTGGAAATTTTCTAAATAAACTTTATCGTTTGACATCATTCGAACTAATTTCAAAAAATGTGGGCATTTGATTTTTCCCATTGATAATTTTGCAAGTTTTCCCATTGAACCCTAATGAATTTCTGTGGCCGCTGGCAAGGTGCGAATTCTCTGCTGAGACAACCTTTAAAACATTGAAGAATGTAAGTGGTAATACTGTAGGGACCCGAATAAGGGGAACTGATATTTATTTGGCCTCTCCGGAGGGTACCCCCTGTTATTCGGTTACGGACTGTTATTTATTTTTAACCCACACTCCGCCACCCTTAGTTACTGATATATCCGGTACTACAATTATCGGTTGTGGAGCGATATACAAGGTTATACTTAGTAATGGGCTTTCAAAACTTAAGTACGCTTTAAAGTTTTGAACTCAACTTCATTTGGTCCTGCAGTCATTTATGCGCTACAACTAGGGATAATTGACATTTATGGACTCTAATTAGGGTTTAGGGACTCTATCCGCTTACGGAATCTTATTAGGTATACGGACTCCTATTGATTGGGACTCAAATGGGGGCCCACCCCTTATTACCCCACACCCTCTTTTTCGGGTCACTACAGTAGCTGCAATCGTTTGCAACGAGATCTGTTATAACGGCATAATTCTTGACGATAGTATGCAAAATTCTTGGTAAACCGTACCTTTTCAAATGAATAAGTGGTTTTTATTTAAAAAGTCATTAACCCTGCCTAAAAAACAGATCGCGTTTTCGTAATTATGGTATTCATTTATTTGTTTTGCATTCGATTTTGTTTAGATTAGCTTTCAATTTGTTGGCCATACGTTTGCCAGCGTTTCTCGAGCCCGGCGGCTAATGTAAAGAACAGGGGTGGAACTGTATTATAAACATATTCCTAAGCGTAAGCCTAAACTTAATCCTAAACCTAAGCCAAGCAAAAAACATAGTTTAAAGCTTAACCTTACTCTTTTGTAGTCCGACAGAAAAACGTTCCGAACATGATCTTTACATGTGTCAGCCCGGCATAAGAAAGGTTTGCTGTTCGAATCGTACAAGTAATAAAAATCATGTGCAAGATAATAATTATATTGGAAGCTTTGTTTTAGGGTATATAGAACGCCCCCCAAACATACAATCCTTGCATACCATTGACGGACTCAGATTAGCTGGGAATAAAACCTTCAAACAGTTTTGTGAGCTGAATACTTTAACGGTTTAAAGTAGACGTGTTTTCTAGCCAAACAGATGAAGAATACAGAACGGATACAATACAAGTTTACAATGTTGCGCTTTCGGCACCACTTTTAGTTAAATCGGAAGCTATTGAAATATTTGCTAAATGAGCTTTAAAAAGTAATATTTCCAAACATAAAAACTACTCTCCTTCACCAATCAATCATGTGTCGGCCAGATAATTCAGACCTGGTAAAAAATAGGGTCTTTTCTGTTATTCCCCTCAGCTTGCAGTTGCCGAAAAATGACTCGAGTTTGAAAATTTTTGCGTAGTTTGAAAATTTTTGCGTATTTGAACTTCTCATTTCTTCCCCTGATCATTCCACGATGCATCATGCGAAGCTGAGACCAATGGTGTTAAATTTTTTGCAATCAGACAATTGGTTAAAAATTGTGGTAAAATAGGCGTGAAAATCAGTTATTTGACAATAACTCGTTAACCAACTGTCTGATTGCGAAAATTTTTACGGCATTTGACTCGGCTCTGCAAGCTGCATCAAATGGCATATAATTTGTCGAACTTTTTCGCGAAAAACTTGCTTTAGTAACTTGGCGTTTTTCCATTGATAGTCTTACAAATTTTCCCATTGAACCCTAATGAATTCCTGTGGCCGTTGGCGAGGTTTCAATTTTCTGCTGAGGCAACCTCTAAAACATTGAAGAATGAAAGTGGTTAAATACTGTAGTGACGAAAATAAGAGGGGGGACTGATGTTTATTTAGGTTACCCCCTGCTATTCGGCTACGGACTGTTATTTATTTTTAACCCATGCTCTGCAACTCTTCGTTACTGATACATCCGGCGCTGCAATTTTCCGTTGAACTAAGCATTTTTTGTCTTGATTTAAGACTATACTTAGGAAGATACTTTCAAAAGTTAAATACTCTTTAAAGTTTCAAGCTCAACTTTATTTGGCCCTAAAGTCATTAATGCACTACAATTAGAGATAATTGGCATTTATGGATTATGGACATTTATGGATTCTATGTACTGTTTAGAGACTCTATCGGCTTACGGACTCGTATTAGGAATACAGGCATCAATTGATAAGGACTCAAAATGGGGACCCGCCTCTTATTACCCGCCTTTTAGTCGGGTCACTACAGTAGATTCATAATAAAACATTAACGTTTTAAAGCAATACCTTTTCCTTCTTTTTGTCCATTTTTGACATATCTCAGTAATGCGGTCACGTTATCGTAGAATAATTCTCGTAATATTTGGCACAGTTTGCTTCATAATATTCCTCGTTCAAGCGATATCGGTGACAACTAAATTTTTGAATCAACCAACTACAACTATATTTCATACGTACGCGTCGAATATTAGTCAACTGTTAACGTTGTTGATTTGCTGTCAAGTTAACGAATGCCTTGGGTCGAATCATGGTGCAGCTCAAGTTCCTTTATGGACCCGACACTCGAACGGGTTTCGATATGCTCAAGGCTATTGGCCGCTACAATCAAGCGATATCGAGTCATGTCTGCGGTCAAAACAGTGCGCTAAGCCAACGGAAGCAGATTTGAATGAAGAAATGAAACAGCTACGAGTGACATCAGTGAACGAGTACTTAAAGTTGAAATCTGACTTTTCAGTGTATCATCAAGACTTAAATCGAGGGGTGTTGCCGGACGCGCAGTACGTGACACCCCCCGAGCAACTTGTAGGCCAATGGTCAGGACATCATAATACAGTTTGCTTTAATGCGGTTAATGTCCTTGAAGCTGCGAATACGTTCAATGGATCGTTCAGTTCAAGGTTTTTGGACGCTACATCGAAGCATTCAAAGCTGCAACGCGGTGAAATTACTGAAGTTGTTTTTATGATTAAGGTTAGTTTTCTTTCGTTGCATTAATATGATGGCCAATGTTACTTTAAAGGACGTAACAGTATATTAAGCGTATTCCTAAGCCTAAGCCTAAGCCTAAGCGTTGCAAAAAAGTGTTCCTAAGCCTTAGCCTAAGCCTAAACGTAAGCCTAAGCCTAAGCCTAAGCCTAAGTCTAAGCAAAAAATGTAATATCGAATCTAAACCTACTCTTTTACGGACCCACCAGAAGCCTGGACGCCCTTTAAAGTAACATGGGTCAATATGATGGACGAATGTTACTTTTGGAGATCGTCGCGGATTCCGGCGGAACTGCAATAGAATATAAACATACTCTTTTGATTATTTTTCGTTTTAGGCCCTTATACTCAAATGTGTATAGCATCTATCATCAGTTAGTAATACGTTTTCAAACTCACTAACTATTGCAGTCGCTGAACTCAAAATTGGTACAGAAATAGAGCAAATTATATGACAAAAATGTGCTGAATTTTGAGCCTCACGATTCACTGGTTCCAAAACTAGTGGACCTATCACCAACTGGTAATAGGTGTTACAAACATTTGAGAATACAGACCGCAGGCTGAGGAATACGATTAGCTTGGTTTTGCGCCCTTAAAAGACAACATAGGCACTTTGATAAAGCTCGTGAAATGATTTCACTATGTGGACCAGTCAATGGTGTTTGGTTATTAACTTGAACCACAAAAGCTTAGGTTTATTTCAAAATCCACGGCACGACTTGTCGTATCTATTTTTTCAACATGGTGCACTGGGAAGGACAGCGAGAATACAGCAAATTTTTACACATTACTTGTTTGTAGGTAAATCAGCTGAGAGGAAATTATGAAACAAAGTACACCAAATTGCTGTAAACGTGGTATAAAGTTTGTTCAATACCCAGGCCTTGATTGTCTCGTTTGACCACCTTCTCGCGTTTGCCGTTCGCGATCACATCAGGGTCACTGAAAATAAGGTTCATTAAATAGAAACGGGTTAAATGCTTTATCCAACATTAATATTCGTCAACAAATAAAGAAAACAAGCACATAAACAGTTCAAATATCCTGAGCAGAGTTGGTCGATATACCATAATCATGCTTCATGCAAATTAACTAAACCCAGTATCGAACACAGCTTAAATAAAATTTCCTAAACTGAATCGGTGTTAGCCAAACGGAAAATATTAGCAATCAAAGCCATAGCATTTAGAAATTAAAAATATAAGGGTGTGCAACACTCTTGAAAATAAATTTGATAAGATTCAAGGCTGCACTATGCTTGGTTGCACAATCGTACAAATTGTACCAAAAGCCAAATTTTCAGATACCCTCGGCAAAAAGTCTCTACGTCACTTTGCATACGGGTTCGAAATGGTACACAATACAGCACGCGTACTGGACGCATATTTTGATCGAAGATCCTTGGGTGTACGTCAACGCGTCATTAACGTTCTATTTACGAGCCGACATTCAACGATTAGTTGCAATAAACCGCCGGACGCAGCCGTGTTTACCGGTTGAAAACGGCTCTAAATATCCTGCGAAATTCGCTCGGCACCGATGCGAATTCGATTGTGATGAAGCAACTCAAATATCAATATATAATTGTTCGTTTGCGAGCATCATTACAGGAAATTCGAGTAAGATTTGTCGTTTCGTGGTTGTTTGAAACATGCTCGGCAGGACTACACAATAACCTGAGTCAACTTCGACTCCGCCAGAGTCAAACGTGCGAGTCAATGAGTTGAATTTGACTATGGCTGAGTCCAATTTGAATCAGTTTGTGTATTACCGTAGAGACTATTTTGGAAATAGTCAATTTGACTCAGCATTTTTTTGCAAGTGTGGGCGGATCCTACAGTTGGTCCAGAGGGGATGGTTAGAGGCGTTCCTTCGACACAACTTCCATACTGAAAATTTTGCACAGCAAATTGTTGCACTGGCACCGGGAATGCGTTTGTACCCAAATCGTACAAAAACATATCGCAAATGCGTCACACAGCAAAAAATGATGAGTCAAATTGACTCTTTCCGACATATGCTTTTCCGGACTACACAAACTTAGTCAAAATTCGACTCCGCCAGAGTCCAATTCCAATCACCGAGCGACTCTGTTAGTCGAATTTGACTCTGGCCAATTTGAGTCACCATTCTTTGCAGTGCAGTTAAAAAATTTTATCACCAACTAGTGATAGGTGCTACGCACATTTAAGAATACAGGCTCTGGTTTAATACTTGCCAGTGCTTCGAAACAGTATGTATATCAATTGCAGCCTATAAGCCGTGCAATAATTGGGAAGAAAACTATTCACAAATGGCGCAAGCGGAATACAACCGACTTTGGGAAAAGTGCGTTGCGGAGCGACAATGCGCCACCAAGCGGTTTTGCGAAGAATGGGATATTCGGCTAGCAGAATCGTCAGTGCTAGGACCATATCGTATTGTTGAAAAAAATATGTCGATATTCCGGTTTAAGGTACAATTAACCCCTTCTCACATTGAGTTGCCTGTAGGCAACTCAGTGCAGTGTATATACGTTAAATAGTATATATCGCACCGTGTTTAACAATTGCAACACGTATACATAGTACTAAATCACCACAAGACGTGAGAGCCCCCTCGGGCTCGAGTGTCAAGCTCCTATAGCTGAGTGGTGATGGTATACGTCTCCCACTCCAGTCACTGGAGTTTGAATCATAGCATAAAAGTAGGTCTCAGGGGAAATAGAAAATATTCATGTGAGAAAGGGTTAAAACATAGTTCTGTCTGAGTAATAGTCGGGATGTTATTATATTGACCCGAATAAGTGAGGGGTAATAAGAGGGGGTCCCCGTTTTGAGTCCCAATCAGTAGTAGTCAGTATCCCTAATAAGAGTTCGTAAGCGGATACATTCCCTAAACTCTAATTAGAGTCCCAATTATCGCTAATTATAGCGCATAAATAACTCCAGGACCAAATAATTTGAGTTCGAAACTTTAAAGCGTACATAAATTTTGAAAGTACATTCCTAACTATAACTTTGCGTATCGTTCAAGCTATTGACACATGACAAACAAACGTTTAATTCAACGGATAGTTGCAATACCGAATAAAATTAGCAGTTGCAAGAACTTCAAAGCTGCTTTGTGACCAAACTTACACATGTAAGTTGCACGTGCAAGGTTTGTGACCAAACTTATACATGTAAGTTGCATGTGCAAGGTGTTGCTGCAAAAAACTTGCACATTTGAAAAGGACTTTAATGTTTTAGATCTTTGTCGCTCCTCAAAGTCGATTGGTAGAAGAAAAACTCATAATTACATTCGAAGAATGGGTCGCTAATGTTGGCGGACTAATGGGAATATGTCTTGGAGCTTCGCTGATTAGTTTATCGTCATTGATAATATTCGTCTGCGATAAGATGCATGAAACGAAACTTATTAATGAAAATGTGAAAGAAACGAGCGATGAACCGCGTAAAAAGATAAGTTTTGATTTCAGTAGGCGAAGCAGCATTTGGGAACCATATCGTTTGCATAGAACAAAACTATCGTATTGACTAAAATATCACAATATTTGAAGTGGCGTAACAGCAGATTAAGCGTATTCTTAAGGCTAAGCCTAAGCCTAAGCGTTGCAAAAATGAGTTCCTAAGCCCAAACTTAAGCGTTAGCCTAAGCAAAAAAAATATAATCAAGAATCTATACTCTTTTATAGAGCCACCAGAAACCTGGACGCCTCTTAAAGTAACATGGGCCCAACTGCTGGTCGAAAGTAAAGTATTGTTTGAGAGTTATAATACCAAGATCGAAATAGGCGGGGTACAAGGGTGTCAGAGGTGTTAGTTGACATCCTTAGAAATATATAGGAGTGTTGGACGTCGTGAATACCGATAAAAATGGTAGCAAACCTAAAATTTTGTGTTGGAATTTGAAATATTTAACTTTTAGTGCGCTTTCTTTTATCTTTTGCAAGCGTGTGCTGCCGTGCGGCAATACTCGCATAAAAAATTTCAAGAAGTATATACACAGGGAATCCACAATTTCCAAAACTAAATTCAGGGGTTTCAATTCCAAGTTGCTGTTGAATTCAAGGTTCTTTAACCCTTCTCGCATGAATATTTTCAATTTCATATGAGATGTAAGTTAAGGTAGGATTCGATCCCCAGACTCTCGGGTGGGAGGTGTTTACGATGACCACTACAGCTCTAGGAGCTTGACGCTCAAGCCCGAAGGGGCTCTCACGTCTTGTAGTGATTTTTCACTGCACATGTGTTTGAATTTTTAAACACTGCTCACAGTGTCTGTGTTGCTCGTATATTACTCGTATTTAGTTGCTCATAGTATACTCTATGAGTAAAAGGGTTAAAGTTGAATTTCAAGGCAAGCGTAGGTGATAATATGGATGGCATAAAGAGGGGGCGTTATGCCATAATTTCAGACGCCAGTTTTCTTCCATGTGGGTGTCCTGTTTTCCTGCAGTGATATTTCGCCAAACTTCGCGAGCAAAACGATCGAGAAGCCAATCACATTACTTATACAAATCCAGCACAAATATTGATGTTAGATCGGTATGCCCATGTAAGGATCAGGGGCGGACCGTTTTTCTGTCGGACTGCAATAGAGTAATCTTAAGCTTTAATCTATTTTTTCCGCTTGGATTAGACTTCGGCTTAAGCTTAGGCTTAGGAATATGCTCATTCTTATACGCTTAGGCTTAGGAATACGCTTATAATACTGTTCAGTCCCCGTTCTTTGCATTGGCCGATCGGTGAAACCGAATTCAAACCAAATTCGACGCTTTTCAAACGATGTCCTCTAAATTAAAGGTATTTCAAGGCTAATATTTGAATTGCAGGGTTTTGAAGGAGTATTATGGATTTTCAAGGCTATGGACACTCCAGCCGCCCTGAAGGATATATCTCATGTAAAATCTAGGCGCGTATGAGATTTATGCTATTTTACTACAAACAAAATAAAGCAGATTTTCAATATAAAAGCTACGACTTATGCTTCCGCGTTTGCGAGGTGACATAAAACCAACATCAGCGGCAAACTTATTATTTAAGACGTAAATTTGAAATGCATATTAAAAGTTTGGCCCATGTTACTTTAAGGGGTGTCCAGGTTTCTGGTAGGTCTATAAAACAGCGGGTTTAGATTCTAGGTTACATTTTTTGCTTAGGCTTAGGCTTAGACTTAGGCTTTGGAAAACATTTTTGCAACGCTTAGGCTTAGACTTAGGCTTAGGAAAACCCTAAATTTACTGTTACGCCTCTAAAAGTAACATTGGTCAAAAGTTTTATACAATGTAGAAAATTGACAAAATAAAGTCCCCAATTAAAACCAGCTTTATTCTTGCTATCCAACAACATTTTAGTGAGTTTATAGACAAAATGTTAAATGCAGATATTGTAATGACAGTCATTGAAGAAACCTGAAATTTTTACCTACTCATAGAGATTCTAATTCAAGTAGTTGACAAATAATCCTTAAATTAATTTAATTTGAAAACGAATTGAAATTAAGGCACGCCTTAATTGAACTGTACTATTTGAAAGAAACGTTGATAACTAAAATTACTGGGCGAGCCACGAAACGACTATAAACCTAAATAGAACTGCATATTTGAAGAAACGTTGATAACTAAAATTTCTAACATACAGTTTAGTATGAGCAGCATAGCGCAAGCTGTGCACTCGCAATAATATACAATATGAACAGCATTTACTCAATATGAATATCATGGAGGTTACGATTGTGGATGTTTCAAAATTAGCGGATGCAGATTGTTGGACTCAACATCATCGGATGCGTATGTTTTTTAAATTCTGATTTCTAAGCTTTTCAATTTTGTCGTCATGGATTCAAACATTTTACAGACAAATATAAATATTGTAACTTTTCAAAAAATTATTACTAGTCTGCCAATGTACAAATGCTGCGTAGCAAGGTTTAGCACTGCTTAACGTTTCCTTGTGTAAATTTTTAAAATTAACCAGAACAAGTAAAATGACTGCTTCCGTTGGGGAATGGAGAGCGGCGGTGCGGTATATGACGCCTGGGTCCACGTCCGGAATCCTGGAAACCGATTTTTTGGCTAAACTTATCGTACATTAATCCTTTTTGTCATAGAGTACACTATGAGCAACAAAATACAAATAGCATACAAGCACTACATAAAGTGCCTGTGTTAAAGAGTGCATTGTAAAGTCGTCACAACACCTGGGAGCTCTCTTGTTCTCGAGTGTCCAGCTCCTACACTGCAAAAAATGGTGAGTCAAACTGACTCTCCAAAATAGGCATTTCTTGCCTACACAAACTGAGTCAAAATTCGACTCCGCCAGAGTCCCACGTCAGACTCAGTCAGTCGAAATTGACTCGGTCAGAGTCGAATTTTGACTCAGTTTATGTAGTCAGGAAAAGCCTATTTCGGAGAGAGTCGATTTGACTCACCGTTTTTTGCAGTGTGCAGTTGAGTGACGACGGCTGACGACTCCCTCACTGTGTGGAGTTCGAACCATTGGCTGAGATCAGATCTCATAAAAATAGAAAAATATCCATTTGAGAAACGTTTAAATAACGAATTCGAATATTTTCACAGATAAATCTATTCACAGTTAAACTTTACAACAATACTCGCTTCAAATGCTATCACAAACGTTAGTTCGTTTAGCGTCGTTTCTTTGATCCTCTGCGGTTTCTCGAGCTGTCTCTTGATTTCTTAAACAATGCAAAATTAATATATGACCCAAGGTATATTGGCTCTTACTACAACCGGTCGGCAAACCTAAAAACGAGTTTTAATTTACATCGGCATACTTGAGTTTGCGATGTGCAATTTTAATTTTTGGTTTCTAAAAACTTTTTATTAAAAATAACCAGTTTAATTTATTTGATCGGACAATTCAAAATATTCAGGAAAATGATATTTTCGACAAAATGCCGTGGCAACTAAGCTTTGGCATGGCTTCCTCCAAAATCTGAACCTTCCACTGCGTTTAGGCTCCACCCTAAAGTTTGGGATGACCTCTCTCATTGTCTTCATCGGCACTAAAGCGGCGTTCACAATACAAAATTTGGCCTGGCCACAAAATGTGTCCCATCCCAGGGTTAACCAGTGGTCGTTGACCGTACCTCAACGAAAATTTTCCCTTGACCCTACATCAACGAGTAGTCAGTGCCACTCGTAGATGCAGGGTCAACATTTTTTTTACAACCCCTGACACGCGTTGACCCTACCTCAACGTAAGTTTGTGACACACGTTCCCCCCCCCCCGAGGCAGGGTCAAAAACAACCCCAACCCTTGACCCTACCTCAACGTAAGTTTGTGAACAGTGAGGGTCAACCAAATAAATATATATATTTGTATTTACAACACACATAATTGTTATATGTGTGGGCTAGCGCTAACCCTGGGTCAGCGCAACACTAGTTTTGTGGCAAATTTTAACGAAAATTTGAAATGATGCATTTGAAGTGATTTGAAGTGGCGGATATGGTAGATGGTTATTTTTCACATTTCCGGGGGGTAGGTATTTTACAATCAGGGTTATTTTTCACATTTCCGGGGGGTAGGTATTTTACAATCAGGGTTATTTTTCACATTTCCGGGTACATTGTACGAATTTTACAATCAGGGTAATTTTTCACATTTCCGGGTGCATTGCAGGTATTTTACAGTCAGGGTTATTCTTCACATTTCCAGTGGATTACTAGTTTTTAGGCTACGATTTTAGGTTCAGGTATGAGTTCATTCTTAAAGGTTTAGAAATAATAGTCAAACGGTGGCCGCGAGCTAGCGTATTCAAGTATTCAACACTCAATGCAGTACTTTGTATATACTTGTTAAATATATTTGTATACTTGTATAACGCTGCCTGATACGGTAGATAAAAAAATGTGTTTATTGTTTAACATATCCGTGGGGGGAGGGGATAACTTAGTTGTTAGGAGGAACAGATAAATTTGGGAAGGGCACAACCGGCCAATACGGCGCATAATATGTGAGAAGGATCGCAGTCAAAATCGGATGTAAATAACTCACAGTTCATCTAATTTTACCTCCTGCCCACTCTCAATCGAACTTGTGTTGGTCGCAGTAGCAATTAGCAATAAAGACATAAAAAAATCCCTAAGAATTTTACTTCTATCGTTCAATCGATCGAAATTGTATCGGTCACAGTCACAAAAGAAATAAAAATGTATTTACTACCTTTTAATGATACATTGTGCGGCACTTTGAATATTCAAACCTTTTACAATAAAAAACCATTAAATGAGTTTGAATGTGTTTTCTTTTAACTTTACGAACAGCAAACTCTTGGTGTTTTCTTTTAACTTTGAGTCTAAGAAAAATTTGTTAATTTTGCGAAATTTTGCCACAAAATTGAGTTTTCTTTAACTCTACACTAACGCACACTAAACGCAGCAATTTTATTAGTTCGTTATGTGTGCAACTAAATATTAACACGCAATCGAACACACACGCGTATGTATTGCGTGTGTACAGGTTTATTAAGGTTTGACAAGTGTTGACCCTACCTCAACGCGTGGCACAGAGCAATTTGTGACACATTGAGATAGGGTCAACAGAAATTATACGTTGAGGTAGGGTCAACGCGTGTGAGGGGTTGTAAATAACGTGTCGACCCTGCATCAACGAGTGACACAAACCACTCGTTAAGGTAGGGTCAACTGAAAATTTTCGTTGAGGTAGGGCCAACCACCAATTATGTGGCTAGGCCAAATTTTTAAACATGTTGGACAATTAAGCGTCTACCTGCGTTTTTTCAAATCCCGGATCCAAAATAAAACCACATGCATGTTAAATTATTGTAAAACTGATTCGCGGAATAGTTAAACTTTACAGGTTGTTCAAATAACAAATTTTGATAATACAAATCAAACAACATACCTTTCTACCCTTTTTCTTTTCTTTCTTTTCTTCTTCCTCTTCATCTTCACTGTACTCCTCTTCTGATTCATTCTCGTCTTCGTAGTCTTCTCCTTCTTCATCTTCTTCGTAGTACTCTTCTTCGTCGTCTTCTTCTTCGTCATAATATTCGTCTTCGTCGTCAGATTTTGGTTTCGCTCGTCCTTTGCTTTTTCTTCGACTTGCTTTGCTTCCTTTTCGACTGCTGCTTTTCCGGGATGATTTTGCAGAACTTTTTCCATCGTCGCTTCGTTTACTTTTCGAGCTTCCGCGTCGGGGCCTAAAATGTATGTCAATTTGAACATATCGTTGATGCTTGAAAATATTTTTTTTCAAGTTTATCGCCAAATTTATCTTTTTCCATGTGAATTTAATGTATTTTGTTACAGAAGTATAATAAATCCCAAAAAAATTATGCGTTATGAATGGTTTGCAATGAGGATGCTGTCGGACGAGTCTAAAATTCTGCTAACGAGTCAGTGTTTGTTATACAGTTTGGCTTGTGTGTCGCTAACGTCTAGTTTTTGGTTTGGGCTAAAAGGTAGGCGTGCAATTAAGCGCGCATTAACCTGAGTAGCCGGAACCAAAACTCTAAGCCAACAACAACAAATTTGGTTACCATATTCTATATTTGACATAGGACACATGTGATTGTTAGCCCCGATACGCAGTTAAGGTAGGTATATTTTTAAGTCTGTTTATTTTACAGCTTGCAAAAGTACAATTTTTCAAGTCGTTCCACAAATTTTGGGAAGGTATGTCTCCCCGTATCTTCTCTTGTATACGTCGCTACCACGAACGTAGCTCCGGCTACCCATTTTTCGCGACCTGCTTTATGCAGTCTAAATTTTTGTCGTCTAAATATCTGAAAAACGCCGAACTATCCTGTACCTAAAGCACAATTCAAAACAAACATCGCAAACGAAGCGAACAAAAGGCCAGGTGCTACTAATTTTCACTTGTTTCTATGAACACCGCCGTATGCAAACGTTCTTGACACTTGAAGTGACAGAAAAATAAACATCCGGAGCGAAGCGAGCGACCAGCCAGGCGTAATTTGACGATCTAATCTAAGTTTACGATACACTTACTAATACTGAGAAGCGACCTCGTTGTGAAATATATACGTGAATTAAGAACACGTTCAGTAGTAGCCCATAAGCGTTCAATAGAACAAAGTTTACCGCATTGTTTCTAAATAATTTTATATGCCACCACAGCATCTATGCAAAATCATTTTGATCACTCTTCCTTTATGTCTGATTTGAAGTCTGTAGTCTCCTCGGATCCCGTTCGACTCGCCCGGGCACCATCCAGATACGCGTCCGTCGCTATAGTCACAACTTACTTTTCATCACGATGAGCAGTAACGATGTAATATTCGCCATGCATAAGCTCGTCAGGATCGTCAACTTCTTTTCCTTTCTCGTTCCACACATATTTGACCGGTTCTTCCATATCTTCTTCAAATTTTCGATCCAACATATCGTACACTTGATCCATTTTTGTCACATTTGGACGAATCAACAACGGTTTTGCTCTAAATAAAATTGTTATTGAAGTTAAGGGTTGCGCTATACTTGTCGTACGGCGTCGTCCGTCAGCCATACGGCACCGACCGTTATCACACGCTTTGATACGGAAATAATCGTGACGCGCGGTGACGGACGGCGCCGGACGTCATCAAAGGTATAGCGCTACCTTAAAATAACAAAATAGTGTGGTAAAGAGAAACTAATAGAGTAACAAACTGACTGAAACCATTCGCGAAGCGTTTTATGTTTTGTACTCTGGGGTCGAAAGGCGGATGTCCGTCCGTTCGTCTGACCGTCTCTCCGTCTGTCCGTCCGATAAGAATCTCAGGAACGGCTAAACCGATTTTGACAAACTTTTTTTGTTTGAAAGCCAATTATCCTGGGGTGTTAACCTCGCATTGGGGTTTCAAAATTTTAAGTTGTTTATTAGCTACAGATTAATTTGCATAATTATTTAAGCCTAAATTAGGACTTTCTACATTATTTCACTAATTATTACAGTCACAGGCAATCGAATTTCAACACTGAAGGGTTCTTGGGTACGAGGAATCTAAATAGACTGTTTGCAAACCTCCAAAACCG
Organism: Enoplolaimus lenunculus; assembly: GCA_030248215.1. Taxonomy (NCBI): domain Eukaryota; kingdom Metazoa; phylum Nematoda; class Enoplea; order Enoplida; family Thoracostomopsidae; genus Enoplolaimus; species Enoplolaimus lenunculus. The sequence goes on from JASANG010001276.1 coordinate 294,239, forward strand.
ATAATTGAGTACTTAGCTAATAGATAGTTTGCATATAAGCATAATTGATAAGCCTAAATTAGGCGTTTTTACAATGTGTCACTAATTATTAGGGTTACAAGCAATCTAATTTCAGCAATAATGGGCTTTTGGGTGCGAGGAATCTGAATAAATTGTTTACAAACCCCCAAAACCGATGATTAAATAGTTAGCTCATAGCTAATTTGCATATTTGCTTAATTGACAAGACAAAATTAGGACCTTCTAAATTATTTCAATAATTATTAGGGTGACTGAAGGGTTTTTGGATACGAGGAATCTGAGTAAATTGCTTACAGACCTTCAAAACGGACAAATGAATAGTTAGCTAATAACTAATTTGCATATTACCTTAATTGCTTACGTGTGTTCGAGCTTCGCCCAATAAATGTAGTTCCACTGCGACTGGTATTTATCTTAGAAAATTTTATCCGAAAAACTCGCATCGTGGGCAGGCTTGTCATAACTGGGCCCATGGGCGGTCACAGGTAAATGTACGAGTGTGGAGCTGCATCAAATATGCTCCTTGAGCAATTTTCTATACAATTATGTATAACAAAAATGTGTTTAAATATCGGCTCATGTATTGAACAGTGTCGGATCGTTTTTCGGAGGAGCTGTAATAGAGTCAGTTTAAGCTTTAGACTAACTTTTTTGCTTAGGCTTAGGCTTAGAAAAAGGTTCATCATTACGCTTAGTTTTGGCTTACGCTTAGGCTTAAGAAAATGCTTATACTACTGTTCTAGCCCTGTTTTATGCATGAGTAGAATATCTATGTATTCGACCACAAGGCTACGCCAAAACTTCAAGTTTTATTTCAAAATTGAGGCTTAGGCTTAGGATTATAGTATAACATGATTTTGTTACTGACGTATACTTTCTATGTGAATCAAACAAAATATATGATAGCAAAATGTTTAAACTTACAATCGATCAGTCTGATCTTCGAACTTGAAATACACGCGCCTAACGGGATGTTTTTTCTTCTGCTCTTGAATCTTTTTCTAAAACAATAAAAACAATTACTTAGGCAATGCAAGATTTGCTGTTAGGTCCAAAAATACATCAGGTTAGTTTACTAAAAACGTTATGTTATACATTTTGCCGATTGCCACTAGGTTTTGTATCTTATCAGTGAATTGAAAGGTACCAAAGCTGAGCAGTACTTTTCTCTCTAACTAATTAAATGCCATGGTTCAACCGGAATTTTTGTTCCGGCCGGAATTCCTGCAAAAATTCGTTTCCTGTTCCTGTTCCTGTTCCTGTATTCAAAGATGCAGTTGTTTGAAAACCTATCGGGTACATACAATCGGTGCTGTACACAACTGAGAATATGGTTCACAATACAACGTCATAGAGAATTATCCAAGCAGGCAAGTTCCTGTCACACAGAACATTGTCTTCAATCTTCATGGCCTTTCCATTTGCTGTCAAATTTCCTTTTACGATTAAACAGATTAAAGATAATTTTATTTTCATTAGCAGTTGAACTAGAATTTTTTGACAACGCAGGTTCAAAGAGTCTGTTGATTATATTTAAAAAGCTTTTGTGAGGTTAATGTAAAAGCATACAAACAGTTATTTCAATTAAAATTGTACCTTGAGTATCGCTTCTTCGTCTGAGCTGTCTGGCTCCAAATCTCGTAAGCGTTCGTATCTGAAACTCAAATAAAGTGACTCAGTAGAATATGTAAGAATAACCTGCGTAATCTATTTACCATATCCTGTTTTACCGTTTATTTGCTATTAGACTTTGACACCATTATATCTTGCTTCAGGCCCGTAGCCAGCTCACATTGCTAGTGGGGGAGGGGCAAAAATTATTCAGGAGGGGCATTCAACGGTTTTCAATGACTTCAAGCAAGGTTGAAAATGTTCTAGAAGGGCAAAATTTTTCCATGGGGGCTCAGCCCCGCACCCCTTGGCTACGGGCCCGATTTGCTCTATACAATATTGCACTAAGGTTACGTTGCTAGCGGGACGCTAAAAATTTTCGGGGCATACAAGGGTTTTCGATGACTTTACAAGCAAGGTTAACAATTTTCTATGGGGGGAGCAAAATTCTTCCAAGAGGATCAACCCCCTCTAGCTACGGTTCCGATGATAACGTAAACTATATGCACACTTTCAAACGCCAAATTCATCCATGTAAGGTAATAATTTACAATCAAAAAACTAATACATATCAACAATGCTATGAGTCTTTGTAGCGCTTTTGTTGCAGAATAATTTTTGATTCCCATTGTAACCAAAGCGGTCGTTGGCACCCTTACGCTGCATAGATTATGCTTGCAAGGCTTGGAAACCCAAAAGTGGCCAATCAGGCCACTTTGTATTATCCTCAGTGACAGACCAAAGAAACGGGCTTTGAAAGCATCTCTGCGCATCCTTGATTTTAACCCTGCTGATACGATAACAACTGGGCGAGTGTTCCATAGGTAATATATAATACGACTGTCTAAATATTCTGTATATACCCGCCACGTATTTCTTTGTAGCCTTCATCGCCACACGCCACAAATTGATCTTGAAAGCTTGCTTCTAATTCTTCAATTGTTTCTATTTTTCGAGTTCCACGTGGTGTATATAAAATTTCAAGCGGACCTGAATAAAAAGTAGAATTATTATAAACCATCACACAATTAATACATCAGTTAAATAAATAATACTCAAAACAGTAATAAATAGCAAGCAGTGAAACTACTCATAAAATGAGTGTTTTTTAAAGTTTAAGGTATGTATATGCGTTATATCAAGAGTACATGATACAAGAGTGTGTAACTCTTGAGGTCCCGCATGGTACAAAATGAGAACCATTGGATGTTGCGTTTTTGACCGATCCCCTTATTTGAGAGGGGGTCGTTATCACGTGCAATACCCCTGAATTAAACTATAAGCGGATCATTTCTGATGGCGGATACATAGGCAGTGCCATAGTTCTCACACGCTGTACCGGCCTGTACATAAGGGGGGTCGGCCAAAAACGCAACGCGTGGCGGGTACATTTGGTACCATGTGGAATCCCAAAAGTTGCACAATCTTGCAGCATGCACTCTTGGTTATACTCATCCTGACCACCGACAAGATAGCGTACGTCAATCGCTTACTGTAGTGACCCGCATAAGGGGGGTAATAAGAGGGTGTCCCCATTTTGGGTCCCAAATAATGGAAGTCCGTATCCCTAATAAGAGTCCGTAACGGATAGGGTCTCTAAACCTTAATTAGAGTATGTAAATTTCAAGTATCCCTAATTGTAGTGTATAAATGACTTCAGAACCAAATAAAGTTGAGTTCGAAACTTTAGAGCGTACTTAAGTTTTGAAAGTACATTCCTAAGTATAACCTTACATTATCGCTGAAGCTATTGACACAAGACAAATAAACGTTTAATTCAACGGATAGTTGCAAAGAGATGGGTGTTAGATCCAACTAACAAAATACGGCGGAGGGCGGGTTAAAAATAAACAACAGTCCGTAACCGAACAACAGGGGGCATCCTCTGGAGATGCCAAATAAATATTAGTCCCCCCTCTTATTCGTGTCACTGCAGTACACATTCAAATCGTACACAATTTGTTCAACTCAGTGAAATCAAAACGTGCCCATCGCTTAAATACTAATTAAATTTAACTTTTCTTAAATTTCAATACGGTTTACACCCCCGAAACAGTTCAAAATTTCACGTCGTCCCACTCAAACTTACCATCATACTTTGGTTTAACAGCAGTCTCGAGCTCTTCCATCAAATGGTCCCAATCCTTAATCTTTCGTGAACTGTACGTATACTCAACTGGACGATTGCTTGGATCGCCATTTCGATAAATGAAAATTTCTTTCGCAAAATGTCCATTAACGTCAATGCGACCGCCGGCACCGCCAACCCATGAACCACCATACTTACTCATCCTCGCGATGTCTGTGGCTCGTTTGCCATATCCTCCGTAATAAGTAAAACCATGTCGGCCGCATTTGCTTTCCATTTGTATAAATTTGCTGAGGAAATAAATGAAACTTGAGACACAAATCAGTTACTTCGTGCGCAGTGAAACTCGCAATTTGTGTTGAAAAGATTTCAAAAGATTTTAACTGAATATAAATATTGAGAAATTTAGTGATATTTTGGCTAAATTTAATCTCAAATGAAAGCAATAATGTTTAGACACAAACATGGATAATTTTCCAAAACCTACCAAGCTCTGAGGAAATTTTTGCGTTCGGATCACGGATTACTATGAAGATCGACGCTAAACCTACGGATTTTCAAGCGTGCCGGTAGTTATACAGGTTGGAACCATAAAGCGTACACTTTCATTCGTTAAGAAATGGTCTCTCATATGTTGTAAAAGGAAATTATGCCCAAACAGGGGCTTGAGCAACATAAGAACGTATATATTGCTTCGAGATAATATTACGTAGTGCCACTTCAGTTGTAAGTTACAGCGTTTGTGTCCACAATGGCGAACGTAATATAACTTTCAACTGATGTAACACTACGTAATATTATCTCAATCCAAAATGTACGTTCTCATTTTGCTCAAGCTTCTATTCGGGTATAATTTTCATTAACAATATATGAGAGACCATTTCTCAAAATTTTGGCTCTGCTACGAGATTGGCAGTCATAGACATGTAAGCCATTCTATTTTCAGGTTTACTGACTTTTATCTGAATACTCACTTTAACTAAACAGCATTATTTTTAAGTTCATTTTGCCTCTGTTCAACTATGCGGCTCGTGTTACTATTCGATACGTCCGCGTCGTCGTGGAGTAGCGATAGAGAAGACTTAAGCATTAAACCATTCTTTAAAGCTTAGGCTTTCGAACTTATGTATGGTTTTAGATGTTTATCCTTGCGATTCAGTTTAGGTTTAGGCTTAGGAGAAGAAATTAGACTTGGGCTTATGCTACATCCATAACTGTAAGAGTTCGTGCGTCACCCGCACGGCCCCATCCATCACCGTGAGTCACCCGTACGGCATTGACGTCATCCGTGCGGCGGCGTCCATCACCGTTCGTACCATACGTTATCGTACATGAGTTATATTTGCGTACAATACCGCACGGTCACCGACAGCACCACACGTGTGACGCATGGTAAGGTACGATGCCGTACGGGTGACACATGGTGACGTACGGCGCCGTACGGGTGACGGACGCGCGCCGGACGTCAACAAAAGTACACCGCAACCCGAACAATGGTCTGTTTTGATTTGTTTACCACGCCAAGTACCGTTTCGCAATACCGGTTGACGGCAAAAACAAAATATTACGTGAATCATATATTACCATAATTAATCTAAATACCAATGCGACAGACGAATCCGATAAACATGTTAATAGTGATTCATTCATTGCCAGTAAAGACTTCGTGTTCGCAGAGCGTAAAACCAACATGAGCCGATTGCTCTCAGAGCAAACAGCATGTTTGGAAACCTCAAAACAAGTAACAAATACGCCTTCTAAGACTTTACGGGAACTTAGGTTTTCTGTCATGGACAATCTATTGAACAGTGATGAAAGCGAAAAAAAACCTGGGTGCAAAACTAAAGCATATATAAGCAGAAGAGGTTCACTCGGAGCATTCATGTATTTGGTTGCTAAGGTTTTGGAACAGGCCGAATACACTGTTTCGTTATTAACATATTCTAAACACTGTGTGTTAGTAATCCAATAGAAATAATTCTGAGAATAACAATGGCCGTTCATGGTTGCTAACGTGTGATATACCTTTACATTGAAAATGCCTAAGGTGTCAGCAAGTTTCGGTCTCTCATGGTCCTGGCAAATATATGTGATTGTTAAATTAAAAAAAAAGTTAAAATATGGTGTGTTAAGTTTGAGAACTAAGGTAAAAATGCATAGAGAAGTTAAAAACTAGAGTCTGTCGTGTTTTACCCAGTTGACTGACACATGCAAATGAGGGTACAGTGGACCCATAGCATTATATCTGATCGAGCTGGAAATTTGAAACTTTGATTTCGGTTTAATTTGGTTGCGATCAAAGCCGGTGTCTAGCTCATAACATCAATGATCTAGTAAATTTCGCTATATAAAGGGCATTGCCGGAGCAGACACGGGGCTCACTCCGAACTCCAAGGTGGGGTGCCCTACCTCGCGAGCGAAGTGAGATAGAAGACAGACGCTTTTTAAAACTTCGGCGGTTTTGTTTCAACCAGTTAGAGTACGGGCCACTTTAGGAGTGGGCTCCTTTAAGGGTGCCTACCCAAATGGGGGGTATGAGGGGTGGGTGCTCCGGCCCTGATAGTCGGCACAGTATTCGATTAAAATCCGTTTTAGAATACTCTGCGCCCTTAATCCCAATATCCCGGGTAATATCCCAATTTCCCAAAATCCTGAGCGAAAAAGGCTGCGCCCAAAATCCCAATTTTCCGAAATAAAGGCTGCGCCCAAAATCCCAATTTCTCTGGAAATATCCCAATTTTCCAAAATCCCAAATTCCCACAATCGCGAGGGAAAACGGAAAATCCCCAATAGACCGGCCATAATATCCGAATTTCGGCCCACGTTACTATAAACGCCGTCCCAATTTCCCGGGACACAAATATACCCGGAGTGCACACTTATGATATATATATATTTAAATAAATAGAAACTGCCATATTTTTAAGTTGCATCAAGTTGCTGTCAGGTGAAAATTTTGAATCTAAATACATTACCTTGTACATTTAATTTAGGTGCGAGTTTTCTGATGAAAGCCGATTCCAATATATGGAGTGCTAAGTTGGAGGACGAGGAATCCGTTTTGGGCCAGGCGTCGATAATTGCGAAATCGTCAGCTGTACAGTGATGTTTATTATTTGCGCAGTGGTCAGAAATGGCTGAAGCTAACTTCAAAGTGGCGGGACGGGCTGCGAAGTTCGATCCGAAATTTGTCTATGTTCGCAAATACGCTTAAAAAGTTGGCGATTGGAAGAGCCAACGTAGCCCGATAAACAATCGGGACAAGTAAACTGATACACGATATTTGAGCGTAAATGCGTAGGGGTAACATCCTTAAAATTGAAAAACTGTGCAATTCGTTTTTGAGCTTCGAACACAATTCTAATTTTTACATTAAATTTATCGAACTGTAATTTAAAGAGTCTGTTTAAATCTGATTTTAATCGGAGGGAGTGTGAACCGAAAAAGGGGAGTTTAAGGATAATGTATTTAATGGGTACCTGGATGTTGGTTCCGCTGCTTGCCGTGCTTTGGCTTTGGATGGTGCTTTGCGGCGAGGCATAGCTAGTGCTGTATGATGACGTTGAATTGAGATTTGACGTAGTTTGATTTTAAACGTTGTCAATATTTGAACTGTGATCTGAATTTACATTGCAAAATTTGTTAGTAATAAAATTTGAAAGATTGAAAGTACTGGCTTGAAGGGATTGTTTCAGGGATTGTGTTGTTGTGTTATTGTTGAAAGTTTTATTAAAAAACTTAAAAATGAATTATCAATAAACTGTTTTGGAAAATCGTTTGTTTTAAGGACGTTCACAAGGAAATTTAACTCGTTACTAAGCAAACTGTTGTCAGACGTTAGAGAAAAGCACCTAAATAACAGGCAATCAATGAGATTATTTTTATAAACGGTTGGAAGATGGATATTAAAGTTCATGATTTGATTGGAATATGTGGGTTTCCTGTAAATGCCAGTTTTTATGTGGCCGGATGTCGGATCCTTAATAATTTTGAGGTCCAGGAAGGATAATTGGTTATTACTTTCTTTTTCAATTGTGAAGCGTATTTTCGGGTGTTGATTATTGGAAATGTGGTCAAATTTATCAGCCGTTTCAAAATTGTTAAACACAGCGTATGTATCGTCAACATATCTCCTGTAAAAAAGCGGTCTAATTTCAGGCGGGGTCGAGCTCATAATTTTTTCTTCAAGGGACACCAGAAATATGTTGGCCATGACGGGGCCAAGGGGTGACCCCATGGTCACACCGTCAACTTGGTTAAAAACTTTACCGTTGAATACAAATTTTAAATTAGTGGTACAGGCTCTAATAGCTTTGATGAATAAATCGTGGGGGATACTGGTGTTAATTTTTCCGTTCTGGAATGCGGTTGAGATAATTTGTATAGTATCATCCAGAGGGATGCTAGTAAATAAAGAACTTACATTGAAGGAGACCATTATCCTATTTTTAAGATTCAAACTTTTCAGTTCGTTCGCAAATTCGAATGATGACTTGGCGGTGAATTCATTGAGGCTGATGGGTTTAAGAATTGAATCCAACAATTTCGCCAGGTGGTGACACGCTGAATTTATAGCAGACATGATGGGTCTGACGGGTATATCTGATTTGTGGGTTTTTGGTAAACCATAGAGCAAAGGCAAGCGGGACCCTGAGGGGTTAAGTTGCTTGGCTGAAATTTTGTTAACCCATTTAAATTTTATAATGTCACTCACACGTTACCATACGTGCACTCGGCACACGAAATGTTTCCTCCCAAAAGAAATTCAATAGCTTGTCCGGCTTATGTTTTGTCGAAACCCTTCATTTTCCAACAGTATCACCGCCATGCGCGGACATCATAGAGTTTCACGGAAACTCTATCCGGACAAGACTGTTTTGCAGTGACACTGTCTAGGACATTGAAATGTTTGAAAAACAGTGTAGTGGACAATATTTTTATGTGATAGACACATAGGGACACCTCAGCGGGGAAATTCAAATTTTGACGGGAAAATTCAAATTTTGGCGGGAAATTCCAATTTATATAGGCGGGAAAATGCTAATTTTGGCGGGAAATTCAAATTATGGTGGGAAAATTCAAATTTTGGCGGGAAATTCAAATTTTGGCGGGAAATTCAAATTTAGGCGGGAAAATTCAAATTTAGGCGGAAAAATTCAAATTTTGGCGGCTAATTCAAATTTTGGCGGCAAATTCAAATTTAGGCGGGAAAATTCAAATTTTGGCGGCAAATTCAAATTTTGGCGGGAAAATTCAAATTTTGGCGCGAAATTCAAATTTTCGCCGGAAATGTTGGCGAACTTGCAAAAAGCAACAAAATTACGCTGTAAATTAATTACCTTATTTAGCGCTTTCCGACGACACCTTTTAGACTGTAACGACAAAGTCCGACAATTCACGTAACCTCTATATTTAATATTAACTTAATGCGCAAACAGTATACAAAATGTCTGTCAATGCAATAAAGTCTATGCGGACATTTTTTATTTAGAGATAAAATTTCCGCACACAATTACGCAATAACAGTATAGCTAGCCTTTTTAAAACAGTATAGGGGGACGATGGATGTGCCGAGTATACAAAATGTCTGTCAATGCAATAAAGTCTATGCGGACATTTTTTATTTAGAGATAAAATTTCCGCACACAGTTACGCAATAACTGTATAGCTAGCCTTTTTAAAACAGTATAGGGGGACGATGGATGTGCCGAGTGCACGTATGGTAACGTGTGAGCGACATAAGTTGGTTAACAATGCCTCTAATTTTATCGTCAAAGTGCACAGTGTGTAAATATACATTATCCAAGTTGTCATCTACTTTATTAAAAACTGAGTTATCCGACAAAATGTTCATAACTTTTCTAACGTAATCCGATCGATTTAGAACAACAATGCCGCTACCCTTAACGGGTTTAGTGATAACTAATGACTTATCACGTGCTAGTTCTTGCAGACTTTCAACCCATGGTTTTGGTATATTAGGGTGATTTTTGTACCGTTTTGACATTTCGACCGTGTTAACAACTTTGTTACGAAAATCATTGCAAAACTGAAAAGGGAGGTTTGAAATGTTGCACGCCTTAGCCAGATTCCCTGCAAAAGCTCACATTGCACAATTATTCTTTCAAACGATGTTTTATTACATGAAATAACTAATTTCGGACCAAGAGATAACGCTTTCAATTGTATATCATTTAAACGAACACTACACAGATTTAAAACAGTACCTGAAGTATTTAAATTGACGTACCTGCTCTTGTTATTTAACGCCGATAGACCAATAAGTTTCTTATTGTGCGTTGATTTAACCTGACTACGTTTAAATTCTGTAAACCATTTTATATAGACAGACATGTCGAATTTTTCCAGGTACGGTAAACGGCCTTCTGGCCATTTTTCAGATTTAATGGCCTCAGGCGTAAGTGATTTAATTCGGTCTCTTTTTTACCTTATTTCACCATTTAACCCTCAACGGCCCGGCAAAATTTTCACCTTAATCAGCCCAACGGTCTACATATGTAGACAACACAACTAGCGTTAGTTTTGGCTTATCTCAGGGTGCTCTCCTCCTTTAACTGGCTTGAGACAGTCAGAACTAGTGTTCTGGCGGAGTTCCACCCGCTCCCCGTCCAGCCTCCCACTGCGGGCGCGTTGTCCAGTTAAGTGGTCCTTGCACACTCGTTTTCCACATGACGAACAGCTCAATCTCGTCGATTTGCGACAACTTGTGACCTGACATTTGGTCGGTTTACCAGATGTAGAAGGTTCGTTTCGCTTTTGAGGCAGCCCGTAAGCCATAAATGAATCCTTTGATTTTGCGTAAATTTTTTCACTACTGTAACGTTTGGTCATATTGTCTTGCGCTAGTTGTTCGGCTACTTTTTTCATGAAAACATTGCGTGACTTTTGATATCCGTTCAGTTTCATGACAATGAATGCGTTGTGCAACGGTACTTAGCAGGTTTCGCCGGCATGTACGCTCGCCCCGGTGCATATCCTCTATACCCGTAGAGCTGTTCATCTACTGTAAGTGATTCGGACGGTATATAATGAAGACGTAAGTTGGACTGAAATAGGTCCCAAACATCTCGTATAGCAGCCATTTTGTCACTTTTTTGACGCTCCCGGCGAGTCAGTTTGTTGTCGAATGTTACATTTTCCAGCAACTGTTTCATTCTGTTTTTTGACAGCGCGCAGCGGTAAAAGGGCCTGCTGTCGTTTTTGGTGAATAGTGAAGCCACTGGAGACATGTCATCGCGATCTGCACCAGCTCTGATTACCACCCCAAGCCAAGCTTTCAGCTCGCACATTGGTAGCGTTGAAAAATTGCGCGCCCGCAGTCGCCTACTAGTGAGTCGCTGAATTGTATGTAAAATGGGCTCGTTTATATAAAGATAAAATGCTTGTGACTCTGTTGTAGGGTTTACTGCAGTGCCTTCGCGAAAGCGAATTATATTTCTAGCTAACACACGGACAGGCGGTGTTGTAGAATGCCACTCAACACCCGTCGCTGACAAAAACACATTACTTCCACTAGAAGTCTCGTCCATATCGCTCAACTCACTACTAGATGCGTGCGATTGTTTTTGTAATTCACCATCACTATCTTGCTCATAAATAGCAGCCTCTTCACTACTGCATTGACCTAACTCAACTGATTCTGAGTCGTCATTTGAACTATTGTCGTCCGGTTTGTCATCTTCTGTCTCTGAATCACTTGGTTCTAATACACGTCGTACGACCTCAGTCAAAGATAATTTATGCAAACCTGACATTTCCCTGACTTTACCTCACCATACAAAACCGTGTGTAAGAACAAAACGTTCCAATTCTTGTCAAAACTCAAACTATGATCAAATCAACATCTGTCTACATATGTAGACGGTCGGGTTATATAGGTATATGACTCACTGTACAGCAAACTTTTGTTCCCACAATGCTATAAGTTTTTTATACTACTATAACAGAATAATTATCGATGGAAATTAAACAATAGATTCTTAACTATAGCACCTGCCGAACAATCAATTGTCGAACTGGTTATGTCTACATATGTAGACTGTCGGGCCATTGAGGGTTAAAATACATTGCGGCGAATAGCAGGGTTTTTGAGCGTAAAGAATTTTGGTGATAGACAAGTCTATATATTGTTCAAGGAATGTAATGTCTTCTTCAGCTTTCATAATCTTATTTCTATGGTTTAGCCAGTTTCTGAACATTTTTAAGAACTGTTTACCGTATTTGGATCGAACACTGCTAAAAATTCCACCTTTAAAGACGCTTTGGACTAAGTTTTCAATTGCATTCACTGTACAGCTGACGATTTCGCAACTATCGACGCCTGGCCCAAAACGGATTCATCGTCATCCAACTTAGCACTCCATACATTGGAATCGGCTTTCATCAGAAAACTCGCACCTAAATTAAATATACAAGCTATTCAGATTCAAAATTTTCACCTGACAGAAACTTGATGCAACTTAAAAATAAGGCAGTTTCTATTTATTTAATATTTATATAATATTCTCTGCTTTTTCAAATATATATATGTATATATGTTTATATATCTATATATATCCCATCTGTCCCAACTGTCCCAACTGTCCAATCTGTCCCAAGTGTACCATCTGCCCCAACTGTCCCATCTGTCCCAACTGACCAATCTGTCCCAAGTGTCCCATCTGTCCCATCTGTCCCAACTGGCCCATCTGTCCCGCTGTCCATCTGTTCCAACTGTCTCATCTGTCCCGCTGTCCATCTGTCCCAACTGTCCCATCTGTCCCTACTGTCCCGTCTGTCCTACTGTCCCATCTGTCCCAAGTGTCCCATCTGTCCCAACTGTCCCATCTGTCTCAAGTGTCCCAACTGTCCCAACTGTCCCATCTGTCCCGCTATCCCATCTGTCCCAAGTGTCCCATCTGTCCCAACTGTTCCAAGTGTCCCATCTGTCACATCTGCCCCGCTTTCCCATCTGTCCCATCTGTCCCAACTGTCCCATCTGTCCCATCTGTCCCAACTGTCCCAACTGTCCCATCTGTCCTATTGTCCCATCTGTCCCAATTGTCCCATCTGTCTCAACTGTCCCATCTGTCCCAACTGTTCCATCTGTCCCGCTATCCCGTTTGTCCCAACTGTCCCATCTGTCCCAAGTGTCCCAACTGTTCCAAGTGTCCCATCTATATCAACTGTCCCATCTGTTCCATCTGTCCCAAGTGTCCCATCTGTCACAACTGTCCCATTGAGCGAAAAACGCTGCGCCCAAAATCCCAATTTCGCGGCTAATATTAGAATTTACCAGAACCCCAATTTCCCGGGTAATATCCCTATTTCCCAAAATGCCGAGCGAAAAAGCGGCGCCCACAATCCCAATTTCCCGGCTGATATCCGAATTTCCCAAAATCCCAATTTCCCGGGTAATATCCCAATTTCCCAAAATCCTGTGCGAAAATGGCTGCGCCCAAAATCCCAATTTCACGGCTAATATTCGAATTTCCCAGTATCTCAATTTCCCGGGTAATATCCCAATTTCCCAAAATCCTGAGCGAAAAACGCTGCGCTCAAAATCCCAATTTCGAGGCTAATATTCGAATTTCCCAGAATCCTAATTTCCCGGGTAATATCCCTATTTAATACCAGAATCCCGAGTGAAACAGGCTGCAACCAAATTCCCAATTTCACGACTAATATCCGAATTTCACGGGTAATTAATATCTCAATTTCCCAAAATCCCAATTTCACGGGTAATATCTCAATTTCCCAAAATCCCAATTTCCCTGATAATATACGCGAATTTTGGGACGGGCCTCTGCAGTACATGGGCAAAGAAACCAACAGGGGCAATCGGAATTCTTTTTTTGGTAGGGAAATCCGGTATTTTTTCAGCTGAATTTTCCGGTATTGAAAATTTTTTCTCATTCGAAAATTTAAGAAAAATACATATTATTCTAACTTATTTTTCTAAAATTGTCTGAGCGTGTATTGCCAAAATTTTCAATTTGTGTTATACCTTTTAATTATTGATCATGTTTTCTCAGCTACTGCATTTGATTCAGGATGGTACGTTTACATCGTTAAAATCGATAAAATAGCGTTAAAAAAATTTTCGATAACAGAATCTTTTATTTTCCGGTTATGGCATTTCTTAGCTTTCGATTTTGTTTCCGGTATTTTATAATTCCGGTTGCGCCCTGGATCCGAGTGCCACTACTCACATTAGAACATAAGTAACACTTTTTCATACTGGGTCTTCATTCTGACCTGCATAATAACCCGTAGCTTGAAGCCCTATACGATTCGTAACAACAATTACGTATGCTTTATTTGTCAACATTATGTGCTCAATAAAATAAAGCAAAGAATTTTACTAAATAAAACAAAACAATACAAATTATACAATCATGCACATTACACAGCGAACAACAAATCCTTTTGTTTGTTAAACTAAGCTTATATACCTCGTACATCCCAGTTTTCAAATGACAATGGTGAAGATTTTGCAATGTACAAAATCAAACAATGAAGTAAAATGGAGGACGCAAATACACAGCTAACAATGTCTCCTTAACAGTTTAGGGTATATAATTCCATGTATCATTGCCCAGTGGTTAGTGTAACGATCTAATTATGTGTACTCCGTTCTTCTGATTCCTTTCTGCGTATCATTTGGCGTTCCAATCCATCAGACATAAGATTGATGAAGAAATTAAACACTGTAGACAGCTGTGCCACACTCAAACCATATTTCATACTAAATACTAAAACAAATAAAACCAAATCCTAAAACGACTCCTTGAGGGAGCCCCTGGCTCCACCTAGTCTCTTTTAAAACTTAAGTTAGGCTTAGGCATTGCTAGGAGGCGTTTAGTACGTAAATATGTGCCATGGCGGCTGCGTCCGCAATGTAAACTAACCTGGGGCCTTGTACGGCCATTGTATAATATTTCATTTTGTGACGGCTATTTTCGCATCTAATGACATAGCTAGGCTATGTCATCACCCAAGATGGGTGTCTGGAATCGTTGTTGTTGTTGTTATGTAGGTTTTAGAGGTGTCAACCTGATTTGCTGAGGTTGGCGGACACTCACTTGCGGGTGTCGGTTGACATGCAAATGAGGTCTAGATAGCTATGAGTTAGCCAGGACCAGTATTCAGTCTTGAATTTTGAGCTACTGGAACAGTTTCGTTTTAAGATTGTCTTTTACGGTTTACGAGTGGTGCAGTTTCACGAGGACTTGAACGGTGATGAACGATTAATACATTTCTAATTTATTGGAATCTTATTGCCACGGAAGCCCGATGTGAAGAAAATCTTGTGTATTGCATTTTACCTAAGGTTAGCGTATAGCGCGTTATAGTTTTTACAGCACGGGGTGCTGTTATATTATGGAGTTTGGTCGGAAAATTGGTGCTACTCTAACGGGATTAGAGTGCACGGCTTTCCGGAAAAATCAGGGAAATTACCGGAGAATTGGCAATTGTGGACTTGTGGCTAGATTAACCAGATTCTAGGCATAAGAGCAACCGGAATTGCGAATCAGGCTACGCCAATTAGGGCAGGCTCACCAGTGTTGTAATTGTGTGTATTTTTTTATAATCGGTGTCGTAACAGTAATTGGATGGGACATTAAATATTTACTCGGCCGCGTTAATGAATCAGAGCGATAAGCTTGCATCGGGAAGAATGAAACGAAGTTCTGGTTTGGGGTTTCATAAAACTAATAAATCACGAACTTCTGACAAACACCTTTTACTGTAGTGTAGGGTGCTTAAAGCGTAGGCTATGCATATGTACCATTTAAATATACAGAGAATCAGCACAAATCAGAATGCACATATTACTCACTGACCATATATAAAAAGCTTCGGCATTAGCTTGTACTATCATATTCTTGCAAAGCCAATTCAATAATCCCGGAACACGCGGTTGTAAAATCAACAGTATTCTGAAGATCAAGCTTTTCAAGCAACAAATTTGTGAGTAAGCAGGTTTCTTCAACAATATTTCCGGCATCTGTTTGACAACTAGCATCAGCCACAGCTCGAGCTAAAACATAAGTGTGTAAATATTTGTTAAACGAGAAAGTCTATATATACGGTACAACGAACAAAAAAATTTCACTACGGATTGCAAAGAAAAAATTGAGACTATAACAGGTTTTCAAAATGTTATTCACATTGAAATCACTTACCACTGTTGAATTTACAGTTTGAACAAGGAAATGAACAAAATATTCAGTGGTTCTTAATATGCGTGCGCCATATCTTTCTTCAAAATAGAATACTGCTTACTTGAAGAAGAATCCTGTTCCAAACGCTGTGGAATCAAGTTAATGTCAACCGGAGTCTGATCGATGTCACAACAAAACGACTTATAATCCTCGTTCAGTTTCACGCTAACAGCAACAAATTCTGTTGCGCAATCCAAATTTCGCGCTTTATGGTCAGATACAACCTAAATAAGTCATGACATTATTTCTAGCTCAGCTAAGCAGTGTTTTTGTTCAATAGGTTTGCTTTATCAAGATTAAATTGATAACGGCACTAAATTCGATATTTTAGGACATAATTTGGTCTTGATTCTTTTCTTCGGAGTTACAACTTCGATAGTAATACTCAGTTACATAAATACTCGTAAAGTGGTTCGATTCACGAGTTTTTCCAAGTTAGTACCAAATCCACGAGAAGAAAACAGCATACGAACCTGGAGGCCATCAAAACCAATTGTGACATAATCACTATACCTAGTTAATAAATCCAGCTATGTCTGAGCGATTACAAAAGTAATTACCTTATATCACCTGCAAAATGTTCAATTAGCTTCTATCAAAATATTAATACTATCGTACATATATGTTCGTGCTCGTTCAAGAATTTTTATTTAATTTACGGTTACAATAATGTTTAACGACGTATAAACACAAAAAATCCGTAAACCCGGGTTCGAAAGATTGCGGTAGGACCTGCCAATTTAAAATCGCTAAAGCACCGACCTTGACTAAAACGTCAGGATGATTCTGTAAAAGTTGATCGAATGTCACAGCGCTAGGTGTCGATGGTGGATACACGAAATTTTGCTCTTTAAAGAATACAGCGATCGTTCGATGTTGCATTTCTGCGCGAATAAATCCATAATTGTGTCGCGGAAACGTTTTCATAACTCGACCCTTGAGTAGTACCGGTTGCGGTTGTGTTGACTTCCTGTGAATGCGTATTTCAATCGCGAACCATGTCGCAGCGGACGGCCCTCTGCGTGTTGCAGTGAATTCAACTTCGTCTCCTGAAAAACAAATGTTAAATGCGAACTATCAAAAGGGAAAGGTATTCAAGCAGTAAATTCAAAAATCGACCAATATGTACTGTATATAGAGTTGTGTATTTTATCCGACTTCTGGCTGTCCGATTTGAAGGACACACAAGCGTAAAATAACAATGTTTTCCAAAAGCAAGGAAGGAGAGAAGCTAACAGTGTAAATTAGAAACGGCCCGATCCAAAATTTTACATTTACAGGGTCCGGATCTTGGCGTTAAGATCTAGCCCAGAACCGGATCTTGCAAAAATGTCATTTCTCATTGTAACTAAGGCAAAAGAATTGTCAGGTAGAATATTTTACCAGATTTTTCCTAAAGTGATTGAATGAAAGTTATTGAAAATCTGTCAAATTTTTATGTTTGTTTTGTCTGGTTCTCTAGAAATACACTGGTATCAGCCTGGATGACATTGCAGTGATTTTCGAAAGAGCGTATCATATGGCGTAGAGATGTACCATGCAGGGATAGAAGTTTCGGTGCCGTAAATATCGGCATTGTTTTTTAAGTTTCTGTAGCTTTTGAAGCTTAAAATTAAAATTCAAAAACCAAACGACCAACTAAACTTACAAACTATTTTTCGCCAATTTACTTTTTTGACTGAAAACAGGCAATAAGTATATACTCTTTGGACGAAACCAAAGTTAAATGTAGTTAGAAAATCTTCCTATAGCAGAGCAACAAGTATATCGCGTTACCTATTCAGACAGAAATCTCAACTTATTTATTAAACACTAATTTATATTATGTGTTTTTGGCAAATTCAACATGGCTTTTGGGCACATAATCAAAACAGTCGCAAGCGAGACTTTATCTTGGTTTCGGTCTGCATAGTCTTGGTTCAGGTTTTCCGTTTCGGTCGCGGGTTTTAACCAAAATCGCTCATCGTTGGGCAACAGTGTAGAAACTGTTTCAAAATCAACATTCCTGAATTTTCTAAATGCAGACTACTTCGCAATCGTCCGTTAAGTTTCGAGCTGTTTTGCACGTTTAAACTCTCGTTCGGGTTGGTGTAAACAAAGAGTACAGATGACGGAAACCGAAAACAGATCTTTAAGTAGAAAAGTTTAGAAGTTATTTTATTTTTCGGCCATTGCAATAGAGATATATGCCAGAAATCACCGGTCTATCTAAAACTTCATAGGTGCGTATAAAACAATAAAAAATAGCTGATATATACACCCAACACTTAATATACGTTTTAGATCCGATAGTTTATTTCACCGGATCCGAATCCTAAACATTGCTGTGATCCGGTTCAAATCCGATCGGTCCCTGGTATAAAAGATGATTTATTACAGCAAAGCAATTTATAAACTGGCCTCGGCATCGCCAAAAAAACTATGTTATGCGCATTATCGAGCATAATACAATTTTCCGTCTAAAACGCTGGGTTTTGCGTGGAACAAGATTGGAGAATGTAATATGTAAATGTAACTTCATTTATTCAGAACATAACGTACAGATAGTAAAGACAGTGCAAAATAAATACAATCCTGCGTACAAAAACTATATATTTAACCAGCTAAGCCAGCTAGCTAAATCAGAAAAACCGAAATTTAAACTTCTCAGCAAAATTCTGAAGCAATGCGTTATTGTGTTCGGTTGGACATAAAATATAAATGTTTAAGATTTTCTATTGCAAGGCATGCGATAGTACACGAATTTTAAACTGCTGCAAACCAATTTCAACGATAATGTTGTCGTGACATTTTTAAACTAAACTGCCATAAGTAGCATACACGCAGTATTACACCTTCAATTCTACAACAATGAAAAAATAAAATTCACTATTTGACCTACTATGGACTGCGCTTAAAATGGCTTCAAATACATCAGAAGTACCTCTTCCTTCCGTGGCCTAAGGTTTCCAAAATGTTTACGTGCAATACTTTAAGAACAATCCTGTTCCACTATTCTATGTTTTTGTAGCGTTGCGTACAGTTGCAATATTTTTGGCCCATTTAAGGACATGCAATTTTTCCTAGGTACTATAAAACAAACGCGGCTAAGGATTAATCCTATTATTTTCGCTTAGGCTTAGGCTTAGTTTTAGACTTATCTTTTACACTGAAGTTTAGCCTTACGCTTAGGAATACGAGTACACTAAGATACTGTTGAACGCACACGTGCACATGCAAACATTTACCCTACATGTATGACAGAAAAAATGCAAAAGTAAGTAGATATGCTTATTGGCAGTTGACATAAATACATATGATGGTTTAAATTTTTTAGAAGTTCTTAAAAATGGTCTTCAAGTTTAAAATACCGGAGCCGGATGTCGATTCCTTACCTATCCCAAAAATATCCGTAAAATCATTGGTATCGCCCAGTATATGGGTTAAGTAATCCTTCGCAATTACTACATATTCACTGTTTATCACAGTAATTTTGTTCGGCTGACCAGTGACACGTATGACACCTTCGCTAGCAGTAATTCGTTTAATTAAACCATAGCCGTCCGCTTTAGGCATTATCGTAATTTACTTCTTTCATTAACCTCCTGAACAACTGAACTCAAATATATAGGTATATATTTATAGATGTTTGTTTATAGCCGACACTGTAATAAACTGGCTGCGTTTGAATTAATCCATTCATTAGGTAAATCTAAAGTCAACTTTCGACCTGGGATGTGTGGTCTCAGTCGATAACCGATAGTAAAATAAAATTTTTCCTAACTTTTCGTACCTCTTATTTGTTTTAGGATAATAAATTGTTGAATCAAACTAAAAACTAAAAAAACATAGCAAAATTTTATTCATTTTATTCACCACAAAAATAATCACAAAGCTTTAACACAACGAACAGCAATAAAACTTTATGGTTTGTTGTGTCGTCCATATAACGTGGTTTTTTGCAATTTCAGTTGGTTGTCACTGAGTACAAGTAAAACCATGTTACTAAAAAGAATATAATTTCAAAAGGCAAGTACAGGCAAATTTTACTGCCTTGTTTTAAATTTACCTTATTGAGGGAAACAAATTATCATTTTCTAAATAAATTTTGAAACCAGGAACATGATGAGTTTTAAAAATCAAATTGCACTATGATAACAATGGTGGTATTAAAATATTGAAAAATTCACATAAAACGCAATTGACACCAGTTTATTGTAAATATTCCGCAGAAAAACGGGAACTTGTTTGTTCCTTTGGTATCGGTTTGAAACCTACAAGACTCAGAAAAACGAGAAGAACCCGCGAAATACCCAGACTTGTCGAAACTGAGACCGCACATCCCTGCTTTGGAACACTCAAGAGTGTTGGCAACGGACAAAAACCGAGAAAGAATGGCCAATCAATGCTACGCTCGAAAAGTCAGAGGCAATATCAGTACAAACTCTCAAAAGGATATATTTAGCTCCATCTGGCAGCAGTTTAGCAGTTCATTTTGCACTAACAGTACCAAAAATAAATAGTAAGAAAATCACCGAGCTAAACGACCGTTCAACTAATATGTTTTATATTCAAATACCTCAAATCATTTTAATGCTTGATCCATAGGAGTGTGTAAAATTTACTTGGTCTTTCACAGTCAATACAAACCTTACATCTTCGTTATTCGCATTCCACCTAGCTATGTAAATTAAAAACATACTCCTGTAACATATAAGAAATTGAGCTGGTACAATTGACCTTTTACCATCGCGGACAAAAATAATTACTTGCCTCGCATAGTGCTAGCACGTGGTATACTGCGCAGATTTTTTGTTGCAATTGTGCTGGTGTTAATTTAGAGGTTTGGAGACTTTGACATGGTCGAGACGCTAAATCACTGGAAACTGGATGACCTGACTTAAATATATATTTAAATGTATTTTTAAATTGTAATGTGTCACTAAAAAGTAAAAATGCATGAGCATATATAAAATTTATCACCTTTAAGTATTTATTCCAGGCTTAGTCGTAGGCACAGCCTATGTTTAGACGTATGCGCAGGCCTAACTAGATATAACTTTAGTCTGGGGCTTGACATCTAGGCCAATATTGTTATATGCATATAACACCTATTAGGTAATTAATATGACTTATAAGTTTCGAACTAGCCAATCAACAACTTTCAATTTTGGCACCTTTTGTCTAGATTTGAACTTTCCTACTTGTTACCCGAGTTTGACTACTGTAGCTACTGCAGTTCGCTTGCTTGGCAACCAGTTACTGAGACCAGTCGTAGTGGGACTACATTTATTGAGCGAAGCGTGAACGCACGTAAGCAATTAAGCTAATATGCAAATTAGCTATTAGCTAACTATTTAATTATCGGTTTTGGATGTTTGTAAACTATTCAAATTCCTCGCACCCAAAAACCCTTCAGCCACTCTAATAATTTTTTGAATAATTTAAAAAGTTTTAATTTTGTTTTGTTAATTAAGCTAATATGCAAATTAGTTATTAGCTAACTATTCAATTATTGGTTTTAGAGGTTTGTAAACAATTTATTCAGATTCTTCGCACCCAAAAACCCTTTAGTGCTGAATTTATATTGCTTTTAACCTTAATAATTAGTGAAATATTGTAAAAAGTCCTAATTTAGTCTTATAAACTATGCTAATATGCAAATTATCTATTAGCTAACTGCTCAATTATCGGTTTTGGAGGTTTGTAAACAGTCTACGCAGATTTCTCGCACCCAAAAACCCTTTAATGCTAAAATTAGATTGCTTCTAACTGTAATAATTAGTAAAATATTGTGGAAAGTCCTAATTTAGGCTAAATTAATTATGCAAATTAGCCTGTAGCTAATAAACGGCTTAAAATTTTAAAACCCTAATGCGAGGTTAACATCCCATGATAATTGGCTTTCAAACAAAAAAAGTTTATCAAAATCGATTCAGCCGTTCCTGAGATTCTTTTCGGACGGACAGACGGACAGACGGACATCCACCTTTCGACCCCCAAGTACAAAACATAAAACGCTTCGCGAAACTCCGAGCTTCGCTCGGAGTTTCGCTTCGCTCAATTACAAACAATGCTGCAAAATAAATGTTGAAATGTTAATTTATCTATAGAAGTCTGACCATTGGGAGTGGGACTTGGAGCATTAATAGGACACTGGGAGATTGGAACACTGACAGAGTAGGACACTGGGAGCCTGGGATGTAGTCAGACTCTGACACAGGGAACTATGGAACACTTAAACACCGGGAAATTTTCATTTTGCAGGCCTCTTTAGTTAACGTACTTAGGCCAATTGCTTCAGGTGTTAGCCAAAACGGAAACGTCACAAAATTATATGGCCGTTATGTCGGAAAGAAAAGTGGTAAATATATAACCATTATACGGTGTTTGACTAAAAGAAAAAATGTATGCTGATTAGTTTTTATTTAAAAATCCACTGCAATATCTAATCTATTAAAAGCAAAAAGTGTGAAATACGTTAAAGTATGCCATAAAATCCCTTTGTGATGTCATTGTTTAATCATCATCGCAGTGATTTTGTGACTGTAACCAAGAATACAGCAAAAGCTATCAACGTTCAAATTCAAATCCATTAAACTTCTTGTTACAAGCGTTTCGGTTTCTTTGTTCTATAGCAAACGTGTGTTTTGACAGTAATACATAAGCCAACTGTCCTGTTTTCTTTAAATGAATGTATTTAAAACGCACAGAACACGGATGAAATAATGTGTTTCTCTGCAAAGTGCTGCATATACCAGGGTGGCCACAAAGATTCGGATTCGGCAAAAATGTGTCGTTCGGATTCGGATTCGGTTGTGGAAAAGCCGAATCCAACAAAATTCGGCAATATGTTTTTTCATTTTTAAGCAATGAAATTTTTAAATACCTTGCTATAAAAATCTACATTTTTTATTTCAGGTGAGAAATTTCAAAACTGACGTCGGGACGAAATATAGTAACGTATTAAATGTTATACGGCTGGCATTGCGTTGATATTCTAAAACAAATTGTAGATATATCTGAAATTTGCAACATGCAGGATTCGGATTCGGTTTCGGCAAATTAGCACTGGATTCGGATTCGGATTCGGTGCCACCCTAGCATATATATGCTTCAACTCTTCATTACTATTTCTAATTTAATATTCCAATTCAATAGCCAAAACATTTTCCAAACGAAACCTTTTGATAAAAAATCTAAAACTTTGTGTTATCTGTTGACAGTTACACGATTTGAGTACTGTAGTGACAGAAATAAGAGGTGGACGGTAATAAAAGGAGGGTTCCCATTTTGAGTCCCATTCAACAGAAGTCTGTATACCTAATAAGAGTCCGTTAGCGGATAGAGTCCCTAAACCCTAATTAGAGTCGCTAAACGTCAGTTATCTATAATTGTACCGCATAAATGACTCCATGACCAAATAAAGTTGAGTTCGATACATTGCTAGGTGCAACCTTGCATTATCGCTCAAGCTATTGAAACAAGACAAATAATCGCAAATAATCGTTTAATTCAACGGATAGTTGCCATATCGAATATATATCAGTAACGAATGGCGGTCAAGGGCGGGTTAAAAATAAATAACAGTCCATAACCGAATAACAGGGGGTACCCTCTAGAGAGGCAAAATAAATATCAGTCCCCCTCTTAATCGGGTTACTACAATACACGTTCAACACTCAAGAGTGGAACATTTTGAACTGAAGATAAACAAAATGATTCGCGAGTGAACTCTAATTAGCGTCGTCATATTTGCTGCTTTTTCAGCGGTTGAAATATATAAATTTAAACGGGTTTTCATATTGCACGCTCGTAGTTATATCTTCAGTATGGGTCAAATTGAAGAAAAGCAGGTCAGCGCTTTATTTGTAGATCAAGATTCAAGTGTTGCTTGGAAAAAGAAAGCCGAAAGCCCCATGTAACAAATGTACATGTAACGCCACTCCTCATGCGCATAAAAGAACATAAATATACACAAAAGCCCCTGCACAACTATAGGAAAGCGTTGATATCAGAATAAATGTTGACGTTGGACAGCACTATCTGTTGCAGTGTAATGCAGGGTTTACGTTATAACATCGCACAGTTCCGAACATGTTTTGTACCATGTTGACTCGACATCAATATAAAATGTTGTGATCTATCTGATATGACGACAAAATGTGAGTCTCATATGTTATTGGTCTTCACCAATTCCTTATCTCAAGTGATCACCGCATACAAAAAACCATATGTCACATGATATCACAGGACATTTAATATTCGAATATCAGATATTTCTAAATTTTACCAAACATCACATCATATACCGGACAATGTATTTGCGTGCACTCATGAAATAGTTATGTTTAGGTAATGTAGCATTAAATGATAACGAATTGATCAATTAGTTTGTTCATTTGTATTTCTGGTGGAAAATTTTTCAAAATGTATCTTTATTAAGTACAAATAATTCAAATTTTAGTACTTATCCTATGACTATTCTACACAGAACAATCGGTCTAGTTTAACACAAGTTTGGAGACATTTTCAAACGTATGCAATATCGTATATATGATATTGCAGTATATATATATATACGAATCGCGAATGTCACATCAGGAAAACAGACAATTCAAATTTTTTGAGTTTGTGAGCAGATCCCAAGCGCAGACAAAATGTTACCAGCCATTGTAAATGAGGCAAAACATGTTGGGCGCTGCCTTAACGTGAATCCTGGATAAAACTTCAAATACGATGCCAAGTGTTTGTTTTTGCTCGCGGATTCAGGCACCATGTGCCGCAGCGTTCACATGAGGCTATTTCCAACAACTTCATCTCCTATCCAAGCAAGCTTGAAATTAAAAGCGTTTTGGAACCATGTGTAGATCAGAGGCGGACCGTTAGTGACAGGTGACGCCACCCCGACTAACAAAATCTACATTCCCCTCTCGATATTTTGTGCAATCTGAAAAGAATTTGATTTGTGTCCCATTGTCCCGTTTCCCCAACAAAAGTTTCCAGCTGTACCGTTTTCCCATTTGTCCGAAACATACCTATCCCGTTTTGCCAGCTAAAAATTGCAGCTGTCCGGTTCTACCATTGGCACGAAACAAAGCTGCCTCCTTTTCCAGTTTTCACAGCGAAAAATTGCAGCTATCTCGTTTTCCCATTTGTCCGAAACAGGCCTGTTCCATTGTCCCGGTTCTCAGTATTGCAGCTGTCCCATTTTCCCATTTATGCCCGAAACAAGGCTGTCCTATTTTGTCATCTGCTCGGAATCCTGTCGGCAGGAGTATTTGAGTTTGCCCTCATTACAGTCCTGTCTTGCTGCTCCGTCGGAAAACGCGACACCCTTCAAAGTATTAACATTGACCGTGTTTTTTGTGCTAAACATAAAGAGTGGTTAGTTGAGATTCAAATTTCTGTAGCTGCGTCAATATTGTTTTCGATAAAACTGCTCCTAAATTGTCGACATTTGATTTCTGAATTGTTAATTTACGTGTCAAAAATCATCACAGGTAGAGATTTACGATCAGTGCTTAAAATCAGCCATATAAATTTAAATTCGGTTTTAGTTGTTTCCTGTGACATACAGTGGTCCGGACGTTCGTGCGCCTCTCGAATATCAATTGTATTATCATGGTTATTTGGAGCAAACTTCCGCCGAACGGCTGTTGATGAAAAATGGCGATTTCCTGGTCCGGCGATTTCGACATGGCGACAAAAATCAAACAGTCCTATCAGTGTTGTGGGATCGGCATTTTCATTATATCTTTATTAAAGACAAAAACGTAAGGCCTTTACAATTTATTTTTGCTCAGATTTAATATAGTGCGAATAAAGCCAACAATCAACACGGTACGAGCGAAGGCGTAGGCATAGCCAGGATTTTGGATAGGGGGTTATATATGCCCTATAAAAATATCCACCGGTGTTAGTTTGAGGGATGGACCACTTTTTTCGTTGGACTATAATCAATAAAGCTGAAACTTTCGGCTATTCATTTATGCTTTGGCTTAGCCTTGGGCTTTAGTTACAGGCTTATAATTACGTTCAGACTTAAGCTTTGGCTAGGCTTAGGAATACGCTTACAACTACTGTACGCCCCTCAAACTTACATCGGCCAAAAGTTTTGAGGGCGGGGTTGCGTTCTAAACCGAAGAGTGAAGACGAGCAAAAACATGTATAAAAATTCCAAAAGAGAGCAGCAAAAGCCTAAACTCTTTGGTTACGACCTTAAAAGTGAATGTGACAAATTACGCAGTTGCTATATATAAATAAGAAGTATAGCAGAAGACAACCATATAAGCTAAGTATTTGCTCAGAAAAATAGTGTCGAAGCTTGTATAAAGTATGTTACCCTATACTTTGATCCCGAAAATTACTTCACAGAGCACAACCGTACCGACTAAGATCGGATTAAATGTGCATTAGACAACAGTAGGCTGGAGGCAGGGTGCAACCAGAGGTGAAAAATACCGAAGCCGGAGGTCAACGAAACTTGCCGGAGCCGGACGTGAGGCGAAATTAAGTAGTAAAAATGATGGTTAATTAGCCGGAGCCGGAGTACGATTTTCTGCAGGAGCCGGAGCCGGACGCAGACCTCAGGCTGTACCCTGGCTGGAGGTTTCGTCAAATTCAAAATATATAATAGAATTTTTCGTGTTTTACAAACATTGTACGTTTTTTGAAGTAATTATTGAAACTTTATTTGTCCACATTTCTCAAAAAAATGACCGTAAACGCAAATTTTACGCCACACTATATATTTATCGGAAACAGCGAATTTAACATTATTTTTATTGCCTAAAAGATTGTTTCGTCTTCGAACCCGGCAAAATTTGTTAACACAGCCTGGTGATTTTTTACTTATATATTGGACATCGTTAATTTTTAAAACATTAAGTTTTAAAGGGTCGTTACCGAATCGAGCTTAGAAACTACAGCTCAATCCATGATTTGCTTCTGAGTCACTGGAAGAAAAAGCATCGGCTGACATCGCATTCTGATGCAGTGCTAATGAGAGCTATTCCGCGAACACGTCTGTTGCCATACACAGAAGAAGAAACGATCGAGATGCGGCAATCGAACAATGCAAATGAAGGTTTCAATAAACCAACCAATCCTATTCCAGTAAAGACAGATGCCATCAATGATCACTTTTACACAATTCCTATTGGACAACAGATTCAATTTCCAACATCAATTAATGATAGTGATGTATGTGTTTCATTTTAAACTTTTATACAAATATTTTACGAAACAACTCGAAAATTTTGCATACTTTTGCAAAAATCTTTTTAGGAGCGTTTCGTTTAACTTTTGCCACAATTTTTGGGAAAGAATTTCCAAAATTTCGCAGAAAACTAGCATAAAACCAAACTTTAACATATTGCAGGTATTGCTTAAAATTAACTAATTAACCATTATTTTTACTACCAAATTTCACCGCACCTCCGGCTACGGCTGCCGGCAAGTTTCGTTGACCACCGGCTCCGCCTCCGGCTCCGAAATTTTTCACCCCCGGTTGCAGCCTGCTACCTTCTTACGTCAGATATTTCGCCTCCCAGTGAGTCGAATTTTACTCTGGCGGAGTCTAATTTGAACTTTAGGCTGAAAGTCAATTTGACTCACCGTTTTTTGCAGTGAACGTTTTTTATGGCCCTGAAATGTTTCCAACAACAACATGTGTTCAGCAGTATGTTTGGCCTGTAGTACAGTCCCAGATGGCATAGTGCCGAATATGACAAATTCAACGGGAGTGGCAAACTGCTAGTTCGAAAATATGAAACCGACCTGAAAATTTACTACGAACCATTTTTTGATGTTTTATCTTTCAAGTTGCTAAACGACAAACGCTTTGTTAGACTGAAAAACATTTACATAAAGCTCGATACTATACTCAGGTGGGACGATATAAAACTCAAACACAGGCTTTTGCGAGCGAGAACAAGTTGTAACTAACTATGTGCAGCGAAGTGAAATAGTGAAGGAACGAAATACTAGCGGGCATCCTGACGCAATTTTAGCGTTTCGCATAACACTCACACCTGTGTGTTCTGGCTTCAGCGTCTGTAGTCTAGACGTCAGCATCTTGTCCCGGTTGCTTTTGGTTTATGATACGGCGATTTTTCAGTAGAGGCCCATATGTTCACTTGATATGCCTGCAAACTGTGCATGAGTGTGGGAGTAACAAATGCGTAATTTAAATTTTACACGGTGCGAATGTTAAGATACGAGAACCAAAATTATGTCAGCGGTCTTTTCCTTATATTTTTGAAAGCTGGAACCGAAAAGCTGAGTATTACTTGAGATCCGTATCGAATACTTATATACTTACTTTACAACTGTTATGTCGACCGGACATTTAGCACCAGGAGCACGTTGGCGGCGAACCCATGATTTGAGAGATTCTGAGTCCGGACCCATTGCGATTTTGACGAATTCTATTCCGATTATTTATATACTTCGAAAACTTGTTCATACGGATAATGTCGTTTAACCCTTTTACTCATAGAGTATACTATGAGCAACTAAATACAAGTAATATACGACCAACACAGACACTGTGAACAGTGTTTAAAAATTTTAAGATATATGTGCAGTGAAAAATCACTACAAGACGTGAGAGCCTACTCGGGCACGAGCGTCAAGCTACTATAGCTCAGTGGTCATCATAAACGCCTCCCACCCGTGAGACTAAGGATCGAATCGTACCGTGAAATTAGATTGTCATATGAAATTTACAATATTCGTGTGAGAAAGGGTTAAAATTAAAAATATTACGAACTTGGCTATCTTGTTCGCAAGTCGGATATTTATGCAAAAGATTTAAACCTGTGAATTTAAACATCAGATGCAATATGCATTTAAATTATTTCACAAGATTACTTTAACGTCGTAATTTTCAAGCATAGTCTGTGGAAGTGTCTTTAGCCAATAAAAGATAAAGATGGCGGGACACCGGAAAGTATGCAACAGAGCAAACATCGGCCTGTGACGGCCTGGGCGAATTCTCAGGACGAAACGATTAGCTTAGACAAATCTTTCCATTGGGAAAGACCGCCTGGGCTAATTTTCGGGATGGGGAAATCACACGGTGGAAATGCAGCCGGTTATACCACTTTTACATCGTTGTCTTATTTTTAGCTTTCGAAAAACATGAAGCCGGATAGCAGATCGATAAGCGTTTCTCCACCACCGCCTCCAATTGCGTCAATACCTAAACTTCGCAGCATCGAAGCAATGTCAGCATTCCGAAACACCGCTTCCAATCAAACATTTCCAACCGATCCTCTCAATTCGACAAATAAATATTATGATCAAAAGTTGTCTGATCGAGACCAATACTACAATACCGCCGGCGAAGATGGTAACTGCTGTCACTTTTCTATTGAGCAGAGATACAGAGTTTTCTTATACAACGAATTCAGACTCCTCACAGCAACTGTTGCCGTTGTGTAGCGACCTAAAGGATTTATCTTCCGGCCCATGTGTAGAACAGGGCCGGATCGTTTTCTGGAGGGGTTATAATAGAGTCAGTTTAAGCTTTAAACTAATTTGTTTGCTTAGGCTTAGGCTTAGGAATAGGCTCATCCATACGCTTAAGTAGGCTTGGGCATACTGTGCAAAAAGCGGCGAGTCAAATTGACTGTTTCTGAAATAGGCTTTTCCTGACTACACAAACTGTGTCAAAATTCGACTCCGCCAGAGTCAAATTCCACATTCTGAATCACACGTTTGATTCTGGCGGAGTCGAATTTGACTCAGTTTGCGTAGCCCCGTAGAGCCTATTTCGGAGACAGTCAATTTGACTCAATATTTTTTGCAGTG
This sequence comes from Enoplolaimus lenunculus, assembly GCA_030248215.1. NCBI lineage: Eukaryota > Metazoa > Nematoda > Enoplea > Enoplida > Thoracostomopsidae > Enoplolaimus > Enoplolaimus lenunculus. Next base: position 323,984 of record JASANG010001276.1, read on the forward strand.
TAGGCTTAGGCTCAGGAATATGCTTATACTACTGTTCCGGCCCTGTTCTATACATAGGCCCTTCCTATCTACAAACTGTAAATAATTTGTTTTGAACCAATTGCTAGCCAGTCGGAATACACTGTATATACTTTTTCACTTATGCAACAAAATCGAAGTTGTTCGATGATATATTCCAAGTATATAAACCTCCCATTGATATATAAATGTTTTTTGACGAACACGTGTTGTTTTTGATGTGTTTTTAAAGAGTCCAGCATACAATAGCTTTTTTATATACAGGGTTTCAGAGACTCCGTATTATACCATGGGCGGAATCAGCGGACGATCGCCGCCAGAATCTTCCGCAGTTACCGCAAAAGAAACTGCACAACTCCGCGAGCAACAAGCAAGAATACTGAAATTGACCGAATTGCAATTACAACTTAAAATCGATGTGTTAAGACTTGAAAAGCAACATTTACTCAATCAACGACAATGTAATTGTATTAATGACGTTTCAACTCCTACGATACCACCACCTCCAGAATGGATTTCACCTAAATCGTCTGCTACTCAAAATGATAACAGAAATAATTATTATGAGCAACCGATTAATCGATATCATTAAATTATTGTGAAGTTAACAGTGGACGCACGTCTTTCAACGTATAAGGATGCGTCGCGCTGTAGATTCATCCCTTCCCTGTACTGGCCCATGTAAAGATCAGGAGCGGAACGTTTTTCTGCGGAACTAGAATAGAGTAAGCTTAAGCTTTAGACTAATTTTTTTTTTGCTTGGCGTAAATAAAGTTAGGCTAAGGCTTAGGAATATGCTCATTTTTATGCTTAGGCTTAGGTTTTGGGAATTTTTTAAATTTGTTCGATGATTTTACTCACATCTCTGCTCGTTCTGGTCAATTTCTCAAGTCTTGAATAATTGCTGAAATTTGTAGAAAATGAAAATGTAAAAAAATTAAGCATGCACAGTTGGACGGCACATCGTAATTGTCTTTTTCATGCAATCAAGCATGTCTATCCATCTAAAATGCATATAACCATTACGGCCCATGTATAGAACAGGGCAGGAACAGTAGTATAAGCATATTCCTAAGCCCAAGCCTAAGCGTATGAATGAGCTTAAGCCTAAGCTTAAGCCTAAGCAAAAAATTAGTCTAAAGCTTAAACTGACTATTATAGCCCCTCCTGAAAACGAACCGGATCTGTTCTATACATATGCCACCATTACAATAGTTCGGACAATATATTTGGCTATTTCTTGAAAGTTTTTATGTGAAGTATATATTTAAAATTTCAAAAAGGTTGTATATATATTTTGGTGCCAACACCCTTCAATTGTAAACAAATATATATACCCTACATGGTTTCTTAGAAAGTAACTGATGCAGTATAAGTTTCATTGAGATTTTACCAATCTCTCTTCGCTACGCATATACTGTAGTGACCCGAATAAGAGGAAGGGACTGATATTTATTTGGCCTCTCCAGAGGGTGCCCCCTTGTTATTCGGTTACGGACTGTTATTTATTTTTAACCAACGCTCCACCGCTCTTCGTTATTTATATCCGGTACTGCAATTTCAGAATTTAAGTACGCTTTAAAGTTTCTAATTCAAATTATTTGGTCCTGGAGTCATTTATACGCTACAATTAGGGTTAATTGACATTTATGGACTTTAATTAGGGTTTAGGGACTCTATCCGCTTACGGACTTTTATTAGGGATACGGGCTCCAATTGATTTGGACTCAAAATGGGGGAACCCTCGTATTCGGGTCAATACAGTAAGGGCCAATGTAAAGAACAGGGGCGGAACAGTATTATAAGCTTATTTCTCAGCTTAAAGCGTAAAGCCTAAGCCGAGCAAAAAAAGTAGTCTAAAGCTTAAGCTTATTCTATTTTACTACCACATAAAACTGTTCGCCCCTGATCTTTACATGGGCCCATATAGGTAAGGATGCCCAAAAATAATGAAACGCTACACAGATAAATTTACTACACTAAATAGATATATACAGTTTAACAAAAATATAAAACGATTGGATGCAAAATATATAGCTAAGTCACCTAAAACAATAAATAATGTCACACGGAATGAAAAAAATTGTCACCAAAATCTCACATAACTGCGCAAAAATAATAAAAAATGAACTTGCAGAAATTGCAAAAAATTTAAACAACCTTGGAATTTCGTATGCACAGATTACTGTAGTGACCCGAATAAGCGGGGGGACTGATAGTTATTTGGCCTCTCCAGAAGGTGCCCCCTGTTATTCGGTTACAAACTGTTATTTATTTTTAACACACCCTCTGGCGCCCTTTGAACTGTCCGTTGAATTTAACGTTTTTTGCCTTGCATCAAATGCTTAAGCGATAATGCAAGGTAATATACTTTCAAAACTTACGTACGCTTTAACGTTTCGAACTCAACTTTATTTGGTCCTGGAGTCATTTATGCGCTAGAATTAGGGATAATGGACATTTTTGAACTCTAATTAGGGTTTAGGGACTCTACACGCTTACAGACTATAACTAAGGAATACGGACTCCTATTCATTGGGACTCAAAATGGGACCCCCTCTTATTCGGGTCACTACAGTATACAAACTAAAAAATAGTTCGGAAATTGGCACCAAGTAGAATGCCATGTCAGTGCTACGATAATTAACCAAACAGCATTGTATGATAACTCTATTTTTCATAAATTATCTATGAGACTCGAGCATTTTGTGCACATTTACCCTTTCTCACATGAATATTTTCTATTTCACCTGAGACCTACTTTTATGCTAGGATTCGAACTCCCATGAATATTTTCTATTTCACCTGAGACCTACTTTTATGCTAGGATTCGAACTCCAGGTAATTAACCAAACAGCATTGTATGATAACTCTATTTTTCATAAATTATCTATGAGACTCGAGCATTTTGTGCACATTTACCCTTTCTCACATGAATATTTTCTATTTCACCAGAGACCTACTTTTATGCTAGGATTCGAACTCCCATGAATATTTTCTATTTCACCTGAGACCTACTTTTATGCTACGATTCGAACTCCAGGAACTGGAGTGGGAGGCGTATACCATCACCACTCAGCTATAGGAGGTTGACGCTCGAGCCCGAGGAGGCTCTCACGTCTTGTGGTGATTTAGTACTATGTATCCGTGTTGCAATTGTTAAACACGGTGCCATATATACTATTTAACGTATATACACTGCGCTGAGTTGCCTACAGGCAACTCAATGTGAGAAGAGGTTATAGATAGTAAACTGAAAATTTTTCGCTTAACCCTTCTCAGATGAATATTTTCTATTTCCCCTGAGACCTATTTTATGCTAGGATTCGAACTCCAGGAACTGGAGTGGGAAACGTATATCATCACCACTCAGCTATAGGAGCTTGACGCGCGAGCTCGAGGGGGCTGTCACGTCTTGTGGTTTAGTACTATGTATACGTGTTACAATTGTTAAACACGGCGCGATATGTACTATTTAACGTATATACACTGCGCTGAGTTGCCTACAGGCAACTCAATGTGAGAAGAGATTATAGATAGTAAACTGAAAATTTTTCGCTTAACCCTTCTCAGATGAATTCTATTTCCCCTGAGACCTATTTTATGCTAGGATTCGAACTCCAGTGACTGGAGTGGGAGGCGTATACCATCACCAGAGACCTACTTTTATGCTAGGATTCGAACTCCCATGAATATTTTCTATTTCACCTGAGACCTACTTTTATGCTACGATTCGAACTCCAGGAACTGGAGTGGGAGGCGTATACCATCACCACTCAGCTATAGGAGGTTGACGCTCGAGCCCGAGGAGGCTCTCACGTCTTGTGGTGATTTAGTACTATGTATCCGTGTTGCAATTGTTAAACACGGTGCCATATATACTATTTAACGTATATACACTGCGCTGAGTTGCCTACAGGCAACTCAATGTGAGAAGAGGTTATAGATAGTAAACTGAAAATTTTTCGCTTAACCCTTCTCAGATGAATATTTTCTATTTCCCCTGAGACCTATTTTATGCTAGGATTCGAACTCCAGGAACTGGAGTGGGAAACGTATATCATCACCACTCAGCTATAGGAGCTTGACGCGCGAGCTCGAGGGGGCTGTCACGTCTTGTGGTTTAGTACTATGTATACGTGTTACAATTGTTAAACACGGCGCGATATGTACTATTTAACGTATATACACTGCGCTGAGTTGCCTACAGGCAACTCAATGTGAGAAGAGATTATAGATAGTAAACTGAAAATTTTTCGCTTAACCCTTCTCAGATGAATTCTATTTCCCCTGAGACCTATTTTATGCTAGGATTCGAACTCCAGTGACTGGAGTGGGAGGCGTATACCATCACCACTCAGCTATAGGAGCTTGACGCTCGAGCCCGAGGGGGCTGTCACGTCTTGTGATTTAGTACTATGTATACGTGTTACAATTGTTAAACACGGCGCGATATGTACTATTTAACGTATATACACTGCGCTGAGTTGCCTACAGGCAACTCAATGTGAGAAGAGGTTATAGATAGTAAACTGAAAATTTTTCGCTTAACCCTTCTCAGATGAATATTTTCTATTTCCCCTGAGACCTATTTTATGCTAGGATTCGAACTCCAGTGACTGGAGTGGGAGGCGTATACCATTACCACTCAGCTATAGGAGCTTGACGCTCGAGCCCGAGGGGGCTGTCACGTCTTGTGATTTAGTACTATGTATACGTGTTACAATTGTTAAACACGGCGCGATATGTACTATTTAACGTATATACATTGCGCTGAGTTGCCTGCAGGCAACCCAATGTGAGAAGGGGTTAACATAAACAAAATATCATTTATTATGGCTACGATAAATCTGATATCAATTTTGATATTGTTTGACATTCTATAATATTCTGCGACACAATATACAGGTCCATTTCACAATCCAATGGGAAGCATATGCCCATCAGGTGGCTTAATATTGATAAGTATTTTGTCAATTTTAAAAAAACCTTGATCATGTACTGATACATAAAAACGATGCAAACGTTTCGCTTTTTGCTCCAACTCTTTCGCAGTTTCTTTGAGCTTTCGAGGCTTTTGGTCTGCCAAATTAATATCAAATTCGGAGTCATACATTTCATCGCCTGAAATTATTTTTTTATACAAACAAGTCTGCTTCGGAGCATCGGGAAGGCAAATCCTTTTGGGAGTGATTTCATTTCGATATAGAAGAACACATTTTAATTAAATTAAACAGCTAAAAGCAAGCTGACCACCACTGGCGTGGCCCATGTTACTTTAACGGGCGTCCAGGTTTCTGGTGGGTTCACACGAGTAGGTTTAGATTCTAGACATTTTTTTGCTTAGGCTTAGGCTTAGGCTTAGGAATACGCTTAATCTACTGTTACGCCTCTTAAAGTAACATTGGCCATTGGCGTTATGTATATTCTGTTTTAATTTTTAAATAAACCTAACAACTGAAAAAATCCATATGTGGTCAAGCGTGATCGTTAAATTTGCACATTCTCAGCTATTTCAACCATATTTTTGTTTTACACAATTGACCAGATTGTAATACTTCTCTTTGCGGGATCCCTATAGTATCAACAATGAAACGACAGTCACAAAACACGTGTGTAAATTTTGCATAATCGAAGGGGCCAACGTTAGTTTAAGAGACGTAACAGTAGGGTCCATGTATAGAACAGGGCCAGATCGTTTTCCGGTGGGAATGAAATAGAGTCAGTTTAAGCTTTAGATTAACTTTTTTGTTTAGGCTTAGGCTTAGGCTTAGGAATATGCTCATTCTTACTCTTCGGCTTAGGAATACGCTTCTACTACTGTTACGGCCCTGTTCTATACATTGGCCAACAGAAGTATAAGAATATTCCTAGCCTATACGCCTCAGCGCAACGAAACGCCTATGACTATGCCTCAAAGCTTGATACTGACCGACAAAACTAGTCTAAAGCTTAAGCTTACGCTAATTGTACAGTTCTGTCGAACAGCAGTGTACGCCCCTTGATGTAACCTGGGCCATTGAAAGAGTCGAACCTGGCAACGCCATAATCCGAATGTTATCCACGGTAGCAAATGCTTGGGGGCAATACGTCGTGACACCTTCAACCATTCGGCGCTGTGCCGCTTCCACCAGATCTTCTAAACTGCTGAATGCAGATAACCGGGCCAATTCATATACTTGTGGCGGCGCAAGCCCAAGTTTACGGCTAGAAAACTGTGCTATTGCATCTTCAGGATCGATCCACTGAAGAATGGAGAAACAACTGTTGGCAACATGGAATAAAATGTCTTGAGGTGTTGGATAAACACGTCATAAACAAATCAAGCTTGTGGTTTATAGCTGGTGAATCCAGCAGGATGCAACTGGATATCCGTTTCCGCATTCGTTATAGATACCAAAAAAAATTAGCATTTATTATTCGCAAAGTTATTTGTAAACCACTCAAAAATAATAGAGTTGTTCATTGTACACAGATAAGCTACAATTGTTCGATGTGAAATAAAATTCAAATTCAACCATAACCTTGACAATTTTAGATACTTTCGCAATTTTTTTTCTATAAAATTTTAGTTAGCCGTGTTAAAATTACTTATTTCAATTGTGCTTGTAGAAAACAAAAACAAAACACGTTTTAAACATTTTCACATTTTCCGTTATATTCAACACTGTTCAGATATATCCATATATTAAAGCTGGAATGCCCCACATACGTATTTTGGGCAACTTTCCAGCATTAATTTGTTTATAATATTATTTTTAAAAACAGAAACGTGATTGTTCTCTGAAAAAAAACTTGCATACAGATTGTTGTGTGCTCGCTAACTTTTGTGCATTGCGCAAACCTGGCTCACTAGTTTATATTATTTGTTTGCACCATGGAAAACAATAAATTATTATTCAACAAAATAGGTTGCGATATGCAACAGGTTATTAATCAACCATTTTGCAACCATCCGGCTGGGTTAACAACTACTGATCATTATTCAGTCTCACAGTGCAATGGATAACATAACGGACCGAAAAATAGGCCCATGTATAGAACAGAACTGCAACAGTAGTAAAAGCATATTCGTAAGCCTACGCGAATGGGTGAGCCGATTCTTGAGCCTAAGCAAAAAAAACTTAGTCAAAAGCTTAAGCCAAGTCTATTACAGCCCTGCAGAAAAATATCCCGACTGTGTTCTGAGCGGAAAAATATATAAAACGAAACGCTGGATATAACGGAAAACACTTTTCAGGTGTCGTTACACGAATTATAAGCTCAAAATTCAATTAACACACATAAATATATTTAAGTCAACCAGCATGACTATAAAACAATTGTTTACAAATTTGACCATATTCATTACACTCCATATGCCGGCATTGATCGGCTGTTTTTAAAACCGTTCATGCATTTCATTGCTAAGTAAGGGTTGCGCTATACTCGCCGCACGCCACCGGAAGCCGCGCGCGCGGCACTGTAAAAATTTTGCCGCACGCCGCCAAACGCCGCTGTAAAACATTAATAAATGGTGCGCGACGCCATGCGGCGACGCGCGCCGATGTCCGGCTCGGCAAAGTATAGCACAACCCTTAGGCTTAGCATTCATTAACACAAGCAGCTTAATTTACAACGAATGCAAAAAACTATTTTAGAAGCGAGATTTTTTTAGATACAAACGAGAAGCTGAGTCCACTTTGGGGCATGCAGGCCTGAATGCATTTCGAAAGGAAGTGCAGTGCACAGTGCGCACTGGCGAACATTTTTGGTGCAAAATCAATACATTTCATACAGAATGCGCTTAAAAGAAACAAACATTACACAATACAATATATATAATGGGTAAAGCGTGTAAAATATGCTAAATAGCCATTATTCCTTTGTGCGGAGCATAAAAATACCAAAGCAAATTAAAATGGTAATTTGAAACATTCTTTTATAGTATTCTGTTGCACAACTGCGAAAATTGTTAAATTTAACATCGTTCTGAGTTCTGTAATATTACAACAGAACAGTAACGTAGTGACCCAAATAAAAGATTTAGGTAATATAACTATAGGATACCTATTTTGAACCAGAATCAATAGACGTCTATTTTCCTAACAGAATACCGTAAATCAATAGGAGTTCAAATGTGCGAAGCCGACACTATTATTCGAAGTTTCGTCGTAATTCAGAGTTAAAACAACAAATGAACTACAATGTTATACACATTTAAGTGTTTTCCATTAATTGACAGTAATAATATTCATCTTCCAAACATTTGACTCGTCTGAAATACAAAAAATGACCACAAATTACGACTGATAATACAAAACACGGCGTAAAACACTTAGTTCAGTTCATATAATTTAAACGTTTTTAAACGAATGCCATTGATTTGCAAAAATGAACGCTTAAGCCGGTACATGAATGTAACTGCAACAAATTGAGCTAAAACCTGACATAAATCGAGCATGAAGTTAATGTGTCACTTGATAATAATTGCGGCCTATGTAAAGATCACGGGCGGAACGTTTTTCTGTGGGACTAGAATAGACTAAACTTAAGCGTTATACTATTTTTTTGCTTGGCTTAGGCTTAGGCTTACGAATATGCTTATAATACTGTTCCGCCAATGTTCTTTACAGTGGCCATAATTGCATTCTTCAAATGTGAAAAACTTGAAACTGTTAACACAAAATATTGTCACGCGAAAAAATGAATGTTATTAGAATGACCCACGTACCATCATTGAAGTCTGCGTCGGCAACATACATTCGCAGCATACGTTTATTGAAATTTCTTCCCATACCCACGGTTCTTCGAATCGCGGTTCATCAGAGTCAATTTGGCGTTGTATGTCTTCTTCAGACAACCCGTATTTGGAATAGTCTTCGGGTCGAAGCGTGATACAGTCTTTGTCACTAACCCGTCGCAAAACCTGAAATAACAATACCCACAATAAAAACGACAACAACACCAACAGCAGCAGCAATAATTAATAATAATAACAACATAACAACAACACAACACAACCACCACCACCACCACCACAACCAACAACAACAACAACAGCCCTTTTTACTTTTAGGACCGTCCCGGTTTCCGGTGGATTTCTTAAACAGAAGGCTTCAACTCTAGACTACATTTTTTCCTTAGGCTTAGGAATGCACTTTCTTCAACGCTTAGGCTTATGGCTTAAAAATATGCTTAATCTACTGTTACGGCCCTAAAAGTAACATTGGCCACAACACAAACAATAATAATACCGTCAAAGCGAAAGAAATATCACATATGGGAATTAAAAACCGCTGGCGTTTCGAATAAGTTGCAAACACAACAAGCTACAAATTATCGCTCTTCTGTTTAGGTAAAACCCACTCAGTCAAATTCAAACAAAACTTTTTCTGCTCTTGCATTTTTTGCCTCCACAGACTTAAGGCTTAGGTTTTTCAAAAGGCTAACCTAAGTATACGCCTAACCTACTCCAAATCCTTCCACCTATACGATGTTTTTTAAGTAAACCTAAACCTTAAGCCTAAAATATGTGTGGAAAGTGTCCAATAAAATCAAATATCCACTAACTTTAACGTAAAATCCTTTGCCAATACACGTAGACCGACCGTACCAACACGTATTCGAAGTACAAGTTGCGTTGCGAATATACTGCGGGAAACGATTGCTACCAAGATCGACCCAGTCAACCACAGTATCACAATGCCACAATTGACTGTTGACACGTTGTCGGATCAATTCTTGTTGTCTATCGCTACTGTCTAAAAAGTTATGATTACTTAAATTGATTTCTGCTTGCCTGCTCATCCTGATTTGATTATTTTCGTGGTTGGTTGCTTCAGTCGGTTGAGTGTGATTAATGTCATCAACAGGTTGTTGCGCAGATCGTTCAAACCGGCGACGATTATCAAGCACTTGTAGTTCTCTATTATATGTTCTATCCCGCAGTCTGACCCACGTAGCACCATGACGACCCTGATCTCGATTGCTATCACGTAAATACCAATCTGTTTGAGTACCAGACGGACTATGGGTACGAGTGCCCGAGGTACGAGGCGTTCCGTCGGATAGCGATTCAGAATTAGCCAGGTTAGACCTGTGACGATGGGCTGAAGACGGCGCCAGCGCAACTGCATTTGCATATAAACGCGCTTTTTCGTTAACAATTTTCAGTGACAATTCTGCGACTATTTCTTTGTCGGAAAATGTTAAATTTGGCTTACTGACGTGTTCGTTGTACAAGCGTTCAAGCTCTTGGAGCCGTGGACTTGTAAACTGATTCAGAGACGTCAAGTGGGGCATTGAATGCGAATCGACAGGCTGGCGATTGCCTTCAAGTAGTAGACCGCCGTTGAATTTAGTCGCGTTTAAGTTGACGGCATTATGTTTAAAAGTTCTGGCAGCCGTTTCTGTACGCGACGATAAGTCTGGATGTCTGCGTTGAGTCAAAAACCACGGCGCGGTTTGTGTTTCACTTTGTTCACGTCCGCCATCTCTTAGCCGGACACCACTTCTGGAATTATCGGCGCGAGTTTGAGCGGCACGACCAGACTGCCTCGATATCTGCCGAATTAATGATCCATGTGGATCGTGTCGTTTAACAAGTTGTAGCAAATCTGAATACGGGCCCGACGTAATTAACTGGCGATGGCCTGGGACGGCGTAGAACGATTGATGATTTTGGAAGCGTTGACCGTTGACTGTAGCGGTTGGCGATGCGTAAGTTCTTTCGTTTGGTTGCAGCTTTTTCGCACGAAACGTTGTTTGAGATAACGTTGACGGCAAAGGTGATATTATGTTTGCGCCTGAAAAGCAAATATGTTAAAATACATGCGATCGACGCGTCGCACCGCCAAAAAAGCCATTTTGCTTGCTACTTCATGGTTCCCCGTGAAAAAAATCGTGCACGTGCCCTATATGCCAGCGATGGGCGCTCTCGGTCTCGGCATCTGTGTCGGTAAGTCTCGGGATTTCGTTGGTCTCGGTCTCGGTTTTTTCAGACTCGGTGGTTTACACACCGAAATCAAAGACGTGAAAAAGCGATAAGCAATCACAAAAATTTTCCTTCGATCGCAGCTTTGGCCCGGAAATACTTGCGCATTTCGCCTACCAATGCAGACAATGACGGATTGTGAATTCAGCAATTTGAAAATCAGAATGACCCCTTCGGTTATCCAAAATTGAAATTTTTGAAAGGAAACCCAAAACGCTTTGATTTTATTGTGCCACAGCACAAATAGTTGCATTTTCGCATTTAAAACATTTAACGCATCGTTTAAAAAATTATGGGTCATCCGCATTTTATAACGTCACACAAGGTTAAAAACTTTCCCAGTCTATTCGGTTTGCAGGGGAGCAAAAACAACACTATAGCGTGTAATAAAATGAGAACGTCAGAAAATTTGATATCGTTGTCGCAAAGTAGCAAATATCTACAAAAAATGCTTTCGCACACGTATTTCGTTGATCCATCTTCAATTCCAAGTTTGAGTTACTAACAGTTTGTGAAACTAAATCAACTGCTAAACAGAACAAAAACAAAGTAGTAAAAGCACAAATCCATATCGCTCACCTGGAACGTCAATTTCACCAGGATCTGTCTCGGTTTCGACCACAGAAAAATCCGTATAATAATCACCAGTTGAATCGAATGTCAATCGACTCGGACGATGTATCGATTGGTATCTGAAAAATTCAAATAATTAAATGAACTAAATTGATAAAGACACTACTTTACAGTATTTTTAAAAAAATTAAAAGTAACGTTTAACTTTGTCCTGGAGCTGGCCTGGTAATGGGCGGGCTACTTTTCTCGTTCTTCTTTAGACTACTTGACCGCTACACAAACGGTTTGAAGAGATGGCCGATCGCAAAAAAGTCCGCCACAGAGATGTACTCGCAAACTTGTTTTCACGTTTGGCGAGGCCTGACAACTAAGTATAACCCTAAACCTACATAATTCTAAAATGTAAGTTTAAGTCTAAGCATAAAATTCTCCAGTCCACTTGTCTCCCCGTGGACAGGCCATATACTTAACTTGGGCCGTTATGAACAAAATTATGTTAATTACATAATTAAGTAGTCTGAGAACTACAGTTGTCAACGCACAAAATTACAATAAATCGTAGCAAGTCGTAACCAAATTGATAGCCATTACGCTTCCATTATTCCGGCATTTATCAAACTTTAAACGTCATATACCGTCCAAAAATTACCTTTCATCATACGACGTTCCCAACATCCGACGCAGTTCAGCAACTGGTTTAGGACCAGTGCCACAATATCGTCGGCCACGGACAGCTGGCGAAATCGTTTCCAACGACACCTGTTGCGGATAAACAGCTTCAAACCGATCATTACTTGAAACAATTGGCGTATTTGTCACACCATCGCGCAAACCAGAATCACTGTTGTCATTATCATCAACGCTATGCGTTTCAGTACTCGTAATGCGATAGCTATCATCCGAACGTCCGTTTGAGCTGAGCGTTGTCATTTCCAATCCGTCGCAATAATACTTAGGCGACAATGGATTATAGACGGCAACTAAGAGCAACAAAAGCAACACCGCAAACAAATATGTTGCGCATGCAGTCAAATGCGATACAACACATACAGTCATTACTGCAGCACAACGTAACGCGACAGTGTCGACACGACATAATAAATATGTACGATAAAGTGTGTTTTTGAGTTCGACGTCAAGTCCACCAATACAGGCCATCTAATAATAACAATCGGCATTTAACAGCTTACCACAGTCGACGACCAATTGCGAACAATTGCAGTTTATGACCGTACGTGCCGCATTGATATTGAACTGATTGCTCGACGACTTACATATTATTCGATTATATATTATAACAATCATCGTATTATTCTAAATTTAAAAAGATTATACTATACTCGGCAAAAAGGGTTTGAGCAGCGTAATTATGCAAAAAAAAATTTTCAAAATTGAATCCTTTTTAAACAAACGCACTGACTGAAGGATAACCACTAAAACACCTCGGGATTGTAGGTAGCACAATATGTTATATATGTTTTGCCATCGTTCAAAACAAATGCTACAATTAGAGCAACAGCGATGGATCTAAGATTTGTTCGGGGTACGAACGCGTTTAAAAAATATCGGGAACCCAACAGAAGCGAGCGATCAAGCAAAAAGAAGAGTCGTATAAGAATATAAGTAAAACTGCGAAAAAACCTTGGCAAGTGATGAGCCACCAGACGCAGCTGGTTTTGTATTGAATTCCAGATACAATATTTTCAAAAGTTTTTCGTGGGTCAGGCAGGCTGGCAGGCTGATCGATTCGTTAGATAGCATGGGTGCAACCAGAATTCTGATTCCGATTCAAAACGAGTTCCGATTCCGATTTCGATTGCACAATCAATCAGAATCAGAATTTTGAAATTTTAATTTTAATCACACCTTGTTATGATATGTTGCATAAAAATTCTGTATTATTTATCTGTTAAATTGTTTTCGATCAGTTAACTTATCAATCATTGATTGTAGTTTAGCTTTACAGAACCAAAAATCATCGCCAATTTGTTCACGCGACCTTTTGGAAAATTGTTGGACGCCAACAGATACCTATATCAACATTATATATTTGTCAATACAAAATTATTCGTACAGTTGCAAAATTATCAGTTCCGATTCCGATTACAATTCCGGTATAAATTTTCTGACACCCTGCTAGATAGATAGACAGATAGATAAGCGGTTGTATATGATATAACGCCAAAATAGGCGCTCGTGTAGGCAAAAGATTGCTTTGATTACCCAATCTAATACCGTATTAATGTGATTCTTTACCCGCGTAAAATTTCATAAAAAAACTTGAAGCCAAATAATGTACAATAGTGACCCGAATAAGAGGGGGGACTGAAATTTATTCGGACTCTAGAGTGTACCCCCTGTTATTCTATAATGAATTGATATTATTTTTAAACCGCCCTCCGCCGCCCTTCATTACTGATATATACCGTTATGCAACTACAAGTTGAGATAAACGTTTGTAAGCAGAATGAACTTTCAAAACTTAAGTATGCTTAAAGATTCGAACTCAGCTTTATTTGGTCCTGGAGTCATTCTGCACTACAATTAGGGACAATTGACATTTATGGACTCTTATTAGGGTTTAGGGACTCTATTCGCTTACGGACTTTTATTAAGGATACGGAATCCTATTGATTGGGACTCAAATGACGACCCCCTCGTATTCGGGTCACCACAGTAGAAAAACTTGAATTTTGAATCAGTTTCTACCGAACGAGTGAGAAATAAGTAGCGAGTAACATCAATGCACTGTAACATTACACAATTGTATTCAACGCAGCACAGAAAAAAATAAGGTCGGGTAATGGTAAAGGAATTTTGCATGGGCAAAGGCGGGTAACGAGTGAATAAATGCACGGGATGATCCCCGTCTCAAATTCTGTACCACACCCGCGTTTATCCGCGGGTTGAGACCCACTCTGGCAATAATCCACATGACAAAACCTAAGTCAGGGGAGGGGAACTTGATTCAAATCAGGTCAGGGTCATATACGCGGGAACACAATATATTACAATATGTAGTAAAAAAATCTGGTCAGCGTAGCAAGAAAGAAGCAAAATGTTATTTTACTAATTTGTAATGTAAACCTTGCCATTTTTTTCATAAAATCCTTATTCGTGTGTTTTGGCTCGAAAACAAATTTTTCTAATCACAAAATTTGAGAGCACCAAAATTTGCTGTGACACTGACCAAACCTAGGTATATATTCGAAAAGGAAATTTTATGGTATAGCGCATAGATTCCGATTACAATTCCAAATCAAAACGCGTTCCGATTCCGATTGTACAATCAATTCAAATCGGGATTTTTAAATTTTAATTTTAAGCCTACTTGTTAAAATTCGTTGCATAAAAATTCTGTATATATCGTTGATTTTAAAAATAGCAAGATTTGACTGTGATTAAGCTTTACAGCACCAAAAATCATTGCCAATTTGTTCACGCGACGTTTATTCAATATTGTTTCCACACCCAACAAACACACTAAATCAATAATTTATTTATTTATTGATGCGAATTATCCGTATAGTCACAAAATTGGTAGTTCTGATGCCGGTATTAATTTGCTGTTCCGATTCCGATACAATTCAATTCCGCTTCGCACCCACGTATAGCTCTTATTATAAATGCGTGTTGAAACAACAAAAGTAAATTATGCTATTTATAATATTCATCGTTTGCAAAACACTAAACCACTAAACAGCGCCGTATCATTTTCTGCCTTCCGCCGGAAAAAATATCAAACGGAGCGCTTATAACCTTCAGAGCCATAGCTCGAATAGTAATTCGGGTAGCTATAAAGTCCCAAAAAAATTTAGACTCTACGATCCAAAACGTTAGTCAAAATCTCATCAACGGTGCATTTTTCTTGTCAGTCTGTGTTAAAGCTTCGAGCGGGGGGGGGGGGATATCAAACGCTGTTCCCCTTACATACGCCCTTGACAACCTTTAAAGCAATGTTCAGTCATAGCCAAATAATCCCCGTGTAATTATTTTTATTGTCCTCGAAAGCAATAAAACAGGATGAAAAATGACAAAACGACGTAACCTAAAAAAACCCCTCAAACCATACACATATTGACTTAAATATATGCTATAATACGATTGAAATTATGTATTATACAAATCTCCTAATTTTAAAATGTACAAATCTGGTCTCTGTTTAGGTTAGGGTATACAGAAACCGATATCTTTCATAGTTCTTCATACAAGTGTATGCAGTTACAAACATAAAACTGGTTCACACACACACACTGTTTGTTGCCAGCATTTTGTTGTTCAAGCATACCGTTGCAAAACTGAATTCGCTGGTTAACAGGGTGAAGCCGGACGTTCACAGCGCTGGCCAATGTTACTTTGAGCGGCGTAACAGTAGGTTAAGCGTATTCCTAAACCTAAGCCTTAGCGTTGCAAAAATGAGTTCGTAAGCCTAAGCAAAAAGAATGTAATCTAGACTCTAAACCTACTCTTTTATAACCCCAACCAGAAACCTGGACGCCCCTTAAAGTAACATGGGCCAAAGTACTTCAGCCGAAGATCGACAGACTTTTGGTGAAGTCAAAGGTGAACAAATCGGTCGGCGTTTAAACTGGACGAAAATGAAAATTAGTCAGCTGAAGATAAATATTGAAATTACCAATTTTTCTATAAAATATTTTCAAATTTTTTTTACAATTTAATTTCGAAAGTTGGCCAGGGTCTTTTTCGTTATCCCCCCAGCCCGTGTTTACCCAAAAATCGTTGGATTTATATATTTTTGTTGCATATTTGAGCTTCTTATAACTTCCCCTGATCATTCCACGCCTAAGTTTAAATTTTTGAAAAATTCGATTATTAAGGCACCGCGGTCCCCCATGGGATCCAAAAACTTGGGATTCAAAAACTTTTTTGTCAAAAAGTTTGACAAATTATATACCATTCGATGCAGCTTGCGGATCTGAGTCCAATGGGATTAAATTTTTTGCTATCAGACGATTGGTTAACGAGTTATTGTCAAATAACTGATTTGGCGCGCTGCCAACGATTTGGGTCGGCGCCAAATCAATTACTTGACTCCATATAATTCGTTCCTCCGGACCTTAAAAATCGAACTTTTCATAAATTCAAATTTAGGCGTGGAATAATCAAGGGACGTCAAGAGATACTCAAATATGCAAAAAGTTTCCGAATCGAACCAATTTTTGGGCAAACGCGGGCTGGGGGGATAACGGAAAAAAAACACAGTTTAGAAACAAACTCCTGTGATCGACACAACTTTTGCATTGATACGAAAATATTTCACTATCAACATTACGGAATCTCCGGCAAAAATTTTAACGAAGCTTAAAGTTTGGGTCGATTTTCATTAGGGATATGCCGATTAACCGGCATCGGCACTGTAAAAAAATTGCCGATTCTTTGCCGATACTTTTTGCACATAACAGTCGGTTGCAATGCTATCAATTACATTTCTGGGCGCACAATAGTGTCTGCTTAGGAAAATTGTTCTCTCTCTTGCGTTTGCGTTTGAAAAAATTAATTGAAATTAACCGTTCTTATGAAATTATAATCGTTTATGGTGGTTAGCGTTTAAGCCTTCATATAATAACGTAATGTAGTATTCTATCTGCTTATTAAGCATGGTGTACTAGAAGTTGGAATCGGCATCGGCATCGGTGTCGGCAAAAATTTTGGTATTGGCACATCCCTAATTTTGATCTACAGCTACATTTATGGCTATATTTTATGTTACTTTGCATCTGTTATATTGTTTATCCAGTAACCATAATTACTCTGAGCGAAATTTACTATCCTGAACCAAAACCTGCCTTAGAAGCGGTCCAATGATTAAGACAGAATGCTAAAACATTCGAAATCACATGTTTGTGTTCTTGTCAAACCGGCTGAATCAATTTTCAGAAACTTAGAACGTGCCGTTCAGGTCCTCAATCCATGATTCAATGGGCCAATGTTACTTTAAGGGGCGTAACAGTAGATTAAGCGTATTCCTAAGCCTAAGCCTAAGCGTTGCAAAAATGTGTTTCTAAGCCTAAGCCTAAGTAAAAATACAATCTAGAACCTAAAACCTACTCTTTTACGAAAACCTTTACACCCCTTAAAGTAACATGGCCATTCAATGAATTTGGGTTCCGATATGTCAAAATTCGCATGTTTCTATTGTCCGTCTAAGATTCGGCTTGCTTAAAGTGGTACGTCAAACAACATTTGTCACTCTACAGTATTTTTGTCCACATGAAGCGATTTTTCGAAGTCAAGGTTTCGATTCTGCAAAATCACAACGGGTTTGAATTCGCTGAAATGTTGAATTCCGTACCACTGCGCTTACTTGTCAATTAAAAGTGAAAGAAATATAAAACGTACAACAATGCTGGTTCAGAAGCTTAACATAAGTTCGAAGATTATTGAAACTTCAAACCAGGGCCCGTATTCTCAAATGAGTATAGCAACTATCATCAGTTAATAATAGATTTTTAAACTCGCTCACTATTGCAGTTGTTGAGCTCAAACTTGGTACAGCAGTACAGCAAATCAAATGCGAATAATGTACGAAATTTTCAGTCTCAGCATTTACTGGTTCGAAAGTTACAAGACCTATCACTAACTGGTAATAGATGCTACACACATTTGAGAATACGGGCCTGAAAATAATTCGAGGATACCAAGAGAAATTAATCTAACCTTACCTTCTCTACCTAACAGGTAAGAATGTAGATGTAGAAAAGATTGCTGGACTTCGATTGAAAATTACAACAACATAGTTAAAATTGTGACATAACATTTGTAATTTATATCAAAACAAATATATAACGTTGCGGTTGAAAATACAAAAGGTCAGATGTGCAGTATTGCATGCAGGTATTACAAACCGGTGATTATATCATTATTATCTGATCAACACGGTTTTATTAATATTACAATTAAACACTTACTATAACTTTTCGCTTTGAAGAAAAGAAACCTAACTCAATATTAATATTTCATTAGCCAATCCTCCGCAAAAGTTTCCATAGTTCAATTTGTCGTTTAAACGGCTGTTCGAATAAACTTTGCCCTCACTGATAATTTTTGTATTAACAAATATAATATTGATTTAAAGTGTTGTGTTGGCTGGTACCAGTTTTCAAAAACATCGCATGAACATATTAGCGATAAATTTTGGTTCTGTGAAGCTAAACTACAATCGATTATTGATAAGTTAACTCATCAAATTCAATTTAATAGATACAAAATCATACAGAATTTGGCCCATGTATACTTTGCTTCCCTCCCAAAACGCCGTCCCAAGTAAAAAAATTGATAGGTTATATTTGAGGTGGGATTTTGGGATCTCGGGGTTTTGTGATTTCAATAAAATTTATCGCAAGCAATTCCTTGGGCTTAGGCTTAAGTTTAAGATTAAGTAGGTTTCAAATTAGAAGTTTATTCGTAAGATCTGGCGTAAGCAGGAATGTAGTGACTTAGGCTACGTTTCAGATTTAGGTTTAGACTTTAAGCTTAAGCATAGTTTTAGGCTTAGGCTGAGGTTTGGGAATTGTTTTAAACATAGACTGAATCTAAAATGTACGTAGGGCTAAGACAGCAAACAGCATTCGCTAAGGCTTAGGCCGAGGCTTTATGAATAGGCTTTGGTTAAACATGGATTAGATCTTAAATGACGCTTGGGCTTAATCTTAGGCTTAGGCTTATTCTTAGACTTAGGCTTTAGGAGCAGGCTTTGGTTTAAGCATAGATTAGATCTTTAATGACACAGGCTTTTGTTTACGCTTAGCCTTAGGCTTTAAAAATAGGCTTTGGTTTAAACATAGATTAGATCTTAAATGACCCTTGGTCTAAATCACAGGCTTATACTTAGACATAGGCTTAGGCTTACGCTTTGCCCTGGGTTTATTTTTAGGCTTAGGTTTAGGCTTGGGTTTAGGAGCATTCCATCTTCGACCGTATCTCGAAATCCCAATATACCAAAGTTTCGTCTTCGATTTCGGAATTCCGGTTGCACCCTGCTTAAAAACATTTGGAGCAAACGAATATTTTTAGACGTTCCTAGAAACTGAGAAATCGTTAACGATCTCACGGGCAATTGGTCACGGTCAATCTTAGCACCCCTGTGTATTTTGCTCGTATACAACGACAATTTCGTTTCTGACACTACTTTCATGTGATTTGTTACATATTCCGTAAGACAAACCCATCATAACTAATGACTTGTACTGCAATTAAATCGTTTCTCCAATGAATTTTTGCGATTTCATCATCTGAGATCAAAATTTTTAACTCCAAATGTGGGTCGATATTAATATGCAGAAATTACTTCAGCTATGTTTAATTTTAAACTAGCCGAGCGGCTGGCTTGTCACGGTATTTCGCTTGCGAGATTTTTTAGATTTTTCACTTTTAACGTGTCACCCGTTAGAAACGCCACATCAGTCATTCATTTCAAGATTACTCCAAAGGCAAAATATTAATCATAAACTCGACATACAACGAGACAGCCAGGTTTGGCCTGGTTTGTTTGAAAGTATAAACAAACACTTGATGCGAAATTTGGTCGTGTCTCGTGTTCAAAATTTCGGCTCATGTATAGAACTGGGCCGGATCGTTTTCCGGAAAAGCTATAAATAGAGTCAGTTTAAGCTTTAAACTAATTTTTTGGCTTAGGCTTAGGAATAGGCTCATCCATACGCTTAGGCTTAGGCATAGGCTTAAGCATAGGAATAGGCTTATACTACTGTTCCGGCACTGTTCTATACATGGGCCAAACTCTCTAAACCCTACCGTTTTAATTGTTAACGCCAAATTCCTACTATTTGTTTTGACCCTGTAGGCTGCGTATAATATAATTAATAATCGTCTACACACACAAAACCCATCTAATCACATTCTGTATTCTGTCGGCTGATGTTGGACCGCCAGACATTATTACATGAAACATAAGCAGCGTTGAGCAGTTTTTAATTTAATAATTGCGTGCACCTTGTATACGCACTTAGAACTCACTTTCAAAACATTGCGTACCTGGTACCAAACCATTAAAATACCGTTACGACCCTTTACAGTTTGAAACGACCGCAGACACCAATGAACGAATGTTTTCGTTGCTAAATGCAAACACCAGTCAACTTGAGTAAGCTTGACTTCTTGTGAAATAAATCCGAATTAGTGCTTCAATTTCGATCCGAATTAGTGCTTCAATTTCGATCCGAATTAGTGCTTCAATTTCGATCCGAATTAGTACTATCTGGTGTCAAAAAATGCTCTGATTGTAGTTTGTTTAGGGTTATTGCATATGACAGCTACCTGCCTCTGAACAAGGCGGGGGTTGACCAAAAACGCAACACCCAGTGGTACATTTAGTAGCATGTGTGACCACAAGACTTGCATACGCTTGTATCATGCACTCATAATGTTAATTACAGGGAGAGACATACAAAATGTGAACCTGCCAGCACGTCAATCAACCACTCAGTGTCTCACCCTCTTAGTAGTCGACCTTCTATAATCCGCATCTGCCGAATCTTCCATGCTCTCAGTATTAGAAACATGATAACCAAATAAGTAAATATTTCAGCTTTGGAATAATATTCGACTACTGCAACTATTTTCGGTTGGAGTGTGGTACTTGTGAATGCAAAAGTAGTCCATGCTATCATAGTACAACAAAACCTATGTAATATGTAATTTGTAGACCTAGATTTTCCACAACAACAAGGGCCTATGTTACTTTAAGGGGTGTCCAGGCTTCTGGTGGGTCCATAAAAGAGTAGGTTTAGATTCTAGATTACATTTTTGCCTAGGCTTAGGCTTAGGCTAAAGCTTCGGAACTCGTTGTTGCAACGCTTAGGCTTAGGCTTAGGCTTAGGAATACGCTTAATCTACTGTTACGCTCTAAAGTAACATTGGCCACGACAAGTATTGACCGGAAAGACCTTTGCTTACTAAATTGTTTACAACGTCCAATCTGCCATTTCTTATGTCTACAACATCATATCAACACCATCAGACCCAACTCAGAAATCATCAAATAAAACACAAAATGCCTCTTAAAGAAACCGCGTAGAAATTAAACAAATACGTTCTCTTTCAGTGAATTCGGAATACGTTCAGACTAACATTAATCGCAATTACGATAGTACACACATACGAGAACCAAAGTAATGACCGTAAATCACAGTTTTATTTTTAAGGCGAAATGAATTAATAAATCTATCACACACACACGTCCATTTCGCTAGCCATGTAATCCACATTTTGGATGCTGAAAAAATATCTAAACCATCGCCGTAAGAATAACAATAAACGCTATCTATCGGAGCCACAGTACAGATTAATATTAACAGCAGTAAATATAAGCACTCACATAAATTACTCATTTCGACAGCTAATATCAAAATCATTAGGCGCTAGCTATTTCGCAAAAAAATTTACACAATACGGCTACTTCCGCATCCTACGCGATACACAAGATCTTAACACTATCAGATATGCGGTATTGTGAAAGGGCATCAAGCCAAGATCCCGGCGTGCTTAGCGCTAACGTCTGAAATGTTCTTGCCTCGCCCATCCAGAGGGCCCTCGGCAAAAATTTCAAAATACGAAATTTTACCAGTAAACTTGTAATTTGTCTTTTAATACCAAAATTAGATGTGTGTTTTTTGCTCGCTATCGCTGGAGAGTATATATATTTACAATAGCATGAACAATTTCAACATTTATTACGTTTGGATGATTCCCCCGTCAACGTTGCGCAAGCCTGTCACACACTTAATAGAACGCCAATGATCCAAGCACAAACAAATTGTATAAAAAATTATTTCAAATCTGAAATCGTATTAATTAGCAGATTAGTTAATTATACTCGTGGCAGCGATTCAACTGCATGATTTGACATCGAAAATCGATGTGCACATGAATAAATTACGACCTAATTCAATTGCACACACCGTACACCAGATTGAAAACGCAAACAGCCAGCCATGTACGTAGATCAAGACACACTTATTAAGTGCTGCTAAATAGCTATGTAATTTGCCGGTGACCATCACTTATTAATCCACTGCACTGTTCACCCATACATTCTGGGGCAAAAAGTTCCATTTTACATATACTCACAACAGCAAAGGACACCTTATTTACAAGCATATTTTAGATTTACCACCAAAAAAGCACCAACTATAATTCTCTTTGCTTACTCGAGCTCATCACATTTGGGTGGAATTCATGACTTGACTTGTTTAGATCGCACTCGCAGTGTGGTTAATGTAGTGCAGTGTCCTGAACATTTATTCCGCTAGTGGGCAACTTCGGTGACTGTAGCAAATTGAATACAAAACAATCATTTAAATATGTTGTAATGTAGCAAACTAGCAACTCACACCAATTTGATATTCACTGAGCGTTCCAATGGGTCCCAAAACGTTATAAAATGTATTTGTTCAAAACTTTTAATTTGGATATGAGCTGATCAGGAGAGGTAATGACTAATCAAAAGTTCAGATATGCAAAAAGTTTCAAAATCGTACCATTTTCGGCAGAACGCCGGCAGCTGGCTGGGATAATAAGGGACAAGTTCTAACATATCTAACCCCTGCATACAAAAACAATACACTGTGGATTCACAAATTTTCCGCACATTGCTACGAGTCAGAAGCGACGCTCAGACGTTTCTGCGGAGGCTAAGCCGCTCCCGATGGCCCCTCTGGTTACCGGCCCGCAGCCGACAAGATGATGCTCTAATAGCCAAAGTTTGGCATAACTAATATGCCAGTCAGATAGCTGCTAACTACTTGAAAAGCTGTTTTAGATGTTCATGTTTTTTAAATTCCTCGCTACCAAAAATACTTTAATGTTGAAATCAGACCGCTTGTAAATGTGATAACTAGCGAGTAATGTGAAAAGTTCTTATTTATGCTTAAAAATACAAATAAGCCTGTAGCTAATCAATGGCTTTGAATTTTAAAACACCAGTACGAGGTTAACACCCCACGATAACATACTTCCAGACCAGAAAAGTTCGTCAAACTCCGTTAAGCTGTTCCTGAGATTTTCGTCGGACGATTGAACATTCACTTTTCGACCCCCGAGCAAAAAAAACAAAAAGCTTCGCGAAACTCCGAGCTTCGCTCAGAAATGGCGACAAGGATTACATACACACAGCTTGAAACTATACTTTCCTAAATTACTTACCAAATGTCCAACAATTTCATTAGCGTCCGCGTCAATGGCCGGCATTTGGTTTAGCGCAGCGATATAAAATATTGTGTTGAAACGTTGCGATTGAGGAAATACATTCGGTGTACACCAACTGGACCATTCCTGAAACAAAACGTGACTAACTTGAGCTTATTCAGCATCGCTTAGTTCCGTAAACTTTATTTATAGACAAATTGAACATTTTTTCATTCAGCCCTCAAAATCCATTATGACAAATTATTTAAATGACAAGAAATAAAATAGAACATTTTCCCATTGGTTTTTGAGCTACAATTCTGAACAGCAAATTGTAGTTTACACATCAGCAATATTTAGTACCAATGTTTGATCTCTAAAATTATTGTTCAACAATAAACCATTTCGACCATGCATGTATTTATATCAAACTCAATGTAAATTATAACCGTAAACGCCATTTTTCGACATTAAATATAAAATTCGGCATAAGTAAATTTTTTAACAGCGTTTTCTGATTGTACACAGTTCCAAAACAGAATCAACTTAATTACTACAATATGTTTGATCAGTTGAAATGCTGGCCCAGATTACTACTAGCAAACTAGCAACCCACCGAATCCGAACTAGCTTGCTTACCGTCAGCATGTCAATGCTTGGCATGAAATCGTTTTGTTCAAAAAAAGTTGAATATATTTCTGTTTGCAGTCTCGCTGGAGCTCGCATATCTTCAACATTAAATCGAACAGGTCGCCTACAAAATTTGTACTCTATGTTACCATCTAGCATTTCCGAATACAGCAGGTGTTTTTGCTACGTTCCAACGGAGTGAAAAGAGACTTCACCCAGGGACCCTCGGAATGGTAACCGGGGGAATACTCGTGAGTGGGGGTGAAAATTTGTATCGATAAAATTAAACGGTACGTATAGCGTAGTGTCCAATTATTCACTTTGGCTTATATCATTGAACTTAAAAACTAACAGTAAATTCCATCTCACATATTGGGATACAAACACGTTTTCTTGAATGGTCAAGTGTTGTATTTCAATGCTGCAAGGAATTGTTCATATAATAAAGTTATCAGCAATAATTGCCTGTGGTCCTCACAAGTGTGCGTGGATATTATTTCGCTGGATACCGCAACCGGATAGTGAATTTTTTACCGGAATATCTAAATTTGTGGATTTGAAGTACTCCAGTAGAGCAAACCTATACGTTCTCTTTTGTTAAGGATTAATTGTTAGCTTGAATTTTTCGTTTTTACTTCAGTGTATCAAACTTGATCTGGAGATACCCAAAAATGCAAACACAGCAAGCTGTTAAAACGCTCACATAAAAAAGCAGTTGTGTGAAAACTGGAACTCAACATTGGTTTTTTACTGGATATTAAACCGGGTCCTCATATCCGATCGTACTTTTTGTCGATGCCGATTCTTGTTACAAAAAATTTGCTAAAGCCAAACCGATGGCGATACAGTTGCACTATATGATGCTCAAAAGCATCATGATTAGAGATGTCCCGGTGACGGCGCCGGGGACAGAAACATACACTAAACTTCAAATTTTGTGTATTTTTCGCGTAAGCATGTACCTAAGAGCATAGTACCGTTTTTATCATATCGCATCACGCGACATTTTGTTGATACTACCATGTTGTGAAGTTACTGTTAATGCGTTTGTTATTTGTCATATCGCGTCACGCGACATTTTGCATATGGTAATGTAATAATCTTACTTTGGTACGTTCGGATTGTGGGTAAATTGTGCCGCTGAACATTTTGCCTAGACATATGTAGAGTGCTGTTGTAAAGGTGAATATTCATAGCATCGATCAACTAAGTTTTTAAATAGGTTGCCACACATATGTACTCATTCTAGTATGCAAACTGTGCTCTTGAGTTGAGTAGTAACAAACTCTACTAATACGACAAGAATTACAATATAGAGTAACACTACTTGCATGCAGGCACATAGTTAGACCAAAATATTACGTTGTATCAGGGTTCCAACAGGAACTAAAAATATTACGTTGCAGGGTTCCAACAGGAACTAACCTTTGCCGGAACAGGAACGGGAATTAAAACAATTTTCATCATCGAATTGCTGTTGGACTTTTTTAAAACTTGTCAAAAATGCCTTAAGCGGATTTTCAACTACTTCAACATCAAGCTTTGCGAAAACAAATCAGAAACTGTTCATTAACAAGTAAAATTAATGGCAAAAGTAATCATTTCGAAATAACAATTTGTGTAAGACAAAGTTTCCCATATTCAAATGATTAGTAATTGCCACAAAACCGCAAAAATTCCGGTTCCTGCATCTTTGAATGTAGGAACAGGAACAGGAGCAGGAATTGAATTTTGGCATAAATTCCGGTTAAACCCTGCGTTGTATGTACTAACAAACTTCAAAATAGGGCATGCGGGAAATTTGTATACCTTACAAGCGTGGCCAGAAATTTTCTAGGGTCAACTGAGCGTCATACGCTTTGGCTACGAGCCTAAGATCATGTTAGATAACTAAACATTTACATAGGATCTCTTGCTTCAGCAAGTTCCAATATACTTGGCGAGTACAAGTAATTTGAGCGCGGCGACGACGTGAAATCTTGACAAAGCAGTAGCCCAGTTTCTTCGAATAATTCGCGCAACGCACAAATCTTGAAACCAACAGGAGCCGGAAGCTTGACGTCTGATAACGAGTTACTCTGAAATTTGACGGGAATGACAACATTATGAAAAAGTAATACACAGGCTGCGGACGAAATTTATAAAAATTGCATCTCACTTAAACAATCGTAAAATAAGCCAAATGTTTAATATAGGGGCCAGTCCACTAAAGCTATACAGCTATACCTAAGCCTAAGCGAAAACCTAAACAGAAGTCAAATCGTAATCCTAAGTCCGTCTGTGTCATTGTCTTCCACTGGACAGGCCTTATTATTAACATGGTACGCGTGTCCGTGCAACTAGCTAGCAGATTTTTTAGCATTTTCTGATGGAAACGTAGTCGTACAGTTTCAAATTCCTGCACGATTGCTCCAGTAACGTAAAACCTAACTTATGGCTAATGTTAGGAATAAGATGACAAATCTATTTCAAACACTGTTTTACAAAATAATCAATTATTTTTTAAAACAGCACAGAAAAATTAAATTCACTATATCTAACAACACTCAAGCGTTTCAGCAGTTATAGAGGGAAAAAATTTAAAAACTTACGTGTGCAACGTCCTGAGATTCGCCAGGTTCCGAGTCGAATCTCTGACGGTATTTGCGAAATATTTCAGGACGCGGTTCTGGATATTTTTGAAAACTGTTCAACATGGCCAGTTGCTCCGAAATATTCAAAGGAACTCTGTCTGTATGTCAAAGTGAAACATGTTTTATGTTACATAATACCATCAACTGAATAACAAATCGAAATTATACAAAACTGACAATAGGTACTTTTAGTGATATAAACCGATATTTGAACAGAAAGTTAAAACAAAGGAAAAGCCGCGAAGTAAACCTGGCTAGCGAGAAAACAAACGCAGTTTTAGTATTATTGTTTCGTTCTGGTAAACAGCAAGAGATACATTCGCTAAATCTCATTCATTATTTGAATCCAGACCGGACACCGCCTAACCAGAGGATTGTGGTGTGCTAAGGACGGCCCTGATTTTAATTTCTGTGTTCAAATTCAAATTTACAAAACTCGTTTAAACAATATAAGGCGGCATTATGACCGAAGAGCTATTTAACATACTGTTGAATGCCGCTCGTAAAAACGGCTCCACCCAATACGAAGAGCAATCGGAATGCAACTGGAATTCGCCGCCTGGGAATACAAACGAGCCTGGCATTACTGAACTGCGCGGTGTGCGTTCGACCAGTAGCACATTGAAGTCACGATGAGCATATTTATCGGTTGCCTGTAAAATTACCAAAAGCACACACAATATTGTACATGCAAAATGTTATGCCATAGTTGCCTAATAATTATGCAGGGTACAAAAGAAATCCCCCATTCCGGTTAGTATTTCGACTGCAGCTGATATATATGCACAAGACTCTATACCGAGTTTCTCACCAAACTTTTATTGCTGCTCAGACCCAGTAGCCAGCTTACCTTGCTGGCGGGCGGCTAAAAATTTCTCAGGAGAGACATACAAAGGTTTTCGTCGAGTTACAATAAACAAGCAAGGTTGAAAATTTTCTAGGGGGAAGGACTAAATTTTTCCAGGTCTGAGCCCCTCCCCTCCTGCCCACCCGTGGCAACAGGCTCGTTGCAGCTAGAAAACAGACGATGAAACAAACTATTTTTACAAAGAAACGGCCTATATTTAACGTTTTCTTAGCATTTTCCCAACATCGTTAAAATCGGAGTCAACGAAATCGCTATTAAACAATAAAATAATAAAGTGCATGAAATTTACAAAATAATGATGATGCAATAATATTGCTAGTGATAAAAAAAACTGGTTAAAAATATAATAAAACAGAAAAGATCCATGGCCTGATGGTCAGTCTGAAAGTCAAAAGTTAACCCAAAATTGTTTTACCTGTTTGGTGGCTTCACTCAAAATACGCTGAGTCGGATCGCTAGGGTGCGAATAAACTTTTGGCGTTGTTCGCTTGGCTGCCACTGAAACAGTTAATCAATATAATTTACAATATTTGGACTCACCAAGTGGAACAGCATTCTCAATCACGGTCCATTTACAAATTAGCAAGGGCTACATTGTGAATCTCGCAGCTAAATTAAAATAAAACTTCATGTATGCTGTAGATTCTGAGCCAGAATTACTACATTTTGCTGAATAACGTGCGTTATGCTCCGAGTCTACCTCAACACGACTTAAGTTACGGGTCGATTTAAACCATATTCTAGATTAAATTTTGTAATTACAAAACCGCGTTCCATCGGAATTCCTGTTGCCACTGGAATTCTTGCACAAAATCGATTACTGTTTCTGTTCCGGCATATGGACGGCAGAACGCAGGAACCGGAATTTTAATGGTGTTGCGCAGAATCATTACCACACTATATTTTTAGTTGCAGAATAATATTAGTTCGAAAACAATGCGTTTACTCTTAGTTCTGTTTAGGTAAAATAAGCATTTTTGTCTTGTTTACCAAACATTAACAAATAATTCGGTGATGAAAATTATTATAAATTTCGGTTTTTATTTCAGTAACAAAATTCAATTCCTGTTCCGGCAAAGTTCCGGATTCAACCCTGCTACAAAGTAATTGTAAGCTAAGCATCGCCATATAGAGCCCTTCGTTAAAATGTTGCTGCGGATTCAGTAAAGCTTACAAACGACATAGTATGCAACTTGAATGCAAATTGGCTTTCATGTATGCAAAATAATGCGTAATTTTTACCGAGAATGATCGATGCGGCGTCTCTGAGTTTACTCATTATAGCAATTGCAACACGAATCTGGCCTTAATTATTTAACAACAAATACTTTATAAAGCTGTTTAAAGTACTTATGACATAGCTATAAGAAAAATGTTGCACATATACTGCTAGTGTAGTGCAAAACGCCAAATAATTTCGCACCACAAATTAATATATTATCATTTCCGTTCGTTAAAACGTCCGCTTAGAGATCAAAGCCAGGGTGCAAACAAAATTACAAAATATGGAACCGAAAGGCTCAAAAAAGCCAGAGCCAGGAAGCGTAGCCCTATTATTATCGCTTTTAAACGGGGAAAATATATCCTGCAATTTTTGTTACAGATATGCTGGAACTTTACGAAATGATAAATTATATATAGTGTGTTGCAAATCGAAAATTGTGGTAATAATACACGCTCAAACTACGTTTAGTAAAACAAATCACAATATATGCCAATAATTCTTAATTATCGTACAAGACAAATTTTCAATACCGAAAATACCGTTCGGACCTTACCGGAACTGGACAGTGAAAATACAGTTGTATTACTGCAACCAAAATTCCGGTAGTACCAGGTCAACGCAGTTTCGCTGCTTTGCAAAAGCAGAGGTTGGGAAATTTTTTGTATTGGTCGATATAGTTAAACAAATTCAGACGAATGTTGCTATAACATCAAGCTCATAATTATTTGCAAAGGAAGCTTTTTGGTCAGTTTATGCTCTCATAAATAAATAAATTTCTCCAGTTTACAGCATAATATTCGCTACAGCACAATAGACTGATTTATTGTTAGACAAATCACTAACAATTCTCTGTATAAATAGACAGCGATGACATTCGATGCGTTATATTTTAATATATATTACGTTTTCTCTAATCGCTCTTTGTAAATCTAAACTATCAGCTCATTTGTTAGAAACATCAGCTTTCTAAGTTTAATCGACTCCAAGAAATATGACATTGAAAAATAATGAACAAACATTCAAGGATGTAATTGGATATTCGTTTCCGGTTAAAATCGGTGTTCGTTTTCGTTACAGAAATGACGGGAATTCCATTACTTTTATGCTCAAAATTAGTTACAAATCTCGCATTTTTTTCATTTCAGATATGCTACACTTGTTCGATATGAAATTAAAATTACGAAAGAAATCCAAATATCTTAATTTCGGCACATCTGCTAGTTTTAAGTGAATATTTGCATGCTACAATTGTGTTGACGGAAAAATAAAACATCTTTGAAGCTTTGGCCCATGTAAGGATCAGAGGCGAAACGATTTTCTTTGGGACTAGAGAAGAGTAAGCTTAAGCTTTAGACTAATTTTTTTGCTTGGCTTAGCAATACGCTCATTGTTACACTTAGGAATATGCTTATAATACTGTTCCGCCCCCGTTCTTTACATTGGCCGACACTTTTGCTCTTCAATATCAGTGTTCCGTATTTTGATCACTATCGGTTTAGGTTATTTTTACTATAAGTATACGCCAGGGTGCAACCGAAGGCGAGATTAGGTAGTAACAATGATGGCTAATTAGTTAATTTTAACCAATATCTGCAATATCTTGTTAAGTTGTTTGGTTTTACGCTAATTTCATGGCGAAATTTCGGAAATTCTTTCCTGAAAATTGTGACAAAAGTAAAATGATACACGCTAAAAGGATAAATTTTGCAAAATTATGCAAAATTTTACTACCGAAATTGCCGAACCCTCCGGCAAAAATTCTACCGGAGCCGGAGGCAGACCTACGGTTGTACCCTGGTATACACTATTCTCACTATTACTAAATTATGGTTTTTCACCACTGATCCCCGCTGCTGTTCCATGCTAGAACCATGGACAGTTATAGATTTCAAATGTCCAACGGTTTCGCGGAACTGAATTGAACTGAGTCAATAAAAATGCACATCAACAAAGATAAAAAGATATTAACTGCACTAAACTATCGGAGCCCGCGTCCATTAATCGAACACAAAAATTCTACGATACTTAGTTGATTCGTTATAAAAACACGAAGAAGTCCAATTATTTTTTCCAAAAATTCGGGTAATGTGATTGGTCGATAGAAATAAAGTTCGAATAAAAACGTCAATAAACTCCAAAACTTACATGTGTTAAATTTAAAGTAGTTTGTTCTCTAATTACATAGAAGCTTTCAGTTATTTATGGAACCTTCCATATTCGTAAAAACACAATTTCAATGAAAACAACGATTTTGTAAAACACGAGATGCTGCAATGCAACGCAATAAAAATTACAATATAACAATGTAGTACTCCACGCTTATGCGATGACTGTGAAAAAATACTCATGTCTGTATGTTTAACCTTATGCTAGGTAACTCATAAAACACTGTGCTTATTGTGGATTTACGGTGTTTACCTTAACTGTAACATAGCACCGATCGCTTGCCATCACAATGCAGTATTGTGATTAATAGTTTATTACCTCTGCCGTTATGTAACAATAGCTAGTCAGATTGATAGTATAAACACAAACTTAATTCAATACGGTCTGCTGCCATGTCCACGTCGCCCACGACCTCTCATAGGACCACCACCTCGAGATCCTGAAATAAGACAGAGTATTAAAAACTGATAGATTAAAATACATTAAATTTTTTATGAACGTTAACCGGAACAAATAAACCAAAATTATACGCTATTCGTTTGCTTGCATGTAGATACAACAGCCGACTCCTTTATCCATGCGCTTTAGAAGATCAACACTATTCTAAACCCGCAAATTATTATTTAACGGTTTTAATTGCAAAACGGTTCTTTACCCTATAGCACTAAATAAACAAAATTAGCTAACCAACCTGCAAAACCTGATACGCTGCTGTAATAACTCTGGTCAAAACCAAAACCTTGATCAAATCCAAAATTGCCACCATAATAGCCCATAGGACCAGCAGGAGGGAAATTCTGTCTGAAACAACAAGATTAAAAAGTCAACACTTCACTCAAGTGCGATACCACAATTTAAATCAGAATATAACCGAATGTTAAAGTTGTAAACCAATTCGAAAAATTAAATGCTTAATAGCCGTAGATGTAGCATACGTAGTAGAGAATAATTGTTTCCGAAGACGGAAATCGACTGTCCAATGGTCAATTTAGCTAACATAACATAACATATTTTATATTTATAAAAATGATTAACGCGTACTGTGGTGGAACTTGTTGAGTTTCAGGATTGCTGTTCTATAACAAAATAACACATGGTGGTTTATCGAATAAAACAAGTTCACGTTATAAATTTATAGGTACGAACAATCCATGGACCGACCGGATATTAAGTTACCGGATAGTGAATTTTCTACAGGAATCGGATATTGACCGGATAATTGTAGTTTGTACACTGCTGAATATTCTTTGAGACGCACAAAAGTACACGTTTACAGAATAAATTAATTGCTAGCTTCCATTGTTCATTTTTACTTCAGTGTGAAGAACTTGCGCTTCTTATTTTGCCCGGAAATGCCACAGCAGCAAGATGTTAAATATGTCCACTTTTAAGCATTAGGTACAAAAAACATACTGCCAGAAGCTAATTATCAGTTTTAAATACAACTATAGCGATGATTATAAGATAGTGAAGTTCTCATTTTACCAATAAAAATCTATCAATTTATTTTTGCAGATCTGATTTAAGAAATTGCAAAAAAGACACAAGCAAGCCAGAGCGGCTAAAACAAATTCTAAGCAACTTACGGGATCTATGTATCGCATTACTTCCGAAATAGCATATGCCATACGTTGGTACACAACTGTTGGTGGGGCACGTACTTCTATTCGAATATGAAGATTTTCAGAAAAATGGGCATATTTCGGATCTCCGGTTTCGTATAATTCAGTTTCCTAGTACATAAACATACGCATAGTTTTCCGAGCCAACACGTCATTATTGTCAGTGATAAATATTAATCGTAAACAAAAAACTTATATAATCCATTATAGGATGCTAACTACTCCATTCACGAGTTGACAATAATTCAGTTTCCTAGTACATAAACATACGCATAGTTTTCCGAGCCAACACGTCATTATTGTCAGTGATAAATATTAATCGTAAACAAAAAACTTATATAATCCATTATAGGATGCTAACTACTCCATTCACGAGTTGACAAAGATTCAACTGTTGATGGAAAAAACACTGAACAAGACAATTACAAGTTTTCAACGTAAGCTAAACATTATATTTTCACGTAGTTCTCCAGAATCTAACTGCACCTTTTCTTTGTCTCGCATGGAGCCTTTGCCTAATATTGAAATCTTTGATCTCGTTTCCTTCTGCATTGCCTTCAGCGTTGCACCTCGAGGTCCTAACAGTCTTCCAATAACATTTATCTGTAATTCGATATGGTTAACAAATCAAAATTTAAATTATTCGAGTGCACTCTGTTACCACCAGTCGCAGCAATACATACTTCATTAGCGAAAAAAGACTAGGGCGGCACGGCTGCAACACAAAATATCAGTGTTTCGTTAAAATGATATAAACGGACGCTAAATATATCAACCGAAGCTTTATTTCATATTTATATCCACAACATCCTTATTAACTACAGTCTTTTACATTTTTAACACCAGTTTACTTACCGTACTGTCAGACGCCGTTGGAACTAATACTCGCCGAATTAATTTGATAAATTTGTCTGATCCAATGTCAATGTAGTGAGGTTCATGAACGGATAGCTTTATATTCTCGATTTCTATACAATAAAATAATTATTGTGAAAAAGCCCAATTTCGATCTAGCTTTTACCTTTTCAGGCGCTTGCTACTTCGTACGTCTGTGTTCGTAAATTTCATTCACAGAGAGAACTCTGAAAATCTGAACATTTTCGATTCCTGCGCGGACCGGAACGTTACGGTTTTGCAGTATATAACAAACTCGTGTATGCGTTAAAGCTCTGCATGGCTAGCAATATACTCCCAATATTCTGTTTCAAATGATTGACATTGATACTAAACGTACCGAAAATTAATCAAGAACAATCTGTTTTAACCACAAGCAACGGCCATTTACATCAAAAAATATACGTACCTCTAACTAGCAGCTGCGACGCTAGCGGAAAATTATCTCCAAGCCTTGTTTTTTCTTCCATGTAGGCTTTTGCTTTCTCCTCTGCTTCAATAGCTTCTTTAGATTGTTCTTCGCTACCTTCTGTTGGTTGCTCTTCGTTATGATTCTCAGATGCATCATTCTGTGCAGTGCTGCTGAGCTGCGCGTGATTATCACTCACACCTTCGTCTACAGTAAAATCTGACTCCTCGGCCATATGGTTAGTATTGAAAATAACAGATAAAATCTGATCTACTTTTAATATAATTAATAGTACTGGTACGCAGATTGCCAAAATATGTACCTATAACTAACGTAATAAAATATCGCTTTATCATCATACTAGCACCATGAATTTCGCCCTTGTTTAGAAATACTTTTTAAATACCGAATCTTATTATAATGCAATTAGCAATGCCCTAAATCAATATATCTGTTTTTCGCGTGCAGGTTAATCATATAATCTCAGAACTGGTATAAGCACCGGTTTTTCGAAAACTTAACAAAATAATAATGGAACGATGAAAACATTGGATTCCGAACAATTTACCTATATGAGAATACAATTGCTCGGTTTGGAATATTTGTGTGCTTCGCGACATTGACTATCTTGAAAAGGTGCAGCGGTACTTAGCAGGAGAATATTTTTCATTTGGGTGTTATTGATAACATAACGCGACTACAAGAACTTGGACTCCAGCCATTAGAGTTTAGACGTCTCAAATCAAATTTAGAACCATGTATAAGAGATAGTACATGATGACATACTATTGATTTTTGGTGACTTAATTCTTTTCATCCCTAAATGGTTGCACTCGGGGCCATTCCCACGATTTATGTTGCCTCAGGCTTATCCAACTATGCTAAGAAATCCATTTTTCTTTCGTATCACGCCATGCTGGAATAGTTTAACCTCAGCCCGTTCGTTCAAAAAGAATCTCAGGAACCGCTGAACCGATTTTGACAGACTTTTTTGTTTGAAAGCTTATCATCGTGGAGTGTTAACCTCGCAGTATGGTTGTAAAATTTTAAGCCATTCATTAGCTGCGTATAGGCTAATTTGCATATAATTGGTTATGCCTAAATTAGCACTTTTTACTGTCACTAATTATTAAGGTTACAAGCAAACTAATTTTAGTTCTAAACGGTTTTTGGGTTCTAGAAACCTGAATAAATTATTTATAAACCTCCAAATCCAAAATGAAGTTAGCTAATAGCTAATTTGCATATTAGCTTAACTAATATGTAAACCTAAATGAGGTTTTTTAAATAATTTCTGTTATTACGAATTAGGGTTACTGAAGGGATCTGGCTGCGAGAAATCGGAATAAATTGTTTATAAAGCTTCAAAACGAAGTGGCAAGACAAAATTAAGACTTTTTAAATTATAGCAGTAAGAATAAATTGCTTACAAACCTCTTGAACCGATAATTGGGTAGTTCGCTAATAGATAATTAGCATATAAGTTATAATTGATAAGCCTAAATTAGGCAATTTTATTATATTTCACTAATTATTAGGGTTATAAGCAATCTAATTCCAGCAATAATGGGTTTTTGGATGCGAGGAATCTGAATAAATTCTCTACACATCCTGAAAACCGAAAATCGAATAGTTAGTTAATAGCTAATTTGCATGTTAACATAGTTTTAAGCCTAGATTAGGACTTTTTACAATATTTAACTAATTATTAAGGTTAAAAGCAATCTAATTTCAGCATTAAAGGGTTTTCAGGTGCGAGAAATTTGAATAAATTGTTTACAAACCTCCAAAACCGATATTAGAATAGTTAGCTAATAGCTAATTTGCATATTACCTCAATTCCTTACGTGTGTTCAAGCTTCGCTCAGTAAATGTAGTCCTACTACGACTGGTTTATTATTGTTTTCGATAATTTGCTTCTGTCCAATTTGGGTTATAGCTGGCAACTGGAAAGCAGTTAGCGCCATGCTTCACAGGCACGGGGGCACGTGATGGAAGAAATACCTCAGAATGCCTGTTTGGCTGTTGTACAGTTTCATTAATAAAATATATGTATCTATCTATCTATCTATGTGTATTCTGGCGTCGCCACCCATATATGTTTAAAAATCCTAAATCACGAATGTTGAAAGTCTTATACCGCTCAAAAAACATTAATAATAAAATATTGAAAAACAATGTAAATATGGTAAACGTATTCATATATTTGGCACAAAAAATACATATGACAACAATCACATGTCAGCAAAACACTGATTATATATCAAACAAAAAAATTTAGCTGTCGCAGAATTATATTAGTGATACTGACTGGCTTAATATCGCAGAATTTCCCTACGAGACAAACTTGCGATCAATAAAAACAATGCGTAAATGGTAGAAATGATGATGTTTGAACATTCACCAGCCAGTGTACTATATAGATTTACTACAGTTGCCCATTGTGAGCCAGGTATATATTAAGAGCCTGGGGTTTGAATATTAAGGTTGTTAGGGGACTGGGCGAGTTCATCCAATTCCAGCCTTAACAGGGGTTTCGATCTCCGATTTAGCACTCAGAAGCCCGTCGAACTCGCTAATAAACAAGACTAGAGTTAAGCTTTAATAACAAGTAAGTTAACATATTAATACGAACAAGTAAGAATGCAACTTACAAATACGAACACGATTAGTTTTCAATACTCATGATTGAAAACTAAATGAAAACTAAGTTGAAATTAAATCTAAATTCCAAACAGAACTAAAGCAGTATTAATGCTGCATAAAAGCAAACAATCCGAAAACTAATTAGAACTCATTCCAATTTTCCCGGAAAATTGTCACCACATAGCACAAGACAAAACTACAGACTGAATTGCATTCACAAAACAACAATTTGCATAAAACTTCAATCTGGAATCAAACAGGTTCTTCAGAGCAAAATACCAGCTATTTTGCTCTTACAATAATTTTCCTTAAAGCTGGTTCTTAATCCAGATGGAAAATATTATTTCTTTTACTTTTCAGATTTTCCTCTCAAAGAGGAAAACCAGTTTTGTCTGCTGAAGTAATTATCCGAAAAATATTCTAAGTCCACGGGTATGTCATCACCCGTCTAGGTTTCATAGTTTTCTTACACGGTTATGCCTTTACCGTTTAGGCATCAGCGGTAGCAACCGCTCACACCCATGTGTTGCATTTTGCATACTCGAAATTTCCCGACTTACTTACACTGACTTAGGTTTAACGTGTTATCGCGTTGCTATTACTTTACCATTTATTGATAAATTAAGATCTAGCATGCTCTAAAAAGCGCAACCATTAAATTTACTTCGGTCAAACACATATAACAGCATAAAATTGTCTTATAACAATAAAAATATTAAAACAATTTGCCACAACTGGCAATCCTGGTTGACATCAATACCAGTCTCAGTTTCTAAACCTAAGACTGAGACTGAGGCTACGCCAGTCTCATGAATTTTAGAGACTTGAGACAGAGACTCCCATCCCTGCAATACAGAGCATCAGCTCGCGCCGATGTTGTCCAAGTACGTCAGCCTGTCCACGGTTGGCTTTAGGAATTTTGTCCAGTTGTTCAGCGATTTGAACATGCTAACGAGTCTTTCTAGATAAGATCGTAGAGCTTGTCGGAACTGCACGGCCGGGACGACAATTTCTTTGAAGTACAGCGAATATATTTGTTTTTTTCTCTAAATTTCTCCGAAACATATGGCCACGCCGGGAATGGAACCTCGGACCTCTCTCTCGTGAGTCATGCGCGCTACCCATTACGCCGCCCGGCCGATATTATAATTACGTCTGGAGATGCGCACGGGTATGTATATGTATTAACATTACACACTCTGCGCATACACAAGCTAAACCGCGTTTAAACACAGAACTAACACGCAAATTATTAAATTCACCTTCATTACAAAAAGAATAGCCGTTGAATTTTAACAGCAATAAATATATACTGAACACTGAATTCATATTTACACGTGCGGCAGGCGCCGAATTAGCGATCAACGGAACCGAGTGACCGGTTAAACTACAGATGCTAGCTATGAATTTCCCTATTAAGATAATTTCGCAATAATTTTAGTACAGTAAATATATCGATTAGGTTTAAAAAAATTCAACAGTTTTGGCATTAGCCCGCCCCATTTTAGGATCAAAAACTCTTGATATCGTGTTCGCATATTTTCTATGCTATGGCTACCACGTATGGTGTGGATAAAACATAAATCGCAATGTGCAAAGGCCGAAGGATAGGCAAATGGAAAATTTTTAAGCAGTTGTTATGCCGATGCGGATTTCGGTAAACGCAAAAAGCGCCGATTATGATAAATCAGCACATACTAATGAATTGAGCTGTTTTTATTCTACGCAAACTGTAAACAAAGTTTAACTTAAGTTGCTGTAGCGCTTTAGATGAGTTTACTGCGGCTTGAAAATTGTTTATAGGTTTTCTATTTTTAATTTTGCCAATGTTCTGACTTAGAATCTTATAATATGAACGTAGGATTTGTCTGCGCAGTCAGTAGTTACTCAAACTGAGTCTTGTTAAACAATGAACAAATATAATTCGTTAGCTAGTTCACAAAGCAGGGTTTCAGTGAAATTCGGATTTGGGCGTAATTTCTGAGCTCCACCAACATTTAAGTTGAGATTTCTGCCAAGCATTAATTCAGCACTAATTTTCAGTTTTTCGGCTATGTGTTATGCGTCACATCTCAAACTCAGAACTCATAGATTAAAGTATAATCACAAAATTCGTGTATAATGCATCGTTCGCAATAAAAAAATTCATTTTGCCACGGAAAGCATTATAAGCTAAATGTAACATGTGTTAATTGTCAAAATTGTCATGCGTAAACCCTACCCAGGGTTCAACCGGAATTTTTGTTCTTCAAATAATTCATGGTCATATAAATATTCGAAAGTTTGTTTTTGAAAATTGTTATTTCGAAATGAGTGTTTTGTAATTAGGTCAATCTTGTTACTAAATTGTTTCTGATGTGATTTCGTAAAACTTAATGATAGGTTTCGGTATCCGGTAAATTAATATCCGATCGAAACCTTATATATATTTTTTGCAGCATACATACAGAAAGTAAAAATATAAGGTAGCGTTTCAAATTTGCAGATTTAATTAATTCGATGGCACAACCATGGATATAAGCGTTAACGTAATTGGACTTCTCAGCGGTTTAATGACAGGGGGCGTGGTCGGTAACGCGTATTTTCAGAATCGGCAATTTTATCCTGCTATGGTGTACATTGCCAAGTCCAATACTAGCCGCGGGGTATGTATAATTACTATTGTGCAAACAGACACTATAAATTACCGCAACAGAAGCCAGATGATTGTGTGGCTTTAGGTTGAGTCGGAGTCGGATGTTTTTTGACAAATTGTATATTATATAACTTAAGCACGCTAATTTTGTATCACTTGCTATAAGTTTTTTATAATGTTTCGACAGAAGCTTTCGTATCTAGTAGCTGGGTTTTTAATGTGCCTACTTATGGCAGTCATTTCAAAGCAAAACTCGCTGTGAACGAGAAATATCAATTATGATTGTTACATTTCAATTACGTAGTTGTAATGACAGTTTTTAAGAGTTGCTTATGGTTTGTTTGTACGAGATAATCGATAAATTTTGCTTACGTGCTCATAGCAGCTGCAGAAAGTTACGCGTTTTTTACTGTGCTACAATTTTTGTCGAAATTCTTCTTGTATTGTTTCTGCATGACAATTTTTGTACAATCATAAGTATGACATGGAACAGTATTTTTAGATTTTATTTGTCCAAGCATTCGTCCTTGTTATCGTTCTGGCTAGGATTGTACGCAGAATATTTTTCGGTGCGCTGAGACCACTGGAAACGCAGGTATTTTCTCTATATCTTTTGCTTAAATGAAAAATGTAAACATTTTGTGAGTGTCATGTGCTACTACCTCATTATGGAAGCCAGATGAGATTCATCAGAATGCTGAGCATAAATAGCGGTGTTAAACTTGTGCGTGTGAAAAAACCATGAAAGATTTAAAAGCAATTTCTGAATATTTATTTCTAGCGATTGTGGCCACTGACATAAGTATTGAAGCGGTGACTAGGCCACAATTTTGCTTCGAAGACGGAGACAGGGTTCAAAATGATTCGCACTTGTTAGAGGTCTTGGCAACTAAGAGTAGCAGTTTAGGTAGATTTTAAAATGGTTGTCTCAGTAAAAAATTGAAGTTCCGTGTGGGTTCGAAACGGTAAGTTGATCTATAGTTCTCTTAGATCTGACAGTACGCTGTGTGTAAAACTAAAAAAAACGTCGCGAGCAAGAAAGTGTACGCAATTTTAGTTTTAAAACCTTTCGTAATTGTAGCATATCTCTTGGATGATAATTTCCATGCCCTGGTGCTGGGGTTATGGTTCGGCCACAATATCTGTGTGACTGACTCAGTTGTGAATTTTTCATAGCAAAAATAATGCGTAAAGCTACTGCAAATTAGAATGGGAAATAACTCCGCTGTCCCAGTTGATCATCATGTTTTAAACGTTTTGTATTTTATAATCAGTAAAACGTTAATAGCAAACTACAAAATCTTTGTGTGTCTCAGTCAAGGGGTTGCATTCATATTTATCAGCGTTTATTTTAGAGAATGATGGACCGTGCGTGGTACGCGATATTCGAAATTTGTCTGGCTTTTGCCGTGTTTCGAGATGATATTAATACACGCTTTATCGCAATGTTTACTTTGTTGCTTTTTTTGAAAACTTTTCATTGGCTAGGTGAAGATCGGGTAGATTATGTAAGTGTTATGAGCGCAAACTGGTTTAATCTAGCTGTTTATATACGTCGGAAGAAACATTTTCGAATATTGGGTGTGAATTTTGTCTTACATGCATCAGTTCGTATTGTGCATGTAGGCTCGAACGAATGTGTTTTCCTGGCTTTTTTGTATAGTACCATAATGTTTTGTTATTTACTGGCACATCGCAAAACATGTTAACTGAGCAGCTCATTATATGCTTCGTGGTAATTTCTCAATTAACACGTAAAATTAGCTATATATTCATCGAATGTCAGTATTTAGATCGAAAGAAGCCCTCAAATTCATGTCATTCAGCATGTTCGGCTAGGCTGTGAGTTTTGTTTTTACTGATTATGTTTTACACATGTGTTTTACTTAGGTACCGTAG
Source organism: Enoplolaimus lenunculus (assembly GCA_030248215.1). Classification (NCBI taxonomy): domain Eukaryota; kingdom Metazoa; phylum Nematoda; class Enoplea; order Enoplida; family Thoracostomopsidae; genus Enoplolaimus; species Enoplolaimus lenunculus. The sequence goes on from JASANG010001276.1 coordinate 365,339, forward strand.
ATGGCGTTCTCTTGTACGCGTGTATCTTACAGTTGAGTGACCAGGTTCTGTCAAGGCAAGGCGTGAATTTTATTACCAAGAAAAAATTTTTCAAAAGCAAAGCGCTATATATGTACACTACTTGACCTCATTGCCTTCAAATTCTGAAAGTAGAAAATTCGTTGTGTTTGCTCACGTTTTGCTTTATTTTTCCGTTTTCAGGCCTGGTGGTCGTCCTTGTCCTAATTGATGCGTTATTCATTCACACTGGATACACAATATCACTGATTAGAGGCGCATCGTATCACTTAGTTCTCGGATTTGAAGTAAGTTAAATATTATAAGAACTATATAGTAAACAACGTGCCAATTTGAACCGGGGTTTGCAGCCAAAGCTTAAAGACGACAAAGTTTTTCACCAAACTAAACTTTAGCATGCAGTGTGCATATATTTACGTCATCCCCATAGAGATCGTTTATTGAATATTTTATTCCGAAATCGAGTCAAACTAGACGAGATCTCATATGCTTTTGAAACTGTTTAACAATTCTGAAAAACTTATAGCGTAAATCGCCACATTGACCTATTTTCGTAATACTGTAGCGTAATGCGCTTTGGCCAAACTAAGTGCACGGATTCCAATGTTGAGTAAGAGCAAAAAATGTATCCGTTTGAATCGTACACATATTAAGTTAACAAATTTACCTTATGAACATTACTGTGGTTTTAGTACGCATTGCTCATTACAACAGCGTTTATGATCGCTTTTAAATATATCCTGTACATTATTGACGTGTGTTTGGGTTTACCGTCGCGCGAGGCTCGGGTGACTTATCTTTTGTATGCTGAATTGATAATGAGTAAGCGAAAATGTATTAGTGGAGTGGCTTACGGCTTGTTTGAATATTTTATGAATATATATTATGACCTTTGTCAGATCTGATGCGGATTCAACATGTGTTGATACTTCCTGGTATATACTATATGTGTCTATGAGGTTGTAGGATTTTGTAGGCTTAGACGACATTGGCTGGGTTTCCGAAATCTTACTTAATGTTTACTTAAGTTATACTTTACTGAAGTCGTCAACTTAAAAATAGTTGATCAACAAATAAACGCCAGATACGAGTGAGCTACAATCATGATAAAGAAAGTCTGTTTAACTTTATATTAAGGAGTGATAATGAGTTTGCAATTTCAATAAGACCACGGTTAGTATGCCTGAGATGTTTATCTGTAATATACCAAATTTAGTCAGTGACTTAATTATTTACTTAAGTTAACTGCGCTTTTAAAAAGGGCAATTGGATAAGTATTTGCTTAGCGCATACCCAGCTACTAAATCGTATTTAAGAAGGGTTCCGGAAGCCCAGCTATTACCTCAGGTTTTATGTTTACGTTGCACTGTTTGTTTTTGTGGCAGGCTTTTTTATGTTTAAGTTACATAGTTAATTTTTGTGTTGTAGGCTTTACCCGAATGGTGTTATTTTCGTTTTATATTTCAATCATGATTCGCTTGAGGACACCACCTTTGTTTAGCGTTCGACCTATTTATAGCGCTGTAAGGTACGTGTTTCGTTGATGCATTGAAGAGTAAGGGTTACGCTATACTTCGTTGAGCCGGCCGCCGGCTTGCGTCGCCCAACGGCGACATGCGGTACTTTTTAATAAAAAATTTTACAGCGGCGCGCGGTGGCGTGCCGCATAATTGTTACCGTGCCGTGTGCTGGCGCGCGGCGAGTATAGCGCCACCCTTAGTTTTCTCATTTTTCCTAACCATTTCACAAAGTACAATTCTGTTCTATTGAAATCTTTTAACGCCTAATGCTAGATTTTATCAGTTGAATATTGGGCATCGCTGAATTAGATTTTAGGACGAAATACTGGTAAGTGGCAAAGATTACTTTGCAGCAATTGCGTATAATCACATTTAAGTTTTGTTAAGATTGTACATCCGTCGCGTTTAAGCAACACCTGTGTTTAAGTTTACAACACACTGTTCTTTTAAGTACATTGTGTCTGTTACTGTATTAATGCCTGTTATATGAAAATCGATTATTATACGTTTTTGTTTGTACAATCACTTTAATTATAAACCATAAAACAGTTCTTGCTTGTAGGACATTTCGAATTACATTAACTACGCTGGTGAAGTCAAATCGCGCGGTCTCGAATTTAAATCGGCTGTGAGTTTCAGTGTTTAAAATCATACCTGTCATGACTCTGCAAGCAATAATTTTCATATTATTATCACCGAATTGTTTTCATACTGTTTATTATTGTTTCGCAAATATGTATACTGTTCGTTGTAACTAAAAAACGGTAGTAAAACGCTAATCATAATAATTTAGGTTCACCATCGATCCGTGTTATATTTTGTTTGGTCGGTTTTGAATTCACGACATAATCGTTATTTTCCTATTTGCAGTTATCCAAATGCGTCTGAGACGGAACTGCGCGAGTCGGGTGTATGTATTATTTGTCGTGATGAAATGTCAAGATTAGCGAAAAAGCTACCATGTGGTCATATTTTTCATACGTCGTGTTTACGATCATGGTTTTTGGTATGTACCAGGTTATCACAACAAACATTTTCAGACTGGTTTTCTTGTTCCTTACTACATATTGTAATATTTGTTACTTACGCACATCTGTAAAAACCAAATGATTGTCTGTGATCTGGTGAGTTATGCGTTAGCAGTTACAACACTCTGTAAGAATGGATATTTTAGAAATTACCATCTGGAAGCGAACGGGTTTGTAATTTTTGGTCATTCGACTTTTCGAATTCTTTAATTTTGGTACATTTTCTGGTAGAATTTATTGTAGAATACTAAATAGCATGAACGGCATTTTGTGTCCTGGTTTGGGGGGCAAGTAAACTTTTGGCTCGACGCTGCGAGTGTTTAGTACGTTATTTTGACAGTGTACGCTAAAATAACAAATTTGATTTCAGCATCAACAAACATGTCCGACATGTCGCGCAGACATGCTTGCTCCTCAACAGCCGTCATCCACGTCAACCCAAATACAGACTCCTTCGCCTGTTCGAGATAATACTCCAGCGCAAGGTAACATTTTGTACAACAGGTTATGCGCAATAAGTTGTTAATGCCAAATGAATATTTTTGTTCAACTTTTTTTCATGAAATGGTTAAAGCTAACAATTGGAAGCTCATTTCGCAACTGCGCGCATTTCAATCTTCCTGTTGTTGTTTTGAACAATCAATGTTGTAATAGTGATTGTCTTTTGGCCCAAATTATGTGAAATGTTTGTTTTTAGTTTATTTTTCATTCTATCTATATCAGTATTTATCTCTTTTAGTGGAACCAATCAGCAGAGTTTCATCGCCTGGCATAGTTGCATTCGCGCCGCGGAGCATACCGTACGCAGCTTACTCATCGGTTCCATTCACTGTGCCTGGTTAGTTTTTACATTTTTGATAAGTTAAAAGATAAGTCAGCGGCTAAACTCATGTCAACTGTCAACTTGTTAGCTGTTTTCTTTAAAAATTGGATGCTAGCATTTTGACATATACAGACAAAACATACAGGTGCTTTTCTGTGGATAACAATATTGGTTATCAAGTTGGTATATGACACTGTTTTCTTGCAATTTTAGCAATGGTAAATGCATCCGATGTAATCCCGCGAATTGATAATAACTATACGGTGGCTGCTGCAAACATGGCCGATTTGTACTTGACCAACGCGAGTAATTTGTTGGAAGCTGCTTCAGGTCAGTTTCAACAGTATATCAGTACAGTGTCAGAGAGATAATTTTGTGAGTATGAATATTTGTTGCAAAACATGATAAAACATTTTTTTAAAATATGAATAAACGTATTTTTTCTATTTACCCTGTACCGCAAACAATGAAACCCAAATATAAATGCTTTAGGATATATATTTTCACCGTTAGAGTTTGGGTTAATGTCTGGTACTTTGGATATTTGCCACTCGTTTACTTTGATGAGCGTAACAGAGTGTATAAGCCAGGGGAGTACCGAGAGGGAGGCCCCCAATTTGAATCAGTCTGTGTGTCACAATTGCAAAAAATGACGCCTTGCTTTTCGCTCGCTTTGCTCATGAAGTTACTAATTTTTTTAATTTTCAAAAAATTTTACCTCCGACGGTGTTAAAAGGAAAACTTCATAGTTAAATTCCCCAACCTAATCAGCTCAAAACTAAAGATAATAAACATGGTACAAAGCTTCACAGTTACACAAGTTCTTGACGGGAGTAGGTTCCGGTTTGGTGGTTTAGACCAAGCGGCTGATGAATAAACCAACGTTTTAAAACTTTTACAGAGGGGTTTAATAATGAAACAATATATAGCATCGCTCGTGAAATCTTCAAAACTTAGTATGTAGCTTTTTGCTTGCGACATTTTCTTCAAATCGCGTTCGCGTAACGAATAATTTGGTCTGACCCAGTTACCCAGCCCGCTGAGATCTAGGGGACCTAAAAGATGACTCTAAAATTGCTCACAGAGCCGAGTAGGAAAGCGTGACCATTCTCATATATCCCGCCAAAAAATTGTATTGGTCCCTGATAAAGGGTTCTAAAGGTTACTTTCAGGTGGAATCCCAATGCAAATACTTGGCAGGATGCGGCCCCAATAATTTAAATCTCTCGGTACGCCACTGGTATAAGCATATTTCTAAGCTTACGCAAAAAATCGTGCTTTATTGGAGTCCCGCAGAAAAACGGCACGGTCGTTAAGGTAATTAAGCCAAACTTACGATGCTTGCTTTATCGCAACGAGTTTTTTATCATAGCAAAAAAATACATGCTTAGCATGCTGTAATTTTGATTTGTTTCGTTGTCAATTGCTTCTAAAATTTTGAAACTTTTCAAAATTTAGTTTTTTGTTAATGCTTGTCGCTTTAGAACTACTATAAATCTTGTTTTGCTAATACATCACGGTGACAAATATTTCTGCGTTAGCATTTTTATGCATTTACTTGGAAATTTCAGGCGGCTAACTGGTTAGCTTAGCGTTCAGCAATCATTTTGTACATGACCGACTTGCTGATAGGTATTGTCTCTTAGTAATATTGATATATAAAGATCTCATGTGCCATTTTGTGTCAATGAATGTGAAGGACATTTTCTGCTTTAATTTATATTTGTTTGCTTTAAATGCATTAAATCACTGTTATTTTGTTTGGAGCAGCTTTAACCAAACAACTTGAACTTTGGGAAACGTTTTATATAAATGTCTAAATAGTATATGTACATACTTCTAGTTGGTCATTTCTCAGTATGGATGGAAGCACCAATTTTAGCCGATGTTCGATATAACATCGTTTACAACTATTTCAGCCAGAGAATCCTAATCTTACGGCGTAAACCGGATATCCGTCCCGTAAGAATCAGTGTCCGTTTCTGTTATGGAAATAGCGAAAATTCTGTTATTTTTACGTTCAAAATTTCGGGCGGGAAAGGTTGCGCTTAAATGCCTGCGGAAAAAAGTCGCGCTCAATTTCCAACAATCGAAACCGGAGTTGCGCCAAAACTCGAGTGAAAAACGTTTTTTGGTTGCTGACCCTAATACAATAAACTGCAAATTCATCGTTTAGTTTTACAATCCGTTTCGTGCGAAAAAAAGTTGCGCTCAAATCCTGATTGTATATACAGCAGGATACTTACAGCAGGAGGCCTGGTTCCAGCAGAAACTCCGGCTCCGTGTAGAATTTTTGCCAGAAGATTGCGCAATTTCGGTAATAAAATTTGGCATATTGTGAAAAATTTATCTGTTAGCACATTTCGTTTTACTTTTGTCACAATTTTCAGGACACAGTTTCCGAAATTTTGCAGAAAATTAAACCAGTATTTTTACTACCTAATTTCGCCTCACCTCCGGTTCCGGCAAGTTTAGTTGACCTCCGGTTTAGGTATTTTTTACCTCCGGCTGCACCCTGTTGTTCAGATACCGTTCAAGTTTCCTAGAATAGGAATTTCTCGGAGAGATCCTAATTTCTCAGTCTGTGTATTCTGGGATTTATCCGCGGATTACGTGACGGAACGCGCCTGTTCTCTAAGTTTGGGCCTCCTCTTTTAATGCATTATGTTGTTGAGAACGGTTTTCTTAGAGGAATATTTTCATATTACAGTTTTGAACATAATAGTTGCAGTCAGAGTGCAACCGGAATTGCGGTTCCGGTATGGAACATTTCTAATATCGAGTTCCGGTATTCTTGGTACTGAAAATTTCTCTCATTCGCAAATTTTAGAAAAATTAGGATATTCTTACTTATTTTTTAAAATTGTCTGATGGTGTACTGCCGCAATTTGCAATTTGTGTCATACTTCATAATTTATCATTCGTTTCCAGCTACTGCATTTGTTTCAGAATTTTGGCATTCTAAATGGTGTGCTTAACAATTAAAAGCTATAAAATAACGTTGAAAATGAATTTTTGGTACAAAGTATTTTTTGTTTTCCGGTTCCGGTATTTTAAAATTTCGGCTGCATTCTGGTGGGCAGTCAGAGGGAAACTGGATATTGATTTCAAGAAGGAAAATCCTTGTTTGTTTTATGTTAATATGGAAACACCGGAAGTCCTGTTTTATTTTACAGCCGTTCTATCTAATCCGCCAGCATAGCGCAATTGTATTACAAAAAATGGACATTTTTAAGCTCGTTTAGATTTAAGTATATTCATTTTCCGTAATTTCTACTGTCAGCTTATTCCGTATTAGCAGCACTTCTGTACACGGTGTCTACACGACTTATTGATTTCTGTTTTAAGCTCAACCTCAGTATTTTAAAAAAATTTGGTTTTGTCCATAAATCCGTATGCATGAAATGAACACAAAAATACCAAAACGGTTTAATTTCCGCACTCTGAACCAGTTTCCAATCACCGCTCGACAAGAACTTTTGAAAATTTGTTCATGCGCATTGCGCATAGACATAAAATAGCGCATATTGTGTTCATTTGTTCCCTCTGAATTGTAATGTTTACTAAATTCACTATACAGCCGCTGATTAGCGTTCTGCAATGCTGTTATATGCTCTATCTTAATCATAAGGACACGGTAGTGTCTCTTATAATATGTTTTACCCAAAATTTTTGATTCTAAAAATCGTTCATATTTTCATGCAGCTAGTTTAGATATGTATAATTTATCGCATGTAGCAACATCATACTATAAGCTTACTACATACAATGTCAGGTTCCATTCAAATTCTGTAGTAGCAAACTAGGCGAAAGTTTGCTCTAATTTTTGTGCAAATTTTCTTCGTATTTTGACTCAGATAAACGGCGTCGAAGTAAACTATGAAACTACGCAGCCCCGGTACATAGAGCCAACAATTATTTTTTAAGCATTGCCTAGTGTGTTGGCTTAGCGTATTGTTATGCAACAGTTGATGCTACATTATCTCGTTTTTCGTCATACTGTGCGTTGACTTTTTTAAAATCTGTAAAGAAAATTGTTTTAAAAACAGGAATATACATAGCTAGGTAGAGCAAACTATCATGAATGCGGATCGATTAAAATAATAATTGGTGGGGTTGGTGCATCGGTTATGAGTGACTTAATAATCTTGGTAAGTTAGTGGTTATGAGTGACTTAATAATCTTGGTAAGTTAGTATCAATTCAATTTTGTTTGTTGTTCGATCTTTTCAGTATCTATACCCGTATCAGAACAAAGTTACTTTTGTAAAGTTGTGAAACAAGTTGTTAAAGTGCCCCTAACCGGGCCATAGAAAAAGATATGTTTTGAAAACATATTTGATGTGTAACGGGTAAAGTTTAGAAACAAGGGACTCGAACAAATTTTGAAAGTTAAATTCACGTACTACCTTTTTTCACAAAAATCGGGCTTATTTTCTAGGACAGCATATTTCAGATTGCCAAAAAAGTTTTGGCGGTCACAAGCAAGCTGTGATGTGTCACACAGAAACATATTCACAGATTTGTTTGATAGTTTCGTAATTTTCTGAATTACCCGTTATCGCAAAAAAATGACTCAGGGGATAGACGCTTTGAACATGCGCTGTGGAGATGTGATTTTCATCTTATTCAAACACCATGAAACAAATGTTTACCTATTTACTACTACTGGCACTAATAAGTGCCATTTTTCACGGCACAAATTTCTAACCCTGTGTGGATTTTATACAAAAATGATAATTTACAAACATAGATGGCAGTATGAAGCTTTATAACCAACTTTAGTTTTATCGAAATCTTAACCTTTGTTTTTGAGTGGCCCATTGTTCATAGCACAGTATAATGCGACGTCAGCCTTCGTCTCCGGCATAAAATCGACCTCTCCGACTAAGGCAAATTTTGGTTCAACTCTGACTCCGGTATTTTAACCTACGGTTGCTTCCTGGTTCACGCTGTAAACTAATGCTAAATTACGCAAAATTATAAACGAATATACAAAGTTTCCGAAAATATTGCACTTTGCCAGTACAATTCAGGAACGCAGACTTCTCAAGGGTTCTTCAAAATTTATCATGAAACAAAGCGATTACAAAATTTGTCAAATTTCTTTTTAACCGAAGGAAAACATCAAATATAATACTGTTTGGTTTATGGCCGCCCAAAGCTGTGAATATGTTTCTGTGTGACACATCACAGCTTGCTTGTGACCGCCAAAACTTTTTTGGCAATCTGAAATATGCTGTCCTAGAAAATAAGCCCGATTTTTGTGAAAAAAGGTAGTACGTGAATTTAACTTTCAAAATTTGTTCGAGTCCCTTGTTTCTAAACTTTACCCGTTACACATCAAATATGTTTTCAAAACATATCTTTTTCTATGGCCCGGTTAGGGGCACTTTAACAACTTGTTTATATATTTTTCCAAATAACAGTGCAATTTTCGGCAATCAACTGACTTGTGACATGTGTTTTCTGACTTTCAATTTTAATTTGCAAGTCACATCATAAACACAAAATTGTAAGAAATACACAGATTGCATGGATTGATCATTCTGTTGCTGAGCAACGGCCAGTTCTAAAATTTATGCGCATGGTAACCTTGTTTGCAGTACGTTGAAGCAATTGATGTAGTATATGGATCCGTTATTTTGTGCGTTGAGTTTATTCAATCGAAGAGAATATGGTAGAGCAGCGGAAGAATGCGGAAAATTGCTTGAAAAGAATCCGTATGACCAGGTAGGTACACTACAAAAAATGGTGAGTCAAAATTGATTTTCTGCGAAATAGGCTTTTTGGGACTACACAAATTGAGTCAAAATTCGACTCGCCAGTATCAAGTTCAACTCACTGAGTCGCACGTTTGACTCTGGTGGAGTCAAATTTGGCTCAATTTGTGTAGTCCCGAAAAGCCTATTTCGGAGAGTCAATTTGACTCATCGTTTTTGCAGTGTATTTTAACTTTGTTATTTGAGTGATCTGGGATATTTGCTGAAAGTATATACGCCTGATACTTCAAATCCGTCTTGTTGAATATCATATCATATATGCTGTTAATTTGGAATATCATATGATATTCAACAATATGTCTGATTATGTCACGTGACATTCGAACACTTGTATGCTGAGGTAACCAGAATACCCGGGCTTTTTATGTCACATTATATTCGACTTTTGTCTGTCCGTATCATATGATGGTAACAAAAATTTATGTTGATGTCGAATCAACATGTGACAAAACGTGACCCGACTGCCCCAGTTATAACGTGAACCCCGCATTAGTGCGAAATCTGTACAACATGAGGTAGTTTTTTATCCGGATATGACAAGCTTGAAAATATTCCTGTGAGAAGGGCTTAAACTTATTACTTTGTTTGTTCTTACGCAATGAAAACGATCGGAAATTTGTCAGTTTGCTTCATATCACAGAGCAATGGTTTGGAAAAAATTATAGCCACCCTAGAAAGTTTTCAACCTTGCTTGTAACTCATTGAAAGCCCTTGAACGCCCCTCCTGAAAAAAATTTAGCCCCCCCCCCCAGAAGGGCGAGCTGGCTACGGGCCTGTTTGCAGATTGTCAATATTCTAAACATTTACAGGAAGCAAAAACATAGGTTAAAAGAAACATAAATTCAGTCTTTTTTGTATATAAAGTGTATGAATTACCTATTGCGGCATGAAAATTGAATTACCACTCATTTACTCGACTAAAAAGCGATATTTTACTGATTTGCATTCAAAATAGACACCCTTATTTTCTTATTCACATCGCTACGGTAACAACATGGGTCATATAAAAAGTCTGCATTAAAACTGAATTTCTACTAATTAAAAATTTCAGACAGCTTGGACATTGAAACTCCAATGCCTGACAAAACAAGTCTATATTGATGAAGTTGAAAACGACGAAGAAGGCATCGCTGAATCGTTGTTCGACGAAAATTCGCTTGCTCAAGTCGCTCGACCCGGAACATCTTTGGCGAATCCTGGAACGGCAAAAGGAACACCGAGTCAAAGTTATCGGTAAGCTGACCCCAAAGCAGTGTCTTTGCCAGGAAAAGTACAGCTGGTGAGAAAAGTAGGGTCTTGTTATACGTTGATTTAGGCCTAAGCATACAACGGATGGGTCGTTGTTTTGTTTTTCAAAGTTTAAAACTTGCTTAATAAACTTCAGCTAATTATAAACAGCCGCTTTTTGAACATGCATTTGAAAGCTATTATTTACTTTAGACCTCGCACACAATCTGGTCGGCCTTTGAGCGGAGTTGTTCGACCAGGCAGTCAAGGAGGTCGTCCTGGTACAATGGAGCAAGCACTGCGAACGCCTAGAACTTCAAAGACAGCTAGACCAGTAACCAGTTCTACAGGACGCTTCATCCGATTGGGAACGGTATTAGATGCGGATTTTTATTTGTACTTCGTGTTACCAATATAGTTTAATTGAAGTTACATCGGACATATTATCGTGTTCAGTTTAATTGGAAAAAATTTCCATTAATCCTTTCTCATTGAATATTTTCTATTTCGTAAAGATGTAAATTTCATACGAGGTTTCGAACCTTAGCCTCACTGATGTGAGGAGTTTAGCATCGCCACTCAGCTATAGCAACATAATGACCGTGCACAAAAAGGCTCTCACGTCTTGTGGAGATTTTGTACTGTGCATTCGCATAGTAATTGCCAAATACTGCGCGTTGTATAATTCACGTTATACAGTTTGCGTTTTCACAATATACTCAATATCAGTGAAAATGGTGTGAGTATTTGCAACGCCGAAATCTTTGCACAGCAATAAATTAATGTCCAGTATTCTTGCAGATTTTTTTACTTCATTTTCTTCGAACTCAAAATTTTATAATTTTGTGTCGTTTTGGTAGGGAGATAGACCTATTAACTACGCGCTCGAGAATACACGCCCCAAATTCAAACCTTCTTCATAATCCAAAGATTTTACACGGTTTAAGCATAATATAAATCTGAAGAGAACCAGTTGCAACATAAAGATCTGCTACTAACAACTTTGTATCTTAACAAAAATCATACTAATTAAATTTGCATACCGCGCACGTCTATAAAAATTTGACTGTAACGCTGCCTAAAATACGTATGCAGGCTGTTTAGTTTTAATAATATAGAAAGATAAAAAGATATTAACTATTATTCAGTATATAATGCTCGTCATAAGTTTCGAATTAAAACACAAAAATAAAAATAAGTGATTCGTTATGTTGCTAAATACTATTTTTACTAAGTAAAAACCAACGGAATAATTGTAAATGAGAACGAAACAGAACGAAACAAGCAAAACCTAAGTTCAATCATCTTAAAAACTCGTAACCAAAAAATTACAATTCCGGCATCGGAACAGCAGTCAGCCGGAATCGGAATCGGAAGTCAAACTTTGTCGGAATTTTAGCCGGAATCGGAATTCCGACGGAACCCTGATAAATACTAATTTTATGGCACAAAACGCGTCCAAAACTATACGTTCATGTTTATATTTTATTGATTTTATGGTTAACGATTTTGCATATATGTATAGGCTTCGATGCTGTCGAACCCTGATGGTCCATTTGTGAACGTTTCACGTCTTAACATTTCAAAATACGCTTCACAAGAAGCGATAGCGAAACCGTTGTTTGAATATTTATTTTATCATGAAAATGACGTTAGAACAGTGAGTATATTTTGATCTTTTATTGAAGAGGCGAGATATGTTTTAATTATTTTGGTAATTTTTGTAAAAGTTAATTGTAACTTTAATACTAAATAGCAAAACCGTTGTGCTCAACAGCTTAGCCAAAATGTCTCCTATTTTGAAACTTGACAATAAATTATGCTGGCGATTTAATCACTATTGAGCGGAACATAGACTGAGAGCGGCCACTGCGTTAGATCCACTAGTGGTTCGTGATTTGCTAGGGTTTCTGACAGGGTACAACCCGAGGTCTGCCTCCGACTCCGGCTCCGGTAGAATTTTTGCCGGAGGTTCCGGCAATTTCGGTAATAAAATTTTGCATAATTTTGCAAAATTGATCTATTTCGCGCGTATCGTTTTACTTTTGTCGCAATTTTCACGAAAGAATTTTCTAAATTTTCCAGCAAATTAGCGTAAAACCAAAAAACTTAACAACATATTGTTGATATTGGCTAAAAATTAACTAATTATCCATCATTTTTACTACCTAATTTCGCCTCACATCCGGCTCCGGTAAGTTTCGTTGACCTCCGTCTCCGGCATTTTTCACCTCCGGCTGCACCCTGGTTTTTGACCATGTTCCTGACACTGGTTTATAGTAAGTTTAACTCAATTTGGAAGCGTTTTGTTTATTTGCTTTCTAGGCGCTACAACTTGCAGCTCTTGCGAGTCAGGCGGCAAACTTTGACGATTGGTACTGGAAATGCCAACTTGGTAAATGTTATTACCGCCTCGGGTTGTATCGTGACGCTGAAAAACAATTCAAATCGGCTATGAATCAAGAACAACTCGTTGAGTCGTTTTTGTATCTAGGCAAAGTGAGTCCAGTGCAACGTGAGTACAGTATCATGTTGCAGTACGACTCCACAGGAACGACCAACTTGTCGACCGTTCATTTACTGCATAATGAGATTAACAGTGGAGATATACCATACGTTGCATGGCAGAAAATGTACCAGCACGCGTTCTATTTTTGCGCGACCCGCACCCTGATTAGTGAATAAATTCAGAAATACTTTTTTGTGTGTAGCGGAGGGTTGGTGCTGAAAATAGAGTATATTGCATTGTAAGATTTATGTCGCAACTGCAGTATCGCTGCACTTTTTGTAGTTGAAACTATCTTTTCCAGGTGTATGTTCGACTCGATCAACCGCTAACCGCTATACAAATATATAATCAAGGATTGGACAAATTTTCAAACGATACATTTCTTTTGACAGCAATTGCACGGACATACGAGGTACGTATATTATTTTTCTAAATGGTTTCAACACTGGCGAATTCAAGGTGGGACCAGCTAGGACTGGCTTCCTCAACGACCAAAACTAAAAATTTTGTATTTAAGATTTACGATGCGTTTCATTTCACACTGGCATCGCTCGAGAGCTTTTTTCGCTAATTTAATATGGATCCGCTGCATGTTTTCAAATACGTATATTAAATTAAACAATAGCAATTATGGCCAATGTAAAGAACAGGGCGGAACGGTATTATAAGCTTATTCGTAAGCCTAAGCCGAAGCGTAAGAATGAGTTTATTCCTAAGCCTAAGCCTAAAAGCGAAAGCGTAAGGTCCCCCATAGCCAAAGGTCCTTTTCACAAAAAAAATTCAAAATAGCGATTTTTTGCATCAAACTTAATTTATCAGAATATCACCTGAAGTAGAAATGCATTTGCAAGTCAACGATCAGACCTAAAAACGATAATTTTATCATGTATTCATATGAAAATATATGCATGAAAAGATGCAGATCGAGACGGTAAAGCGATGAATGGTAAAGGTTCATGCTTTACAAATTTACTTTTATGTTGTTCATGAATTATTTAGTTCAAATTTGTTCACCCTTCAGTTTGTACATACTGTAGTGACCCGAATAAGGAAGTTAACAAGAGGGGGTCCTCGTTTTGAGTCCCAATCGATAGGAGTCCGTATCCCTAATAAGAGCCCGTAAGCGGATAGAGTCCCTAAACCCTTAGAGTCTATAAATGTCCATTATCCGTAATTGTACACTGTAAAAAATGGGGAGTCAAATTGACTCCCCCGGAAACAGGCTTTTCCTGACTACACAAACTGAGTCAAATTTGACTCCGCCGGAGTCAACAGTGAATCGAATTTGACTCTGGCGGAGTCAAATTTAACTCAGTTTGTGTAGTCAGGAAAAGCCTGTTTCCGAGGGAGTCAATTTGACTCCCCATTTTTTACAGTGTAGCGCATAAATGACTCCAGGACCAAATAAAGTTGAGTTCGAAACTTTGAAGCGTACTTAAGACTTTAACCTTGGATTATCGCTCAAGCTATTGACACAAGATACACATTTAATGTAACGGATGGTTGCACCAAATAAATGTCAGTCCCTTCTCTTATTCGGGTCACTACAATATGTAAATTTCACCTGCAGCGCTATATCTGTGCCAACTGTAGTGACTTTCAAAGGTAACTATATTAGTTGAGCCAGAGCGACCACAAATCAATTTACTCTTCCTGCCCCGGCTGTTCACGGCTTTGCACGGAGAACAACTTCATACCAAAACGAATTTCGACTACACCCAGAGTATCACCTTTGTTTGGACTCCTGGTTGCTATGCTGAGATAAAATTTCTTACTTGCCAAAGCAAACTCTGTAAAAAGTTTTTGAATCCGTAGTTGCATGTGAAAATTTATTTTAAGACAGATTTTTATTCTTTGTTCGAAAAAGCCTGGACCAATGGTGAAAATTTGGGTTTAGAACCATGCCTAAAGCCCTATTAATTTTGGCTATGCGCATGTTTTATTGTCTGCTAAACGCGCATGTCCCGAAATAAAACTTTTTACAGCATAATTCACACGGTAGTGACCCGAATAAGAGGACGGACTGATATTTATTTGGCATCTCCAAAGGGTACCCCCCTTGTTATTCGATTACGGACTGTTATTTATTTTGAACCCACACTCCGCCACCCCTCGTTACTGATATATATCCGGTACTGCAATTATTCGTTGAATTAAACGTTTATTTGTCTTGTATCGATAGCTTGAGCGATCATGCAAGATTATATTTAGGAATGGACTTTAAAAATTGAAGTACGCTTTAAAGTTTCGAACTCAATTTTATTTGGTCATGGAGTCATTTATGCACTACAATTAGGAATAACTGACTTTCATGGACTCTAATTAGGACTTAGGGACTCTATCCGCTTGCGGACTCTCATTATTAATACAGACTCCTATTGATTGGGACTCAAAATGGGGACGCCGCCCTCTTATTACCCCACGTCCTCTTATTCGGGTCACTACAGTACTCAAATTGTGCCTTTCTGGCTCGCTGCGTTTGCGAAATTGTTTTCAACTGATTCTCGTTGAGGCGGACCGTTCCACTAGATCCATGTCACTGCACGTATAAATGTTTCAATATATTTTACGTATAAATATGCATATTTTATGTAGAAATAGTTATTTTTGAGCTGGTCAGTATATTTGCCACAACATTAAAAATAACTCGAGCGGGAAGAATGTAATGTACTTTGAAAACTTAAGTATGCTTTAAAGTAGCGAACTGAATTTCATTTGAGCCTGGAGTTATTTATGCACTAATATTGGCAACAACTGACATTTATGGACTCTAATTAGGGTTTAGGGACTCTATCTGCTTACGGACTATTATAACGGATACGGACTCTTATTGATTGGGACTCAAAATGGGGACCCTCCCTCTTATTACCCCAATCTTATTTGGATCATTACAGTACTGTAAACAAAATTAGCTAACCATACAACCAAACACCAATCGAATTTAGTATTTTCAATATTTGACAGGTTCGTATACAGACGAATCGATGAGGATCAGACTCAGCCTTCCTACAAAAAAACTTGTCTCCCTTGAAAAGTTTATGCTCCGTTTGTGAGCCATTTGAAACCCGTATTGGCGTTCATGGAATTTAACATCCGTTTTTTACTATATTAAGCTGGCTTACGAACCAGATGTTTAAGTTATCGGGAACAGTCACTGCTTAGGATAATTCGGTTGCCAGCGGGGACAAAGAAAACTGAAGTCTTCGAACTCTGTGTATGGGTATGGGTGTGATTTTTAAAAGGAACTATAGGAGCTAAACATGACTGGTTACAAACGTAGCAGTCGCAGGTTTTGTTGTTGTTGTCGTTGTCGAAAACAGGGTACTGTATTGGCTCCGTTCTGATGCTTGCAATACCGTAATGCATCTTGCCATCGAACGCAAGTAATGATTTGTTAAATAGCGATATTTTTCACTATACTGATAATAGACGATTGCACTTAGCGTTGAAAACGATATCACCAGACAGTTGCTTAGCATGACCACCCATAACGTTACTGCGCTATTATAGAATGTCTCAGAACTGACAGCTTCGAGTAAATGAAGACCACACGGTAGAATATTGCAGATGATAAATAAAAATGTTACCGTGACGGTCATACATGAAATTCGATTGCTTTTATCACATGTAGTTGGTGATGCGTTTTTGCCAGAACTAAGCGTACTCGCTTTGCGGCAACGACCAACGATTTGTTTTCGAACAATACAGTTTTCAATGCGCGATATGTAGCGGTTTTTGGTTTTCTGCGAAGAAATGGAATTAATAATTGTTGGATAATTGTGTTCGGCTTGAGTTGTGAACAGGTTACTTTTGGATAGACTGGTACTGTGTACGCCGTTACGTGAAGGTATATCGTTGGATAAATGATCATATGACATATTCTCGGCGTGTATTTGACGACGTTTTTCAGCTTCGTGTGTGCTTGCAATGGGTTTGTCCTTTTGTGTGTTTAATATCGGCACACGTATTGACGTTTCCAACGTCGAATACTGTGCTGCTGGAACTGGAGAATTTTCGCTCAGTTGTTCAGTTGATACATCGTTGTTTGCCGGCATTTTCACTGACACCAGAGTTTCGTTGACTAAGTTATTGCTTTCTGGTCTGTTTCCGGTGTCAAAAAATCCATTATTACCGTGCAGATAAGACATTGAGGTGCTAAGCTTTTGTACCATTGGCCAAAGAGATCGACGTTCAATTGGGCTTCCAGCGTATTTTGATAGTGATGATAAATCTTGTGACGACCTGTACTGTCGTACAGTTTTCGTTTCAAATCCAATCATCGGTACTGTCGATAATTTAAAAATTGCTGAATAATTATTTTCAAGCTTTGTCGCTAAATATGAATTGTGCGTGATTGATGTACGGCTTAAAGTGTCGTTGGCATTGATTACCGTTAATACTGGTGGTGTTTTTCGCATCCGGTGTCGGGGTTGTTCTAGGCTCGATTTAATATGATGCGTACGATTTGACATCATTAAACGTGTTCTGTCTGATCGGCGAATACTTTGTACAATTTTCACATTCATGCATGCAATAAGCGCAAATGGTAGCAAAAACACAAACAACGTATAAAATGCAGTTGCGTATAGCGTTAAATACAACTGGGAATCACGTAACCAACGCGACGGTGCAAGTTGTTCAGGTTTGGCTGAATTTGGTGCAATTACACAATATTCAAAAAATCGAGGAATGTTATATGCGAATGATGACATAGCTAGTACCATAACAATAAATAACGCGCGCAAATTGCTAAAATGCATTGCAGCACGTAACGGTTGTGTCACTGCGATTAAGCGTTCAACAGTAATGGTAACAAATAGCCATACAGCGCAAGTTTGACATGTCATTAGCACAGGATACGCACCTAAGGTAACAATGCGGTATATTGTAATTGGTCCCATGGTCAGAACGGTACGTTCAGGGTACAATTGAACAAGTAGTACAGGAACGGCGAAAGTCGGCGCAAACAACGCGCTGAAAACACAATCAAACCCGCTTTGCGCTCCAAGCAGGATATTGATTGGATGATTACGCATTTTTCGGTGTAAAAACATCACAGTTGACCATCCGTTGCATAGAATGCCAACGATTCCAACAAAACAGTATATATATGCAATAATGAAGTGTTGCTTGTAAAGTTGATTACTACGAAGTATCGTCAATTGCTCGGATGCATTTATGATTGCCGTATGGATTAGGCTCAAATTCGTAGACAACCTAAATTGGTCTTTGCCAGCTGTCAGATTAACTGTGCTGTCGAACAATCTGGTTTCTTGAAATGTATTATAGAATTTAGCAAGAAATAAACCAGGCGCCTGGGTCGACGGGGCTGACGAACGATTAGAATGTTGTAAGTCAGTTTCGGTGTTAAACCACTTTGTCATTACGTATGTATACGTTGTGGAATGAACTATCTATGAATATACCAATCACAGACGAACCCGCGGCTAGAAGACAGTCAGTAGAGCGTAGTACGTTTGAGGAAAAACGTTTCCACTCTGTTAAAATGTTTTGTCGGCAAGCTTGTGAGTCATGTGAACCCCTCGTATACCCTCACAGTAAAAATTTTCTGCATAAAACACGTTCAACTTGCTACGAATAGATTTTAAAAAATTGTAGCCGCATAACAGTGGGGTACCCTCTGAAGAAGCCAAATAACTGTCCGTCCCTTCTCTTATTCGTGTCAGTACAGTATGTAAATTTCACCTGCAGCGCTATGTCTGTGCCAACTGGTAGTTACACTACAAAAAATTTGACACTGACGACGGAGTTAAATTTTGACTCAGTTTGTGTAGTGAGGAAAAGTCTATTTCGGAAAGAGTCAATTTGACTCACCATTTTTTTGCAGTTAATTGCTTGTTTTAACTGCAAATACTAACTGCAGCTTTAGAAAGAAAACGGTCACAGCGTTTAAAATGACATAAAACAAAACAACCACCAAAACAAAGCATGGTCCCATGGCGTTTCACGAATATGGTCTTAGACGTGAAACCTGACCACCAACTGATTTAATTAAATTTTCGTTTCACAGTTGGTGACGGCAATTCATAAGGCCGTGTCAGCAAATGTAGCATTTTAATCATTCGAAACTTGCGACCTTGTGAGCTGGAGCTTCCGGCCGGAATATTGGGTTGGTGTATGCATGTAGGGCTTTTTAGCAAACCGTACAATACTGTAGTGTCCCGAATAAGAGGGGGGGGGGGTAAATAGACGGGGGCACCCCATTTTGAGTCCCACTCAATTGGAGTTCGTATCCATAAACAAGAGTACGTAAGCGGATAAAGTCCCTAAACCCTAAGTGGAGTCCATAAATGTCAATTATCGCTAATCGTAGAGCATAAATGGCTCCAGGGCCAAATAAAGTTGAGTTTGAAACTTTAGAGCGTAAGCAGTTAAGTTTTGAGAGTAAACATTCCAAAATATAATTGCATTATCGCTCAAGGTTTTGATGCATGGCAAAAAAACATTTAATTCAACGGATAGTTGCAATGCCGGATATATATCAGTAACGAAGGGCGGCGGAGGGTGGGGCGGAAATAAATAACAGTCCAGCTAGAAGGCAACTTTGAACAAACTGTTGCAGAGTTGACGTCTTACATTTTATTCAATTTTTAACTTTATGTTAAGCTAATTACTAGATTGGTATTGGAGGTCTAAAAAGGCACAGTTTGTTTCGGAAAAGCTGTTACATATTAATTTTCAACAAGGGTTTTGTTATCACCTCCTCGTGGGTCCATACCTATCGAAACGGTGCTATTTATATTGAGATTTTATTTCGCCGGGCATAATTTTCGTGATTGGTTCTATATAATACCTACTAATTGAACTTAGAATTGCAAAAGAGATACTGTTTATGTATCATCGAAGTGGTAAAGTATGTGCGTGTTTCGTGTTTAGGTTTCAAGGTTGTATTTGTCTTAAAGGGTCGCATTTTGAAATCTATTGGCCGATATTTTGGCTTGTTATGATCACACCGGAACAACTGTTGATTCTGATTGTGTTTTGTAATGAAGTATGAAAAAGCGTAAATGTAGTTTATACTTTTTAGTTAAAAAATAATGTAGGCTTTGGCGAGCAGGGATCCCAAGGTACAGAGCTCGATGCGACTTCGTCAATCTTAACTTATCGCTACGCCTTTGTACAGTTCAAAAATCGGTTTCGATAATCTTTGCCATTTAGGTTAAAAACAATCCGCTATATGTTTATAGATTTTTAACAGACACACATCACCTAACAAAACAACACCAACAACTAAAGACATCAAATATTGATGCCTAGTAAATTGGAAAATAATCTGAACCGCCTGATTTTCAAACTGGTTAAGTTTTCTTACACTGCCTTTAATAAAAATTAAATTAAAAATACTTTTCAACCAAACAAAAAATTGTCGCACCAAAACATTTTTAAACCAATGGCCAGTAGATGCTACAATAAAATACCATTATACAACAAAAATCCTTAGATTGGGTTTTTTTGATTAAATTTAGTTGTTAAAAGACTTTTAAATTAAAAATTTCAATTTTCTCAAATACCCAATAGTCGTCAACGGTCTTGGTGGCGTATACTGTTGTGAATTGAAAAGCTTTCTGTTTGAAACGCTATACCCAGCTAGAATGATGTTCTGCAACAAATTGAAAATTTAGGATCTACGTTTTGACGTACATAAAGGAAAGTACTAAGCAAATGTTTCAGTCTTTTTCATTATGCATAAACCAAAAAAAGCGATATAATTCCACAAGATTCGTGTAATTTAAAATATAAAGATCTGGCTACAAATGCTTTTCAAGAAAGAAACAAGCTAATTTGCACAAAAGAGCGTATTCTGGTTTGATTTTTAGGTACCACCATATATCTGCTTATGTCTCGCGTAGGGTCAAAACATTTGGTTTTTGGCTTATATTATATACCTTCACTTAACGCCGAAATTTTTTGGTACATTTTGTTGTTAAGGTTTCGGGTTTGCAATCTCGTATTCAGAGACTCTGCAAGGCGAATGGTTCTTACATCGTGGTAGTACCTCCAGCAGTGGTATCCTAAGCGCTTAATACAAGTTTAGGCCAATGTATAGGCCAGGGGCGGAACAGTATTATTAGCATATTCCTAAGCCTAATCCTAAAGCCTAAGCCTAAAGACTAAACGTAAGAATGAGCCTATTCCTGAGAATAAGCCTAAAACCAAGACTAAGCCAAGCAAAAAATGAGTCTAAAGCTTCAGCTTATTCTATTCTAGTACCACAAAAACGTTCCGCCCCTGATCTCTACATGGGCCGAAGTTTAGAAGGGGAAATTTCAGAAGGCAAAAGGTATTCCCTATTTGGAAAATGCCCTCGCACAGTTCTCGATGGACAGACAGCTGTCAATCCTCAAACCATATGTGTAGTCATCATATCTAGTAATGCACTAATCTCACCTCCATAAGGAATGACATATTTCACTCATCAACATAGATGGTCAAGTAAGCGCTCTGTCAGATACCTGCGACTGGATTTCCGTCTGACATCTAATTTATGTTTTCGGGTTAGATCTAAATTACTAACCTGCTGAGACAGTGATCGTGCCAGTATCCTGATAGGCTCATGGATGCGCAAGGTTCTACCGACAGTGTATATGGGTGGCGCCAGTGCCGCCGCAGGCAGGGGTAGGGGCTTCCTCCAAACTCCACGGATGGAGGCCCAAACTCGAGAGTGAAGCAAACAAGAAGCGCCACCTGTTGGTATGGGGGGTGGCTGCTCCGGCCTTTGGTGGTGTTAAGCTAGACACTGTCGTAACTGGGACGGAATTTCGTTAATGTCAACATATAGTTCTTACTTTTTGGGGATATCGGTCAATAATTTAATATCCGATCAGGATTGCGCAGCATAAATATGGTAAATGGGTAAAAACATCACCAATCCTGCTTTGCGCAATTTTCTATTTTCCAATTGAGAGTTAAGCTAAAAATTGTTAAGCACGGTAGACCAGATATAATGGCTTTGGGTTTATGACCAATCAAATTCCTTTATTGGAAACCTAATATTTGGGTTTCTGTCTTTAGTTTGATCGAATACTTTTACTGCTTTAAAAGGGTTGACGTGTTGTTTTTGTATTTCCAAGACCGTATACCAGCTCATGTAGTCTATCATAGGTTTCTACACTTGTCTCCGGTCTCGAAAGAACCAAATAACTCTTCTTAGTGCACGCTGCGCTTGCATGAAAAAGGCCTTTATTGCTTTTTAACTATGTGACCCCTGAGATTGGAATATCAGGCCATTCCCTTAAGTTCTAGTTGTTGACACCTGAGTCAAATTTACAATTTGCTGAACTGTAGACAAAAATAATTTCTTATTAACATCTCATTTTTGGCTTTTGGTCGCTTCCTCCACATTCAAAGTAAAGGTAGGAACTACCGGCCCGCAACGAAGGCCAGGACCAGGGGGGCTCAGCCCCCTTGGAAAATTTTTGGCCCTCGTAGAAAATTTTCAACATTGCTAATAACTCATTGAAAACCCTTGAACGCCTCTCCTGAAAAATTTTTAGCCCTCCCTAGCAAGATGAGCTGGCTATGGGCCTGTAAGATTAGCCTTCGACTTAATAAACGTTTATCATTTTCATAAACCTAAGCTTAAGCCTATTAACCTAAAGCTAAGCCAAAGCCTAAGACTGTGGAGCTCGAAGAGTATTTGAGCATACAAATGGAATGTGATCCCGGAACTGAATAATGATTATCATCGTGCGATTAAACTTTAGCGCAAACGAGTGTGAAAAAATTAATTTTGTAAAAAACGCTTTTAGTTATATATTCGAAAACTACGCGTGAAACTTGGTAGCAAACAATATTGAACTCGTTTTCAATTTAATTTGGGATAATTTGGGATCTAACCGGATGCTTCGACTTCTAAGCTGGACACTTCGCTAGCATGACAACAAATCTTGTATGCAAACCAGGCCCGTAGCCAGCTCACCGTGCTAAGGGGGGCTAGAAATTTTTTAACATAGGCATTCAAGGGTGTTCAATGAGTTACAAGCAAGGTTGAAATCTTTCTATGGACATCCAAAATTTTCCATGGGGGGCTGAGCCCCTCCTGGCCCCTCCTTGGTTACGGGCCCGATACAAACCACTAACCAAACCCACAACCAGGCATTGTCAGTAGAGGGAACTTAGGAGGCTTATAGAAGGGGGGTGGTAATTATAAATTTTCCTAACATTTTTTGTTTTTCATGTCGAACATATTTTGGCCCATAGTGGGGCAACCATGCACGTATAAAAGGATTGCGCCTCCTTCGACCCCCACACCCAACGTCCATTTCACGTACAGTCTGTGCGTATTTCGTTCAGTTGCCAAAAGCTTCAAACATTTGTTTGAAAACGCGGAAATGTAAACTCGGCCATTTATTTTAGTCAAACAAGGCTTAAGCAATTAATTTTATGCATTTAAAAATACAATTTGACATTATCAGATGCACAAAAAACGGGATATTTTCTCGAAAAAACATTAAGGAAATGCTTCTATATGCCACAATTTGGTTGTGTGTCAACTTTATAGTCTAGTCTATAAGTTGCTGTTTATGCGGTTTCTTTACTTAAATACGGCCATAATAACCGTCGCATACCTATTGTAAAATGCGCCAAAGTAGTTTATGGCTAAAAACCTGATCTAAAAATTGCGCGTTCGACCAAGAATGGCTGACTTCGGTTTGTTTAGAACGCACCTGGCGAAGAAATATGTTTCGATATTTGATACCTGAAGACCGTTGTGGAACTGATGGTATAGATGAAAATTTCAAAAATTTAACAAAACGTAAACAAAACAGTAACCAGTTATCGTTTTTAAACAAGGTTTGTAAACAAACAGTTAGATTTGAAGCAATATAGTGATGATGGCCTATGTTAGTTTAAGGGGCGTCTAGGTTTCTGGTGGGTCTATAAAAGAGTAGGTTTAGATTCTAGATTACATTTATTTACTTAGGCTTAGGCTTAGGAACTCATTTTTGCAACGCTTAGGATTAGGCTTAAGCTTAGCAATACGTTTAATCTACTGTTCCGCCCTTCAAAGTAACATTGGCCGTGATGATCATACGTGTAAACTAAATATTTCATGACAGGGTGGTAAAACCATATGCGACCGCGTTTGTGTTTCAATAAATTTTTGTAATGCTAAAATTGGCAATCACCCGGCATTATTGGTGGAAATATACAGCCGAACGGCGTATTTACTTTGAAACGAAAAATTGAAAACAAGATTCATACGAATTCAGCATAAAATACCTCGAATGACGACGAACGCTGAGCGAAACAGATGATTAAGTTTACCCTACTTGACGACAGGGGTATCATCCAAAGCAGAGCTATACGCGGGTAAACGCGGATCGGGTTAGAAAACTTTGGCGCGGGTATACCCGCGAGTAAAAGGTTTCAAAGCGTAGGTAAAAAATTTGTTATCCAGCGTAGGTAAAAAATTTGTTATTCTTTAACCACCTGTAATTTGGATAACAAACGCTAGATTTAACTATATTAGCCCGATGTTTCGTTGTTTGACTTTTTATATTGAATAACAGTGTGTTTCTCTATGTAACAGGCAGGGTACAACCGGAGGTCTGCATTCGACTCGGGCGACAAATTGGCTTTCTACCCTGCAGAAATTTTGGTAGAGGTTTCGGCAATTTTAGTAGTGTCATTTCTTACATTTTATAAAAATTGTTTCGTGGGGTTTGGTTTCTTTGCAACTTTCGAGCAATTTTTGAAGTTTGAATTTTGGCGATCTGTAAACAAGGCGGTTAAAGCGTACACTGCAAAAAATTTCTTAAAATTTACAATTTGAATACATTACTCGGGTAAAAAATCTTCACTCACTTGACACCACTGATTCAAAGAACCAATATTTTAGCCGTTTTTTGTACTGGCCTGGCCAAATCCAAATTCAACTCAACGCTAGTACAGTAGTGCTTAAAGAACCATAAAAGCGAAACAGTAAATGTAAAATAATTTCATCGTTTGTTTCTTGCTCTGTATACCCTGTATTTCGATTATTGTATTTGGACGAACAACGTATCACCAGGTTTCCCTACAAACTTTTCATATTTCATTTTGAAAACTAAAAATGAACGTTCAAAGCTAAAACACAGCGTCAATTAGCATTCACAGTTCACAAAGTTTACCGTTCGTCAATCCAGTATAAACTAAAACAGAAACTGACTCTATTATAGCCCCACCGGAAAACGATCCGACCCTTTTCTATACATGGGCCAGCACTAATATAAAGTCAATTAGTAGTCGAATGTAAATTGCTGAGTTGAATTGAAACCTCAAAATAGGGCGACTGGATCTAGATTAATTGTCGTGCTTTTTATACGGCAACAATAATCGTCACTCAGAAGATAATACCATGAATAAGTTTACTTTTCTGAACGACAGTCACACTGGGTATCCATCGATTCAGATATGATCCTTGTTTAAAAGGCGAATCCGACTGGTGCCGTTCTGTAGACCACGTCACTATTTGATAATGACGTAATTACTACATATTGCAGTGCAGGCATGTCAACCTAAACACGGACATAACCGCAATTTAGAAACTTTTTGCACCTGACGGCGACAAAGTTTAGGTTACAAAGTGCAAAACTATAATTTTCCAAAAAAACTTGAGTTATTGACGATAAAGTCTATTAATTTTTACTCATAACAAATATGTTTTATTGACAAGTTAATAGCACACAACCGCAGCTTAAATTCTTGCTAGGACGGCCAAAATTAATGTAATGAATTACACCGCTTTACTGTTAGATCAATTAATGTTCTTCTCTGAGGGATTAAAGTGAATCAGGAACTGGGGAACTTAATTAAGGTTTACAATCCGGGCCAATGTAAAGAACATGGTCGGACAGTATTA
The DNA here is from genome assembly GCA_030248215.1 of Enoplolaimus lenunculus. NCBI lineage: Eukaryota > Metazoa > Nematoda > Enoplea > Enoplida > Thoracostomopsidae > Enoplolaimus > Enoplolaimus lenunculus. The sequence goes on from JASANG010001276.1 coordinate 391,111, forward strand.
TAAGCATATTCCTTAGCCTAAGCCTAAGCCTAAGTGTAATAATGACCATATTTCTAAGCCTAAGCCTAGCCTAAGCCAAGTAAACAAAAATTAGTCAAAAGCTTACACAGCAAAAAATGGTGAGTCAAATTGACTCTCTCCGAAATAGGCTCTACGGGACTACACAAATTGAGTCAAAATTCGACTCCGGCAGAGTCAAATTCGATTGACTGGGTCGCATGTTTGACTCTGGCAGAGTCGAATTTGACTCAGTTTGTGTAGTACCGTAGAGCCGATTTCATAGAGAGTCAATTTGACTCACCATTTTTTGCAGTGTAAGCTTACTGTTTTCTAGTCGCACAGAAAAACGTTCCGCCCCTGATCTTTACATGGGCCGCAAGCCGCAAGTTACGCTACTTTACCAGGGTAAATGAAAATTAATTAGTGTAAAAGTTTACGGAGGAAATCAAAGATAACATTGTATTAAAAATTAAAGCCAAAATAAGCATCGTTGTAAGTTCCGGTGCCAACCGTTTTACGCAATAATATATTATTTTATATTTTGAACCAAAAACACAAGACCTACGCCAGAAAATTTCTTACAGACAAGTGTAACAGTAATTAATTAACTCAAACGGAAACATAAATAATAGTTTGATATATTATTATTATCCACACCACGGCCGTAATTACGGCTGCGTACTCGATAAATATTTCTGTATCATTAAAAGAAGTCTATGGTACGAATATTTTCGCGTGCCCCCTGCATAAGTTTTTCTGCCCCCTCTATCAAGAATTTATGGTTGCGGTGGGGTGTCACATTCTTTCTGTGTACCGACAGATTTGACGCATTTCGGGTTTTGCTAACAAGACTATTATTGGTATGTGTTCTACGCTTGGCTAATGACATTGTTTTGCGTGTTACAGTATTGCAACCCGAATAAGAGGGGCTTGATATTTATTTTGATCCTGCGCAGGACAATCTTGTTATTCGGTTACGAACAGTTATTTATTTTTAATTCGCTCAGTGTTACTTGGACGCAACAACGATCTTTTTTATATTGTTTATTTTGCGGAGAACTGACTTTCTTCGAAGAATTTCTGTACATCGACCGGGCCTATAGTCAAAGGGGGCCCAGAAGGTTGGGTTCGGCCTCCATGAATAAATTTTGGCCTCCCTGGAAAATTTTTAACGTTTGCTTGTAAGCTATCGAAAGCCTTTGTATGCCCCTACTGAAAAGTTTTAGCTCACCTAGCAAGGTGAGCTAGCTACTTACTGAAATCGCCCTGCGCGCTAATCTTGTTTCAGAAATTAATCAAGTTTATGCCTGCGTTGTCTGAAGTGTCTGTTGCTTATTTCACCGCTCTAGACCATACTTCCGCTTTGATGGCTTATATGGACTCGAATTAGGACTTATAGTCTATATCCATTCACTGACTGTAATTAGAGTTACGGACTCCTATTAATTGGGACTCAAAAAGCACTATTTTAAATGCCAATTTTGTACGAATCGTTAATGGCAACTACGCTGCAGAATATCATTAAAACGAGGTGATCAAACACGACGCCAGCTAAAAATTAAAACAATCACAAGATAAAAAGCATCAGAAGCATTCAAAGTTTTTCGGCTTTGAAAATTTTTGATTTTAACGGGTACACTTGTACACTATTTCCACCAAACCGGTGTATGCCATTATGTGTAAATTTTGAAAGCTCAAAGTACAACAGAACGAATGAAAATTTTTTTTGGCTAAGGTAACTTTCCAATCCATTTCCTTTAGACACTATTTTATCAAAACACAAATGTGCCTTGAACTAAGCACATCTCAGACAGAAACTCAAGTTTCTGTTTGGGTTGATTATGCATCGTTAGTTTGCCACAGTCAGACTTAATTTTCAAAAATTTATCTTCTAAGTGCAAGGATACAGGCGGCGCATTTTATCCTATCAAACCCGATTGGGCCACTTATTTATATTTTAGGAATAAAGTTTATGGGCATAAGACAATCGACCACTGTAAAGAACATGGGCAGAACAGTATTATAAGTATATTCCTAAGCCTAAGCCTAAACCTAAGCCAAGCAAAAAATCGTCTAAAGCTTAAGCTTACTCATTTTCTAGTCCCACAGAAAAACGTTCCGCCCCTGATCGTTACATGGGCCTGAGAATGAAACCTTTGTTGCGTTTCGCCGTAATTGTATGCACATCCATAAAAGCAGTAGAAAGCAGCTTTAATAGCATAGTACCACGCCGTGTAATAAATAATTGTCAATGTGGTTGTGGAAGCTGCGAACCTTGCGCAACATCAAACTGTCATTTTTGACCAGTACCAATTTAAAAAGCATTGTGTAGAATAGACACGGTCGCAATAGTACAAAACAAACAGTCAAATCCCTACGGATTTGCAAACATTTTCATCGGCGACAGTTTTTGGCACCTTTGTACTTGCCCCACGCCCGTAGCCAGCTAACCATGCTGGGGGGGGCTAACAAATTTTTAGGGAGGGCATTCAAGGGGTTTTAATGACTTGCAAGCAAGGTCGAAAATTTTCTAGTTGGCGCCAAAATTTTTCCAATGCCACCCCCCTTTGGCTACGGGCCCGAGGTGCCCCTTGCAGTGGAAAAGTTAACACCCATAGCATCAAATACCCCACGTATATATCTGACGCCGGTAGCAGTAGTGTAAGTATATTCCTAAGCATAAAGCGTAAGCCTATAACTAAGTCTAAGCAAAGTTATCTATTGTTGGGAACAATTGAACTACAGAAATATCAAGTTTTTAGCTCTATGATGCATAATTTATTCGACGAAATGATGGCAGATTTCTTCAAATATACGAGGTCAACGGGTCACTTATTACTTGCCTTAAGTACATAATCATTCACAAATGTATGTTTTCAGGTTGACCATCCATATTTGTTTGTAGGGTTAAAATTTAAAAGTCTTAACTCTTCCTTGATCCTACTGCTAGACTTTAAACGTTCGCACGCCGCATAAATTTAAAAATTATCGCTTTAAATTCTAAATATCATGTTCATATTTTACAAAGAAGTTTACCACTGCGTATGGAAATCTGAAATTGAACAGAGTGATTGTCGCATCCATTTTAATCAACGTTTGGATTACTGAGTTGAATTATAAACTCAGAGAAAAAATTAGTTATTTCTGGTTTTATTCCTGAATAACAGTAAATGTAAACTCCCACTGAGCGGATTTAATTCCATGTAAGTTGATTAATTAACTCAGAATGAGTTATGTGTCGTCTTATATATATGTTGTGTAGCACCCCATTTTGAATTCATTGCAAATTTATCAATTTCATGGTATTTCATTTCGCAAATCGACTTTAAATTCATTCGATTTAAAATATAATATTAAATTTTTAGGGGCTAAACGATCTAAGCCAAGCAGTTGAATACTACAAACGAGTGATCAAGCAAGATAGTACGAACGTTGAAGCAATTGCATGCATTGGCGCACATCATTTTTATTCAGATCAGCCAGAAATTGCGTTACGATTTTACAGGTTAGTGACAGCGAAGCGAAAAAAAAGTATTATTTCGAATTTTTTTCATGCAGGATTTCATTTGATATCTAAAAACATTGATTAATAAATCAAATTTTGCTAGAACTCTAACTTCCACTCGGGACCGGAGCCAAGAGGAGGGGGGCAGGGGGGGCTCTGTTCCCCCTGGAAAAATTTTGGCCCCCATAGAAATGTTTCAACCCTGCTTATAACTCATTGAAAACCGTTGAATGTCTATCCTGAAAAATTTTTAGTACCCCTAGCAAGGTGAGCTGGCTACGGGCCTGCTTCCCCTAGTAAAAATCGACTTTATTATGGTCTTCATGTGCTTCAAGTTTTTGGCCCATGTTACTTTAAGGGGCGTCCAGGTTTCGGGTGGGTCTATAAAATAGTAGGTTTAGATTCTAGATTACTTTTTTGCTTATGCTTAGGCTTAGGATTAGGCTTAGAAATACGCTTAATCTACTGTTACGCCCCGTAAAGTACTATAAGTTTTTAATGCAATGATTATTGAAGGTCGCGGTTAGGTGGTTCATGGCCTTCTAAACCAAAACATCAAGAAATTGTTGTCCAGTTATAACCAAAATGAATGAATGTTACTCGAAATAGGAATTGAATTCGGAATTCAAATTCTTCTTATCGGAAACTGGAATCGGAAAAATTTTGTTTATAGCAAATAACTTCAAGCGCATGCATGCAATTTAGATCAGAGGCAGATCGCTGGGCACGCCTGATATTTGTATACGAATCAGGACATTTTTGATTAGTTTTTGCAAAAACACAGAACTTATGTTTCTGATTTTTAGTCGCATATTTGACCTTTAACCCGTTGATTTTTAGGCGTTTACTTCAAATGGGAGTATTTAATGCGGAAATATTTGCTAATATTGGTCTATGCTGTTTCTACGCGCAACAGTATGATCTTGCAATTGGGTGTATGGAACGTGCTGTAGACATGGCTGATGACGACAGCGCAGCAGACGCGTGGTATAATATGGGTCATATTGCTTTGGTATTACGTTTTTTACCTTGCCAGTTAAACTTATACTTGATTGTATGAAGTGGTCAATCGAGAAATTTTTGACGAGGGTGCAATATATACTAGCGGTGAAACAAAGCAAGCTTTAGTACAACTTTTGGCCAATGTAAAGAACAGGGGCGGAACAGTATTAAAGCATATTCCTAAGCCTAAGCCTAAGCTTAAACCTAAGCCTAAGAGTAAGAATGAACATATTCCTATGACTAAGCCTAAGACTAAGCTTAAACCTAAGCCTAAGAGTAAGAATGAGCATATTCCTATGACTAAGCCTAAGCCTAAGTCTAAGCCAAGCAAAAAAATTAGTCTAAAGCTTAAGCTCACTCTTTTCTAGTCCTACAGAAAAATGTTCCGTCCCATATCTTTACATGGGCCAAATTTGTTAACTCAAATTTTAAGTTGTGTATCAAAAGGGTCGGCCGATCCTTGTTTGGATGGGGGGACATTGTTTGCGTTGCCGCCTTCGATAAGCCGGTATATGTATCTATATTTCAGAGTTAATTTCGTGTTTCAGGCAATGCTACGAGTGATCGTGGTATAAGCTGCACGTTTCGAAATGAACGCTTTTATAATCCGCGTCTGGAATGTTGTATTTTAGTGATGAATATACTTATTGATTTGGTCAAACATTTTATTTCCAGGGTGTTGGCGATACAAATATGGCATTTCAGTGTTTTCGATTGGCGTTAGCGGCAAACAGTGAACACGCAGAGTCAATGGTTAATCTGGGAGTGCTCGAGATGAGAAAAGGAAATCGCGAAAAGGTAACAAAACTCCATAAAAATGCTGTTTTTGTTAATACTGCGATTTTGTTGAACATTAATATTGATGTTCGTGATTTTGGCCCATGTTACTTTAAGGGGCGTCCAGGTTTCTGGTGGGTTTATAAAAGAGTAGCTTTAGATTCTAGATTACATTTTTTTCTTAGACTTAGTCTTAGGCTTAGGGTTAGGAACTCATTTTTACAACGCTTAGGCTTAGGCTTACGCTTAGCAATACACTTAATCTACTGTTACGCCCCTAAATGTAACATTTGATTTTTTATACTACCATTTTGACTTAGTCAAACTGGACGAATTTTGTTGGACTTGACTTTTTGATAGTAAATTAACCAGAGACAGATATCGAAATCTGTTTGAAATTTGAAATAAAGAATTCGGTCGAAACTACATTGCAATTTGTTTTATATTTTAGGCACGGACACATTTCAAGACAGCAATGAAAATTGGCAGTTATACGTTTGAACCTTTCTACAACTACGCGTTACTAACATTTGAGGTAAGCGCATATTATATAAACAGTTAAAGTAGATTTCTTTAGTAAATGTGTTTCACAACTGTGCGCTCTAATTTTGCGATGTGTACCGTGGCGAACAAGTGACATCATTGGGCAATGCATGGATCAAGGCCGTAACAGTAGTATAAACATATTTTTAACACTAAGTCTTAGCCTAATCTAAAAATAGTCCAAAGCTACGCTACTCTATTGTAGGTTCTGCGGGAAAAAATTCCGCCCTTGACCTGTACATGAGCTAAATAATGTGAATTTAAAGACTGCAAAATTAAACTTATCACAACAAAAACAACAACGAAATAGGCTATATAGGCGATATGGCAAAATAAGATTTTTTCTAAAAAATGGATCCCTGTAAAGATCAGGGGCGGGACGTTTTCCAGTGGGACTAGAAATGAGTAAGCTTAAGCTTTAGACTAATTTTTTGCTTGGCTTAGGCTTAGGCTTATGCTTAGATTTAGGCTCGTTCGTTACGCTTAGGCTTAGCAATGTGCTTATAATACTGTTCCACCTCTGTTCTTTACATTTTCCGAAAAATATCAACTTGAGAGTGATACTTCCGTAGGACGTTCTGTCCTACCCACCGATAGGGAAGTTACTTCAGTAAGCGTGTGTGGGTATAGGATTATAAACACTTATATATATTCGCGAAAACAAATTTGTTTCAAGCAGGTAAATGACAAGTCGCTGATGTATTTTTATCTGCTCGGGTATACCGCAGATTAGTTATAAAGTTACTTATCCTGTTACAACTCAGCTCCCCTCGTTAACAAATAATTGCGGCCATATAGATTTGAACCTACAATTTAATATTTCGTGTAAACATAATTCTTGTTTATATCTAGAAAAGTTTTTAACCAAAAACGTCTCTTAATAAATACATTCATGGGTTCCGTGGTATATACACCGAAGTTCACGGGTTAAGTATTTTTTATATCGACTTCAAATAACCATACATTCTAGGCTGGCGAGCTAGAACAAAGTTTCAACGCTGTAAAGAAATGTTTAGAGTTGTACCCGGAACATCCTGATTCACAGAAATTGTTGACAAATATTCAGAAACGGTTTATATCAGTTTAAAAATATTAAATCATGTTTGAAGTATACTGAATGATGCTGCTAATACAAATGTCGGAAAATGTGTGAAATAAATTTGCTGTTTGCAGTTTGTATTGACCAACATTAATGTTAAGATTGTTGCTGTACTACAATTTCAGCTCTATTAATAATCTGTGATGCAGCCTTGATGTTTTTTCGAGCAATTTCATTTTTAAATGATTTCCAAGCTGAATGAAGTGATCAATAACACTTTTTGATCTCTCTCAGGCGGTAGGTATCAAAAGGTTGTGAAAGTGTCAGCTTTGTGCACAAAACTGATTATCATATTCGCGTAGATAGCACCAAAAATGGAAGTTTCTGTGACAAATTCTCGCAATTTCTGCGCGATGCGTGTCAAATGTGGCCCATGTACAATATCAGGTACGGAACGTTTTTCTGTGGGACTAGAAAAGGGTAAGCGTAAGCTTTACACTATTTTTCGCTTGGATTAGGCTTACGCTAAGGCATAGGCTGAAGACTATGCTTATAATATTGTTCCGCCGCTGTTCTGTGCATTGCTACAAAATTTTGCAAAATTTTTCTGTTTAGCCCGTTTCGTTTTACGTTTGTCAAAATTTTCAAGAAAGAATTTCCGAAATTTCGCAGAAAATTAGCGTAAAACCAAACAACTTAACAACATATTGCACAAATTGACTAAAATGAACTAATCAACCCTCATTTTTACTACCTAATTTCGCCTCACCTCCAGTTCCGGTTTTGGCTCTGGCAAGTTTGTTTAACCTGTGGCTCCGGCTTCGGTATTTTTCACCTCCGGTTGCACCCTGTTTCGTAAGAAATGAGAAAACTGTTGCAGTTTTTCGTGGCCGCTGGCATCAGCTAGCGTATGAAAAAATATAAAAGGGTACAAGGAAAAATGAAACATTATCTGTAAATTTGTCGACTTGACGTTTCATTTACAACGGTGAATAATGACGTATAAAATACTTCCCTGAAACTCTACAATTACAATACCGTATGCCATTTAATTACAACCGTTGTTTGTTAATAACAGCAAACAAACGCCAATTTTACTCTTCCCAAACTCGAGTTCCTCAAATTAATTTGCTGCACTCTGCAATCGGCTCTCACACGATTTCATCATAGTCAGGGTTTCGAATACCTAACCAAACAGGAATGTTCTCAAACGCTTTATATGAACAAACTTTTGACTTCCGCTCTGCTCTACAAATTCTACCACAGCAGTATATACCGTTTAGCTTAATTTCGGTTGTTTATCTCGTTTTGTGTATATTTTAGCGTTTAAACTATCAGCATTTAAATTATTGCCGAATTCAGATAGGATACAATTACTGAAATAAGTTGATTTATTTATACTGTGATTCATCAAATATTGCAGCATCGCTGGTCTCTAGTCAGTAAAGAGACAAATGCGGAAAAACGCACCAATATCTGATTTGCAAGTTTCTGACGTTTGGTCCTCAACAGCAAGAAACGGTTGCTGAGGTGCAAATAATGACAAAATATTGATTTACAAATCAGAATATTTTGCGAATGCTGTTAGTCTTCGCGATCTGTACAAACCTATTGAGTGCTCGCTAAGAGTGCTTGCAACTGCGTATAAAATGACCAATAAAAATTCGGTTCACAGTTTTTGGACGTGTAACCCTCATCAAAAAATTGACCAATGCATACAACAGGGCCGTAACAGTAGTATAAGCATATTCCTAAGCCTTATCCAGAGCCTAAGCGTATGGATGAGCCTATTCCTAAGCCTAAGAGTAAGGATGAGCCTATTTCTAAGCCTGAGCCTATTTGAGCCTAAGCCTAAGCATAAGCCTAAGCCTAAGCCAAGCCTAAGCAAAAAAGTTAGACTAAAGCTTAAACTGACTCTATTTACAGCCCCGCCGGAAAACGATCCGGCCCAGTTGTATACATGGACCAAAAAATTTTACAACACAATGCAACAAGTAAAATGTTGAAGCCATTGGGCTTTTTTTACAAATCATGTGATTCTTCGCCACCTGTTGCGTCGCTTATCCATTGTGTAGTCGCAACTGCATAAAACCACCAATAAAACGCGTTAAACAACGTGAACGCAATAGGAAACACAAACGAAGCACCGCGATCAATACCTTCAGGCGTTGTGATGTGACACCTGCAACACGACCAGGAGCTTTTCTTTGCATAACCATTTAATTTGTTTGCTGTCGCGTAATTTATGTTATTAGTGTTGTTATTATTATTATTATTATTGTTATCGTAATTGTTATCGCGATAATCTAGCGATTTACCAAGGGTATTACAACGCAACGTAATCGCGTTTGTTGCATTAGTTGCGCTGCCAGGTATAGCAACATTCGACGACGTAGGAATGTCCGAGTAAGCGCTTAAAATTGCCCGATCATAGCTTTCAGTTTCAGAGTATGGTGTATGATTAAATTGCGATTGTTGGTGTTGTTGTTGTTGTGGTTGTTGTTGTTGTTGTAGGTGTTGTGGTACCAGTTGCAACTGATTATGCGTTAATGGCTGAGGGTCAGGTTGAAAATTAGGGGTTGATTTTGAGTCACGTGACAGTGTGCTTCTAATTCCACGCTCGGGATCGACCATCGATGTTGTTGTAATTGCCAGAATTGAGTCCGTTTCAACATCTGGCGGCAGCGCTGGTTTGGTATGATGGACCGTTTTTATTAACGGAGAATTGACCGATTCTGACGCTGGCAATCCGGACACAGATTTGACGCAGGCAGGATTTGAAAAGTTTGACGATTTAAACGGTTCAGCTAAATTAGTGATATCGGTCATTTCGCTTCGGGTTAGCACGCTTAAACGGCTTGGAAGGGTTGGTAATCGTAGTGCGCGTAGCTTTTCGCGTATTGAATGGTTTGTTGTCGTTGGCTGGAACATATTCTGTTCGTTGTTGTTGTCAGGCGATGGCTGACTGTTTTGTTTGTTCGCTCGATTGTTCGCGTAACAAACTAACGCTAATTCAACCATACTTGCAAATACAAATGTGATACATCCTAGCATCCATACATCCATTGCTGCAAATAAGCATTACCATTGACAGCTGCTTGAAGATTTGATTCAATACAAGGGCCAATGTAAAGAACAGGGGCGGAACAGTATTATAAGCATATTCCGAAGCCTAAGCCTAAGCTTAAGCCTAAGCCTAAGCGTAAGAGTAAGAATGGGCATATTCCTACGTCTAAGAGTAGGCGTATTGCCTAAGCCAAGCAAAAAATTAGTCTAAATCTTAAACTTACATACCCTATTCCAGTCTTATACAAACCGTTCCGCCCCTGATCTTTACATGGGTAAATACTAGCAACAAGTTGCTCAATGCATAAGTTAAAGAAACGAAAGTTCGTATAGGTATTGAAAAAAATTACAAAAAGGAATGCAATAATAGTCTAAGCCTACAATTTGACAGAACGCTAGATCCAATTTGGGTCTAAGCATAAAGTTTCGGCCCCGAGCAAATATAACGTTACCACATCGTACCTTGGATTAAATGCAGTGTTATTCAGCTGCAGGTTTGATTTTTAAAGCCACTGCCTTCTGTATGCAGTCGTCTGAGGTGTCGTTTGAATTCACTAAATGGTATAACCGACCCATGTATACAACAGGGTCGTAAAAGTAGTATAAGCATTTTCCTACGCCTAAGCCTAACCGCAAGGATGAAGCTATTTTTAAGCCTAAGCCTAACCGTAAAGATGAGCCTATTCCTAAGCCTAAGCAAAACTATTAGTCTAAACCTTAAACTGACTCTATATTGTAGCGCCGCCAGAAAACGACCTCGCCCTGTTCTGTACACGAGCGATGGTAACTTGTAATCTGTTTGCGAAATTTACCTTTAATATAAGACACACGTGGTAGATTTCTGAAAATATTTCCAAACTGAAACGTTAATGCAAGAAGCGAACTGACGCCAACTGTAGTGCGAGCCGGAAGCGCCCGTGGATCCATAAAGAACGACACCCAACTCATCATTATCGTCAGATATGTAGGAAAATATGCCTAAAATTGTTGAACAAACCAGTGAGATATTAGCGTTTGCTTCTAAAATTAAAACCAAAATAGTAGAATCACATTAAAATAAGCTATCTACAACCCCAGAGTCTGTAGTACGATTAGCTTTGGCTTGAGTCGATGTTATGCCCGTTTTCATATGTGCCGCTTTCTCTGTAGACTAAAATGTGCCTAACGGCTATACCGCTCGGCATGGCTGTATACGAATGAAAACAACAAACAAATTTAACGTATATACCATTAAAATGTAGCACACACCAGGTTTATAGGTTATAAAGTTTTAACAAACCACATGTAAGTTTTTTCAGACTATACAGTGTTTTAAATTCTAGTTCAGGCCTGTAGCCAACTCGGATCAAGCGAAATCACCCATAGACATCCAGTAAAGTTTCCCATATGGCTATAAACCCAAGATTTTAACCCTCTGCTGATTTCTAGTACTCTATTAAGGGTCATGCTGTTCAACGGTGCCAAGTTTAAATTTAAATTTCGTTGCAGAAATGCAATGGATATGAGCATATATGTTGGCACAGTTCAGTATGGAAAAACTCCAAAACAATTACTAAATGTTCTCGAGAAGTCTTACATTTTTCTCTATGGGTGAGGAAAATTGTATAGGAGGTCTAAGCAACCCCTTCCTCTCTCTGTTTGGGCCGGTGCTAGTTAGACAGTTTATTCAAGAATCCAAAAATTGTTCGTTCTGGGACTTTAGTTGAAATCAGTTGTAGCACAGCTTTACCGTGCTTCCGATATATAAACGCGTGCTGGCAAGCTTGCTTCAAACGTGCGGTGCACTCGAGCATCGCTCTCGTGCTGTGCAAGTGACTCAACAACTCGCGCAGCGCACTCGTGCAGAACTCGTCCTATCGCACTCGTTGCACACTTGTGCGTACACACGTTCTTTATTCACTTGTACTGCAAGATAGCAATGCGTTCGTGCACGCACTCGCATCATTTCGTTCGGCTCCTGGCGAGCACTTGACGCATCGCAGCACCCTGCGATCATATCTCGGAAGACTGCAAAGCCGTGGTACAACTTTTACTGAAACTCTCAGACGATGTGGAACTCTGTTCAAATGTTTGACCGCATGCCTATCCAGTCTATGCCGTGGTAAGCGCTTCAATGTATACCTGTAAAATATAAAATCCATAGCGTCGCTTGAACGTAAACGTCACCCGTAAGCGATCCCAAGGGCCGTTCGGATAATGAGCGACTTCCTTTATCGCGTGATGTGTTGCTAAATCAAAATCTGGCAACTTGATTTCTTTTGTCAGTGTCACTGCGTGGTCAAACCATTCTAAACGAACTTCTTCGTTGTTGTGTGAATAACTTTCGAATACAAGTGAACACGTTTGGCTGTCGAATGGAAACCCGCGCAGGTCAAGATTACAAGGCGCTTTGACCTATAACAACGTCTTTACAATTGACCCACAGTAAAATGTAAACATCAGCAGTAGACGGATTTGGAAATTTTTTGACTCCAAGCGATACATGTAGCTATCGAACCAGCGAATGATTAATGCCGCAATTCAGCACATTTTTCGCATTTGATTTGTGTTTACGTCTGTGTCACTTTGGTTTTCCGCAGTGGCAGCGGTTTAAAAACCTATCACTAACTGGTGTTAGGAATATTTGACAATACTGGCCCATAAATTCTGTATTCGTTTTAATTTATAGCAGATTTTATAAGCTCCCATGTTCTAAGTACCAGCGCATGCAAACGATAAATGTTGTTTATTGAAATACCTGCATGCGATAATTAACCCATAACGAACCATCATCATATAATATAACGAACATATTGTTCGTCGGCGAATTGTGAATGTACGAATGCTTTGAATTGACGAGGCATATTTCTGGCGACCAAACTTCTTTCAGGATTGCTGGATCCAAAGTGATATTGTTCATACATTTTGTTAAATTCCTGAAATTGACAAAAGTTGTAGCCAATGTTTCTTTTAGGTGCGTAAACCATAGATTAAGTGGCCAATGTTACTTTTAGGGGCGTAAACAGTAGATTAAGTGGCCAATGTTACTTTTAGGGGCGTAAACAGTAGATTAAGTGGCCAATGTTACTTTTAGGGGCGTAAACAGTAGATTAAGTGGCCAATGTTACTTTTAGGGGCGTAACAGTAGATTAAGTGGTCAATGTTACTTTTAGGGGCGTAAACAGTAGATTAAGTGGCCAATGTTACTTTTAGGGGCGTAAACAGTAGATTAAGTGGCCAATGTTACTTTTAGGGGCGTAAACAGTAGATTAAGTGGCCAATGTTACTTTTAGGGGCGTAAACAGTAGATTAAGTGGCCAATGTTACTTTTAGGGGCGTAACAGTAGATTAAGTGGCCAATGTTACTTTTAGGGGCGTAAACAGTAGATTAAGTGGCCAATGTTACTTTTAGGGGCGTAAACAGTAGATTAAGTGGCCAATGTTACTTTTAGGGGCGTAACAGTAGATTAAGTGGCCAATGTTACTTTTAGGGGCGTAACAGTAGATTAAGTGGCCAATGTTACTTTTAGGGGCGTAACAGTAGATTAAGTGGCCAATGTTACTTTTAGGGGCGTAACAGTAGATTAAGTGGCCAATGTTACTTTTAGGGGCGTAAACAGTAGATTAAGTGGCCAATGTTACTTTTAGGGGCGTAAACAGTAGATTAAGTCTAAGTGGCCAATGTTACTTTTAGGGGCGTAAACAGTAGATTAAGTGGCCAATGTTACTTTTAGGGGCGTAAAGTAGATTAAGTGGCCAATGTTACTTTTAGGGGCGTAAACAGTAGATTAAGTGGCCAATGTTACTTTTAGGGGCGTAAACAGTAGATTAAGTGGCCAATGTTACTTTTAGGGGCGTAAACAGTAGATTAAGTGGCCAATGTTACTTTTAGGGGCGTAAACAGTAGATTAAGTGGCCAATGTTACTTTTAGGGGCGTAAACAGTAGATTAAGTGGCCAATGTTACTTTTAGGGGCGTAACAGTAGATTAAGTGGCCAATGTTACTTTTAGGGGCGTAAACAGTAGATTAAGTGGCCAATGTTACTTTTAGGGGCGTAAACAGTAGATTAAGTGGCCAATGTTACTTTTAGGGGCGTAAACAGTAGATTAAGTGGCCAATGTTACTTTTAGGGGCGTAAACAGTAGATTAAGTGGCCAATGTTACTTTTAGGGGCGTAACAGTAGATTAAGTGGCCAATGTTACTTTTAGGGGCGTAACAGTAGATTAAGTGGCCAATGTTACTTTTAGGGGCGTAAACAGTAGATTAAGTGGCCAATGTTACTTTTAGGGGCGTAAACAGTAGATTAAGTGGCCAATGTTACTTTTAGGGGCGTGGCAGCAGATTAAGACGCCAATGTTACTTTTGGGTGCGTAACAGTAGATAAAGCGTATTTCTAAGCCTAAGCCTCGGCGACGGACGGCATCGTACGGGTGACGGACTGTGCCGCACCTCAAAAAGTATAACGCAACGCTAAGTCTCTTTCACATGTTTGAAAGCTATTAGACAAAGCGCTTTGCTGGCACTTTAATCGCAACAGTAAATTATGCTCTGCTGACCTAAGTTCCGTAGGTCGATTGGTTCAGGTCTTGGCTTCGGTATTGAGATGAAAAGTGTGGCATTATTACTTATATTTATACAATATTGTATATGAACCGCTTAAAAATAAATAAAACTCAAAATGTAAATATTATAATTTCGAATCAATATTTCACTAAACCAGAACATTTGGCCAAACCAGAATAGCAACAGTAATACGAACAAACACTGCTGGAATTAACACAACTATTGAAGCTAACTTTTAAATCCCTAAATATTGAAAGATGAAAAGTATTTTACATGCACACAGTCGTTTGAGCATACTATGGTAGGATCCCCAAAATTCCGGGCTGGGAGCCCCTTGCGATGATCAAAATCTTTTTCAATTTTTTTGTTCATCATCTTGTTAGGGTGTGGGCCTCTATTTGATGTGCCCCCCAAATAAAGAGGGCCAATGTTACTTTTGGGGCGCTACAGTAGATTAAGCGTATTCCTAAGCCTAAGCCTAAGCCTAAGCGTTGCAAACATGTGTTTCTAAGCCTAAGCCTAACCTAAGCAAAAAATGTAAATCTTGACTCTAAACTATTCTTCTGTTGACCCACCAGAAACCTGGACGACCCTCAAAGTAACATGGTCCTATGTAGTGGCGGCACAGACCCTGCGGTCACATCAATCAATACCTGAAACTCAAATGTGGATCTTGCCAAAACTGTGAGTAAAAGATATCGATTTCAAAATCGGCCGAAATTTCACTGAAACTCGAAATGTCTTGGATGTGAATTTCAGCTTTCACCGTCAATCCATCTTCGTTGGGCAGAACTATTTTGTGTGGATAATTGCGGCGGAGTTCTTGCGTTATTTCGCCTTCGTTCAGTCCGTCTGTACACCATTTGCGTTTTGCGCGTATACGATCAGCGTTGAAAACTACGACAAGCGCCAGAACCGTAATGAAATTTGTCAAACTGCAGTTGACGTTTACCAGCGACCAAGATCGCATATGCGGCTTTTTTGAAGCGAATCTTTTAAGTTAAAATCGTATATAGATTTGTCTAAAAACATTTTGAAATATTTCAATACTCGCCGCAGATTTTAAGTGTCTGCCCATTACGCTTAACCCTTCTCACATTGAGTTGCCTGTAGGCAACTCAGCGCAGTGTATATACGTTAAATAGTATATATCGCACCGTGTTTAACAATTGCAACACGTATACATAGTACTAAATCACCACAAGACGTGAGAGCCCCCTCGGGCTCGAGCGTCAAGCTCCTATAGCTGAGTGGTGATGGTATACGCCTCGCACTCCAGTCACTGGAGTTCGAATCCTAGCATAAAAGTAGGTCTAAGGGGAAATAGAAAATATTCATGTGAGAAACGTTTAAACCTAAACCTATGCATGAGAATAAAAAATTTACTAAACTTATGCCTCTGACCCGAATGTCCAACACCTTCCGTTTCGGCTGTCTCCCAGTGGAAGCCCCCATAAGTAACATGCGTCCAACGCTGTATGTGACACGCTGAAGAAACAGCTAAGCCTAACTGAAAAGTTGTATGTGAAATATTTGGCAAAGTATCAACGTACTTTTCAAATTGTTTCGGAAAATTTCGGTTAAATTTGAGGGCAAATATAGAAAAATAGGTATTTATCTGAAATTAATTTTTCAAGAAATTTCATGAATGAAAGTTACTGATACACAGAGCAGAACAGCTTGTGAGACGAGACTGGACATGATTGACTATCGCTACTGTATCCACAGTTTACTTTAATTTTCACCGCCGTGTGGAATTTCACACAATCCGACCTGACTTTTGGTGGTCTCGATATTAATTAGAATAAACGCTAACTATATCAAGATTTTCGAATATGAGCGGAATATGATTAGTCGAGTTGGCTACCTGGCATTTTTCTATTGACTCAACATTTGGTAAAGGAAAAAACGCAATACGTGCTGGGTACATTCTTTTTTCACACGCCGTATGTTTCAGTTGCACACTGTTCACAAAGAAAACGATCATCTACTATTGTTTTTACCAAAGACGGAGCAGCCACCCTCCATACCCCCCATTTGGGGGGCATCCCTACAGGGGCCCCCGCCCTAACCGGATGAAACGAAAACCGCTTAAGTTTCAAAATGCGCCAGGCTTCTCGTTCGCTACGCTCGCGAGTTTCGAGCCCGCCACCCTGGAATTTGGGTAAAGCCCTCACCCACGCCTGCTCCGGCACTGAGTTTTACTGATATAATTGTCGTAAAATGAGGATTAATTTTTGCACAAAGCGGGCGCATAAACAGCTTGGCGTAATACCCAATGCCAAGCTGAAAAATTGTTTTCTAGACACATTGCTTATAAATTTAGTCAAAATTTCACTTGTATCAAAAAAGCGTGGTAGAAGTGCATCTGGCATATTTTTTTGCCAAAATGTATATTTTATTTGTATGGTAAAATTGCCACGCTTGACAACGATGAATTTTGATTGATTCGCTCTAGAATTCCAAAAACCTCTCCTGGTCGTTTAGGTATCGCTAACATAAAGCACGATGCTTTAGCAAAAAAATAATTGCGATCGCCTACTGTAGGGACCCGAATAAGAGGGGAGATAATAAGAGGGGGTCCCCATTTTGAATCAATAAGAGTTCGTAACCCTAGTAAGAGACCGTTAGCGAATAGGGACCCTGAGCCCAAATTACAGTCCATAAATGTCAATTATCCCTAAATGTAGTGCGTAAATAACTACAGGCCCAAATAAAGTTGAGTTCGAAATTTTAAAATGCACTTAAGCTTTGAAAGCAACATTCCCAAGTATAATCTTGCATTATCGCTCAAGCTTTTGATACAAGATAAATAAACGTTTAATTTAACGGTTAATTGCAGTACCGGATATTTATCAGTGACGAAGGGTGGTGGAGCTTGGGTTAGAAATGAATAACAGTCCGTAACCGAATAACAATGGGATACCCTCTGGAGAGGCTAAATAAATATCAGGCCCCTCTTATTCGGGTTACTACAGTATAAGATATTTTTGGAAAGCTAAAAAGATACCAATACTCAAAAATTAATCACAAAACACGTTTCTGTGTACATATACTAACCCCTTCCCAACCGAATATTTTCTATTTCAGGCCAATTCTGACCAATGTTACTTTTACGTGCGTAACAGTAGATTAAGCGTATTTCTAAGCCTAAGCCTAAGCCTAAGCGAAAAAAAATGTAATTTAGAATATAAACCTACTCTTTTATAGACCCACCAGAAACCTAGACGCCCCTTAAAGTAACATGGACCTCAATTCAAATTTCAGCCTAGGATTCGAATCAGACTATTCGACTGGGAGGAGATTACCGTCCTTGAACCCGAGAAAGCTCATGACTGTGTAAAGATTTGTACTGCGAACAGGTGTAATTATGAAGCACTAGTAAAATTGTGCAATTATAAATAAAACTTAACATGAGAAATCCAACTTAAAACAACTCGGTATACTTCTCAAAATCCCAATTAACGTTCCCAAACTAAACCATCCCTACTAACACAAACACAGAATACAATCCTTTATAAAGATATGCTAATTAACTCAACCGAAACACAACCGAACCTCTACGTAAGCCGCTAATAAATTCTTTGAAATTTTATTCAACAAATCTAATAAGATTGAGTACTACAAACTAAACTCTCGAAGGATAGTTTAATTGGACTGAAC
This sequence comes from Enoplolaimus lenunculus, assembly GCA_030248215.1. Taxonomy (NCBI): domain Eukaryota; kingdom Metazoa; phylum Nematoda; class Enoplea; order Enoplida; family Thoracostomopsidae; genus Enoplolaimus; species Enoplolaimus lenunculus. The sequence continues at coordinate 409,250 of JASANG010001276.1, forward strand.
TCAAATGCTTCGTATTGCTGTATTTGGTCAGGCAAGGAACCTTGAACCAGTCGCATTGAATCGCGCAACCTATCTTCAGTATTGCTCATGTTTTGTAAACGCCAGTTGTTTGCGATATTAAAAATGGTAGCACGAAAGTTCGGTCTTCTGATAACGTGTCCACTTTACATTTTGTAAGCTGAAATCTCGTCGACTCGACAATTTGTCGCGTATCATTATGCTTTTAAGTTTAGTCTTAGGTTTAGATGTTTAGAATGTTTAGAATGATACTTACGTTTAGACGTATGACCCTGGCGGATCGGTAATTGTCGAGCGATGCAATTGTCGTAGATTCATTGAGAATTACTGGTTCGAGCGGATAAACGTTTTTCGTAGCCGTCTGTCAAAAATACTCTGTTTCATAGCACCACTTTTTGGTGTCAAACGTATTCACACTTCACGCGGAAATATGCTTTCAAAGTAAGCCATTTTTAACCCAGGTGAAAGCCCGTGTTCTATTGTGGGCACACGGTCGCAAAATTTCAGCTAGGTTGTGTTTCCACACGATGTTGAAACTATCAAGAAGAGAGGGACCATATAAAGATCAGGAGCGGAACGTTTTTCAGTGGGACTGCAATAGTGTAAGCTTAAGCTGTAGACTATGTTTTTTGCTTGGCTTGGCTAAGACTTAGGCTTACGCTTAGGAATAGGTATGCTCATTCTTACGCTTAGGCTTAGACTTAGACTTAAGCTTAGGAATACGCTCGTCGTTCTTACTTTAGGCTTAGGCTTAGGCTTAGGCTTAGGAATATGCTTATAATGCTGTTTCGTACCTGTTCTTTACATTGGCCGACAGAGAGCAACAATAAGTTATTGGCATTGGTTGGATCGTTTGTTGTGGTTACACCTTCGAATCGAAAAACAATCACTTTCTATATGTACTTGAACCATTAAGTGATAAACATAGAGTCGGTTAAGGGTTGTGTTAAAAGGCACATATCAACAAAGGTAAAAAAGGGGGATTAGTATACCGTAAACTGTGACACTTGTAACCTAATCAGTGTCCTACACATAGTCATTTATCAATGTCGCTAATTTCTCGTGCTAAACCTCGTGTATTAGCAAAAAAATGTTTATTTTTACGTTTACATGTCGGAATAATCGATAACTTTAACGGTGAAAAATTGTTTCTACAGGCAGCACCCAACACCTTTTACGTGAATGGCGTTTCAAGTAAGAAGGCATATTTGGTTAAAAAGGTTTGCTTCTACACATATCCCATCGCCGCATATTTCGTTATATTTTTAGGTTTTGGCTTGATTCAGGTTACGGATTGACACGGTTCGATTTTGACTTGGTATTAGGCTTAGGTTGTAGCATTGAGCTTAGGTTTGGTCTTTGGCTTTGACTTAACACTCTCACTCCGACCATATTTACAGTGGCTAACCGCTAACACGTAAACTGCACTTTTTAGTGAATTGAATATGTTTATAGGAAGTTTTACGGTTCAGAAAAGCGGCCAATGTAATAAAACAGGGGCTGAACAGTATTGTAAGCATATTCCTAAGCCTACACCTATGCCTACGATTAAGCGTATGAACGAGCATATCCCTAAGCCTAAGCCTAAGCCTATGCCTAAGCCTAAGCCAAGTAAAAAATTAGTGTAAAGCTTAAGCTTACTCTATTGCAGTTTCACAGAAAAAGGTTCCGTACCTGACCTTTACATGGGCCAGAATAGCTTAAGATGATCCTACCGAAACATATTACACACAGGCGTGTTCCGTAAAAAATTACAAATTTAAGCGTGCTGAAAAACAGCTTTTATTCCGAGTTTCTGTAGATATAGCGGCAATTATACTCCATAATTGCTCCAATAACACACTCCAACTTAATACCGAATAACGTGACATAAAATTTTTGACACTCAAAAAATTGCACAGCATCCGGCAAAAACTCACACCGAAGCCTGAATTGAACGTCTATTCTTGGCTGGAACCCGAATTAAAAAACGTGCGCTATGCTTTACTGCGCGGCGATTTTTAAAGGATTTTTAACCTTACGCGTGGCGCCGTCGAACGCCAGCATTTGGCGTCGCACTGCAAGTTTGGCGCAACCCCGAACCGATGTTTCGACGTCAAACCCTGCATATACACCACAGTTTTTACATGGCTGTATTAATCTATTTTAGTCCACAAACCAAATTAGAACATTTTCCTATTTTAACAGTACGAGTACATAATTTTTAAAGATAAATGACTTTTTGGTTAAAATAATGCGTTTTTTCGATTTAAGATATGCAACACGCGGAGAAAACAGACCCCGCAATATATACAGCTCAACTACGATTGCACAATTGATAGCAGATCATATGAAAAAAAAGTGAGACAGACCGTATGAAAACTATTCGATTTCTATACTGGCCGCACTTAGCAAACCTGGAACACAAACTGGCAACTGGTTCATTATTGCCGACTAATTTTTTTAGTAAATGTGTGTAGAGGTACACGACAAACACATGCCGTATTCATATAACTTTTAAGCTATAGAAACCGGAACTAGCGGATACAAAAGGAGCGACGTTTAGCCTAGGACTTGTACCCGGAATAGAAGCTAAAATTTGCAGCAAATCAAGATTTTGTATTAAGGTGAACCTTATTAATGCAAAATCGTCGTGGTTTTGAGTCTTATTGGTAAACTAACCCAGCCTAGGCCCCTTAACATGAATTAAAAGTAAAAATTTTGCATTAAAATTTAGAAATAAAATAGCGTTTGGATTCTCGCTCGCAAGATTTTTTCATTATTATATGAAACGAGGCCTCCATCGTCAGAAATTTCTGCATCCGCCACTGTGACAAGTTAATAGGAACACCGAGATATTACGTACTGTAATTACCCGAATAAGAGGGGGTAATAAGAGTGGGGGTCCCCATTTTGGGTCCCAATCAAAAGGAGTCCGTTTCCCTAATAAGAATCCGTAAGCGGATAGAGTCCCTAAACCATAATTAGAGTTCATAAATGCCAATTTTTCCTAACTCTACTAGTTGTACATAAATGATTTCAGGTTCAAATAAAGTTGAAAGCATACTTGAGTTTTGAAAGTACATTCCTAAGTATAACTTTGTATTATCGCTCAAGTTATTGACACAACACAAATAATCGTATAATTCAGCGGATAGTTGCAGTACCGGGTATATATCAGTAACGAAGGGTGGCGGAGCGTGGGTTAAAAATGAATAACAGTCCGCAACCGAATAACAGGTGGGCCCTATGTAGAGGCTAAATAAATATCAGTCCGTCTCTTATTCGGGTCACTACAGTGCTGTTAAAAACACGGAAGTGCATAAAAAATATAATTTCACTGGTCTTGACGTCAAGTTGTTGAAGTATGATTTATGAAGCATTCAAGCTTCATTGAACGATTGAACGACAAAGATGTTGGTTACCTTCCGTACAGAGGTAAAGTTTCCACGTAAAAATGGTAAATATTATCTTGAGTAGCTTCGTGTTCTTTCGGACCAATCCAAAGAAAGCTCTAATAAACTAAAAAAATTGGAAAGTTTCAGGTAAATCCAAAAAAGCAGGGTGTAAACGGAATGTAAAAATAACGGAAACGAATAGCGATAAAATAACGAACACGAATATTAGAGTATAAAAGTGTCAAAAATGTTTCATTTTTCTGCGAACACAATTAAGACATGCAAACATTCACTGGACTTTGTAAACTTTCAAAGGAAAATAGCGGACGTAGCGAAATTTTTATTATTTTGGATGGAATTTCGTATTTTTTATTTCATATCGAACAATTGAAGCATATTTGTGACGAAAAATTGCGAGTTATATACGTGATTGTTAACGTCTTTTAGAAGTACAAAATTAACAGAATTTCTGGTATTTCTATAACAAATGGACACCGATTTTTACCGGAAACGGATATTCGGTTAACCCTGTAAAAAAGTGTTTCATTTTAATCATTCTTCGCACAAAAGTATACTGTGATAACAAATATCACGTATATGCGCAGGAATATGTCTTCACGATACTGAGAGCACCCGCCGTCTTGAGCGTTAAGCTGTTACTGCTGAGTAAATGTGGTGACAATTGAACGCCTCCAACTCGACTGTCTGAGTTTTGTATCTTAGACTGGAATAAGATTAAAATATTCCTTTGAGGACGAATTAAATAAATCGAAATTAATATAAAACGCGTTTATTATTTTCTTCAGATCATATGACTATGGTACAAAAATCTCAAACACACCATACGCTTGCGGCAAGTCTATGTTTGCATTTTTGCACGCCAGATATCTTACGGCCAATCATGGTCTCGAACCGTTTAAAAGATGATTTTAACCTTGAAATGTCTACTTTTGTTCAAAATGTTTATCCGGCACACAAACAGCCAGTATTAGTCTGCGCCTGTAGGCTTGGTTTATTCACCCTTCAAGTTCGCCTATGAAAGCGTATTTAATTAGTGTCTGTTTGAGTGGTATGATCTTTTATTAAAAGCTATACGATTAAGCAAAAGTTATGCGTTATATAAGTGCAATACTCATAATGTGTGTAGGGATACCACTGGATCCGTGACTCCGCTGAGTTGAAATTTTCTGGGGAAACCCGAGAGACACGAAATTTGAGCGTGTCGGGTTGGAAAACCACTGGTGGAAATGTTTTTGGAGCCGTAGCGGGGTATTCACCTGGGGGATCCAAGTGTGCGACCCCTGGGTGTAGTACTCCGTAG